>CAXHSM010000612.1:0-89000 GCA_964019185.1 Maratus speculifer
AACTAACTGTTTACTGCGTCGGATTAAGCGTCTCATTTAAAATTAAAATATATTCTTGAATGGAAATTTGAATGAAATACAAGGTCATGAAAAATCGAAGACTGTGGAAAACAGAATTACAAATATCGCGACAACTAATAATACGATCGACTTTGTTCTTTATGCAAAATGTGTGTTATTTTATTGCCTTTTACATCCACTCCTTAAAATAAAAAATTTCGCAAATTTTTATGCATCTTTCATCAGAACGAATTTTTCGAGAGTTCGAAAAAAATAATTTTGGATAATCGAGATTACTGGTATTAAGAGGGCTTCGTCCCATTCTTATATAACCTACAAAATTTCAAGCCTCTATCTTAATTTATTTGGGAGATAGAGCGTTTACAGTCACACAGACACACAAGGAGACAGACAGACGGACGGAAAAAAAATCTAAATATTTGTTTTTTGGAATCTCCAGTTTCTGATATGTGTAAATCCGTCAAATTTTTTTCTCAATTTTCAAAGCGATTGTAAAATTTACCCTTCACTGTAAAAAATTTTCCCGTTAAAAAACGGAAATAGTACTGGTAATCTAGACGCCAGTATACTACTTCCGTTTTTTAAGGGAAAAAAAATTCCGTAAATTCCAGAAACAGTTCCGTTTTTTCACAAAATATTTCCGTTTTTTTTTTTTAAATTTTTTCCTTATGTAAAAATTTTTGTTTGAAAAGTTAAAAGAATTTTTCAAGGACTAACTAACATCTTTGTGATTTTTATTCTTTACTTTTCAAAGACACGTTAATATCAGGGACACATTATACACAATTAATTTAAACAACAGTGAAGAAATGTTACATACCTTCCATGGGGTTCGAACCCGGGCCCTCTTGTGTCGTAGCTTGCAGTGTAATACCATTACACCAGAAGTATTCAAAAGACCCTTTCAAATATCTTTAGTTATTTCGGATACATTTCGTAAAGTAAAGATAAGATTTTGAACACAGGGTTTTTATTTTATTTTATTTATTTATTTATTTACTTTGTAGAGATAATATTTTTCTATTGAATGTTTATAGATCTAATATTTTTCTATTTTATTTTATTTTTATTATTTTATTTTATTTTATTTATTTATTTATTTATTTTGTAGAGATAATATTTTTCTATTGAATGGATAATTCTAAATGTTTTACAGTTTTTCTTTGCATATTTCGAATATTTAGCTTATTAATTTTGGCTTTATATATATATAAATTAGTTTTTAAAATATTACATGCATGAAAGAATTTATTAAGAGTTTTGTTTCCTTCTTTTTTGGAAAGGTTTTAAAATTCTATTGCAATATTATTGATATTTATTTATTTATTTTAAAAAGTACTAACATGCTAAAAGAAAGAAAAAAAAAAACGTGCATTTTAACAAATTATTTTATGACGATCGAAGGTAAACTCAATAAAGATAATTACAATGGGTTATAGAAAAAAAAATCAATTATTGATTTTTTATAACATATGTAATCCCCAAAATTATCTTTCTTAATTTCCATAATTTCTTTCCATAGTTTCGATTTTCTTTCCATAATTTCGAATATTTAGCTTATATGTATAAAAATTAGTCTTTAAAATATTACATGCATGAAAGAATTTATTAAGAGTTTTGTTTTCTTCTTTTTTGGAAAAGTTTTACATTTCTGTTGTAATATTATTGATATTTATTTATTTATTTTAAAAAATACTAACATACTAAAAAAAAGAAAAAAAAAGTGCATTTTAACAAATTATTTTATGACGATCAAAGGTAAACTCAATAAAGATAATTACAATGGGTTATAAAATAAATTTCAGTTATTGATTTTTTATAACTTACGTAATCGCCAAAATTATAAGAATTTCTGTAATATATTTCGATATATTTTTAATTTTATGTGCGAACTTCTTAATTTGAATAAATTAAAAAATATATATATTAAAATTAAAAGAAGAATTTTTTTTCCACTTTTTTCAAAATATCCAACGCACTTAACATATATATATATATATATATTTTATTTATTATTTTTATTTATTATTTTATTATTTTTATTTATTTATATATATATATGATAAAAACACATTAAAAATTATTTTAAAATCACAATCATCTTTCTCTTTCAGCTATTTAAAACTTAAAAAGAATTAATAATTTTTTTAAAATTTTTTTATTGTTATTTTCTTAATATTTAAAAAATACGTTAGCTTTTTATTATTAAAACAGAATGAAATTGGGAAATAGTCTAGCAAATTGTTTAAAAAACTTCAACTCAGTATAAGGTTTTTAATTTTGCTGGTAGATGGCACCACTAAACTCTACTGTTTTCGGAAAATTGACAAAAATAACAGAACGCTTCCGTTATTTAACGGAATTAGTGACTCCAAAGTGTCAAATACGGAAATTCTTCTGTTTCTTTTCGAAAAAATGAAACTATTCCGTAATTTTGAGGGAAAAGTTTGTGTATATTGACGGATATTTTTTACAGTGTTCGTATGATGGGCAAATAAAAAATTAATAACTATTTAATAAGAATTTTGAAGTACAGTTAGCAACCAAAAAAGGTGGGGGAACTATGTACATTTTACTCGCCAAATTGTCGCAGCGGAAAAAGAAATAGCCGTTTAATTGGAAACTATGTATGTGGTTTTAAAATTACACTTGAAAAATAAAAGACTCAGGGCGGTATTTTGCGTCAACGTATTTAAGTAGTAACAAACTTTGAAAGTTCCGAACGACATTTGATTGGCTGAAATAAAATTCATCAAACATTAATTAATAAAACTTTACATTATATAAGACTTTTGCCGTTTCATAAATCTGGTGAAAGCTTATTGAAAATAAGCTTTCACCTGGTTTATGTGGATATTATGTAATTTGATTTATGTAAGGATGTTTTAATCAGAAATTTAAGGTAATGTTAACCAAAAAGGGAGGTGAAGGGGACCCTGGTATATTTTAATTACGAAATTCTTGCAGAGGAAAAGAAAATGATCTAATAGCCGAAAATTATGTCTCCTTTCAACTTATATTTAAAAGAGCCTTTAGGGGCCGTCTCCATATTAAAATAGTAAACATTTTGAAATTTTCGTGTGCATTAGATTAACTAAGATAAGATACATTAGATATTAATAATAAAATTTAAAGTACAAGAATATCTCGACTTATGTCAGCAATTCTTTCCAAGATTAGCGACGTAAGTCGAAAACGGCGCAAGTCGAGATATATTTAGATAAGCAAAAATGGATAAGTAATAAAAATTCTCCAATACCTATTGTTCATACTCCATTGGATTTGTATATTATATAAGTAATTTTCTCTTCAAAAAACTATAAAATGTTAATTTTAAAAAAAGTAAGTGTTAATTAACGATTTTTTTTCCAGACCAGAGGATGTAAATGCAGGCTGACATATGTCGGGGTACCACTGTAATCAAAAATTTTGAAATTTCATTAATGAGGTAAAAGAGCATCAATAAAGCCAGGTTAAAAAATGAAAATTTTTTAATTAGAAAATTAAAGTAGAGTTATCAAAATAAAATAAAATAAAGACACTGGGCATACTTCACATTTTAATCGCTAAATTGTGGTCGATGAAAATGAAAATGGCCATCCGATTGGAAGTAATGTCTACTTTCCTATAGATTAAAATTTAAAGAATGGGGGATGTTTTTATATTGAAATGTTAACAAACTTACAATATTTTCGATAGGAATATCTAATTTAGACATCAGAAAATAATTTATGAATCTCAAATCAACTTAGTTTGTATAAAGTTTCTAGATATTTAATATAGATATTTAATATTAGAGATATTTAATATTAAAAACTGTGCTCAGTCGTAAAATGTGTGTGAAATCGACCTGAGTAATTTTGATTTTAGAATGTTTTCAACTCATTTCAACGTTTGAAATTTCAATTAAAAAAACCAACAACAATATTATTTTAGGTTTATGAAAGGATAACTAAGTAAATATACAGTTTTCCGGATACACATCCCCTAAACATGCCTGCAGGTTACCAAGCAATTTTCATAGACTGCATCTCGCTTCAAGCCAAGTGCAAATGTTATGAACAGTGATAGATTTTCACATGGACATGTAAGATCACCCTTTTTTAGACTTCTTTATTAAAGGGTGGCCGGGACGCATTTTAAAATAATTTTAATTTATTAAGTTAATATTTTGAATTTTTTTTGTGATGGTTAAATATATCATTTGTAAACAAAATCGCATAATAAAACTTCTCTTTTATTATTATTATTATTATTTGAAATTTATTAAAAATCGCCAAATCGCTATGAAACTGCAACAATAAAACACTTTAAATGTAAAAGTAGAAAATCCTTATACAGTGGCTCACAAAAGTGTTCGTACACTTTAAAAATTTGCAATTAAACAGGATTTTCCCTAAAATAAATTTATACTTTGAAGTTCAATATTTTTTCACTTCATCTTTATGTTATTCTAAATAACACACAACATTTGTTTTAATATTGTCTGCTTTTCTTTTTTATCGAAAAATAAAAATAGAAGGAGACAGAGAAAAAACATGCCACAAAAGTCTTCGTACACTGAAATATTTTTGGATAATCTCGTAATTAAAATTATAATCTGGCACTTTATTTTTATGGGCTTACTTGAGGTGACATTAAAAAATCGTCTGGCTTTATATTTTGCTTAATTAGTCCGTAATATTCTATTTATTATAAAAAATGGCTCGCAGTCGTAAAGAAACATCTAGCAGCATTCGAAAATTGATTGTATTTCATCATAATAGTGGTAAATCAGTTCGGAATACTGCTAAATTAGTTAATTTATGAAAATTCTACCGTGCAGTATATGATAAAACGATTTAAAGCAGAAAATCGGATCGAAATCAAGGTAAGAAAAGGTCTTTCGACAAAATTATCACAACGTGATCAAAGATTTATAATTAGAAAAATTGTAAAAAATCCACGTTTAAGTGCTGTAAAAGTTGCTACAGAATTTAATGAGAAATATTCTACTCCAATTTCACCTGAAACTGTTCGACGGGTTCTGAGATCAGCTGGATTAAATGGGCGTTCTGCCCGTAGAAAATTTTCTGTTAGTGCGAAAAACAGAAAGTTTAGGCCTTCCTTCGCAAAATCAATGATAAATAAACCGGAATCGTATTGGAATAACGTTTTATTTGCAGATGAAAGCAAATTCAACATTTTTTGGCTCCAATGGATGTATAATTGTATGGAGAATTAAAAATGAAGAACTTAATCCCAAGAACTTAGTTGGAACAGTTAAGCTTGGCGATGGAGGTGTCCTTATGTGGAGGTGCATATCAGTATCAGGACTAGGTAATTTAGTATTTATTGATGGCATAACGGATCATGCACTTTATTTAAATATTTTAAAAGACAATTTAAAATTATCAGCCCAAAATTTGGGTATTGAAAACGCCTTTGTTTTTTCATCAGGATAATGATCCTAAGCACACGGCTCTCAACATACGCCTCTGGTGTCTCTATAATTGTCCACAATTTCTAAAAACACCACCCCAATCACCGGAATTAAACCCAATAGAACATATTTGGAGAGAAATGGAAGTTAGAGTACGAAAACACGACATTAAAACGAAAAACGAACTGAAAACAGTAATGATCGATGAATGGTTGAACATTGATGCAGAAATTTCAGAAAAACTTGTGAAATCTATTCCCAGGCATTTAAAAACTGTTGTGGATGCTAAAGAGCATCCTACAAAACACTAATTTAACGAAACATTACAATATTAACTAATATATAGAAATTTCTTTAATGTGTACGAAGACTTTTATGAGGTAACTTTGTTATTTTATTTTTATTATTAATTTCACAGAACAAAGTTTTATTATATATTTAAAATATTTTATGTAGTTTTGTTAAGAATAAGTTAATAATCTTATTCTTAAATGCCCATTATGAAATATTAATCCTAATTAATGGATAGAGCTTTATGTTATTGAAATTCGTAAGTGTACGAACACTTTTGTGAGCCACTGTATATATTATAAATGTGAAAGTGTGTCCGAAAAATTGGAATGAACTTGGCTTCAAAACGGATGGATTAATGTCTTTGAATTTTTGTATATAGATAGATTATTGGTCTGAGATGAACATAGGCTAATTTTTATTTATTTTATTCAAATATTTTTCTTAATAATTCAACATTTCACTGTTTTTCATACAGAATAAATTGAAAATTTTCCATACTATTTAATCATCTTTCTTTTTTCGTTGCCAAAAAAAAAAAAAAAAAAAAAAAAACGGAATAATTATTTCTTTTTTGTAATTAATTTTCAACTGAAAGATTTTCACGTGATAAAACAAAATGAAATAAATAAATGGACCCTATTCTGTTTTTCGGTTCGAGGTTAAAAACCGCGATTTTACCAATTGTGACGTCAGAGGAATACTTTTTTTCTTCTTATATCACGCAGACGATTATATAAAATTCCTTTTACACTTAGAAGACTTCACAAGAATATATAACTTCACACTTTACAGGAATATAAATATTTTAGTAGTTTTTCCAGATATTAATCCGTAATAAAAATGAACCTTTTTCTTTCTTTCGGTTCGAGGCTATAAAATTCAACTTTTATCAATTGTGACGTCACAGGAATACTTTCCATTAAGAATTTTAAAAATATCAATGTAACGTCATATCTGAAACAAAGTATAAGTTTTCAAATTTTCAAAAATTCTGTTTTTTTTTTTTTTAATGTAATGAAATTTACATGCATTTTTAAGGTTCACAAGAACATGGTTACTATGGAATATGTTAAGTATAGTACTTATAGTGTGCGTACAGGCAGCTCAAAAGTATTTCAATATATCATACTCTGTGAAGAAAAACTATTTGCAGCGTATTTTAATAATGTTATTTTATTAAGGTTATTTTATTAATATTGAAAATGATATCAGTTTCTGAAGTGTACTAAAACAGGATTTCTGTAGAAAATGGGGTGAAGGTTTAACATTCATTTATAAGATCACAGAAAAATGTTCGGTAATACAGGGTGATTATAATTAAAGTCCGAGTTTCAAAACGCTCTAAAAAGCGAACCACTCGTTAGAATGGCGTCAAAATTTAACAGAGTATTATTGAAGAAGGGGGAAAGAACATGAACCAAAAAAAAAAAAAAAAAGTTCCAAATTTGAGTGACAGATGGCGCTGTAAGCGTCAGTATATTGGATGCTTTTTATGCGGTTTTTGGCCTCAAGACAATTAAAAACCGATTGGAGGGATGCTTTTTATGCGGTTTTTGGAATCAGGACAATTAAAAACCGATTTTTCCCATCCGATGTGGTACGACCTTGCCGTGGTGGACGGGCTTACGTAACTAACAGTATCACACGCGTACAGTCATGCACACTGAACAATACAGTTGGTTTATATCGTGTAACTTACGCCTTAGCCTTTTTTTACGATTTGTCCTTTGTAGTCGAAATTCTGACGCTTACAGCGCTATCTGTCGCTAAAATTTGGAACTTTTTTTTTTGGTTCATGTTCTTTCCCCCTTTTTCAATAATACGCTGTTAAATTTTGACGCCATTCTAACGAGTGGTTCGCTTTTTAGAGCGTTTTGAAACTCGGACTTTAATTATAATCACCCTGTATAATAGTCTACGGGGAAAAATATTCCCAGCGTATTTTAATTGCGTTGCACTATTTAAAACACGATGAAATTAATATACTGAGATAATCAATACAATGATAAATACTGAAATTTACTACAATATACATACATACAGTTAAGTGTGATTTGCATCACATTTGTTGTTCATTTACAGAGACGCATAAAAAATTTTGGACCTGTGTCCAGATCTCAAATATTGTAGCCAAAGTATGGTCTATTAGAAAAGATTGCTGAAGAGCTTTTTCAATTATCGTATGTATTTTAAGGAAAACTAATGCATCCTGAAGTTCAGCTACATTTGGTATAATAAGAGATGTTTGTAGAATTCAAATAAATCATGTATCGGACTATACAATAAACTGGATATATGGTCACCTGTGCAATAGCGATTCCCGGAAATATGAATTCAATAATTTGATTTGGGTTTTTTGCTTGAATAATTTAAGCTAAATATGCGGTCGTATAAATATTTACACATAATATATAGGACTGTACAAAAGAATTCAAGTACGTTTCTGTCTATTATTAGAAATTGCTAAAGGTGAATTTTAATCTTCGTTAACTTTTTCTAACTAAGCAAAATTTTAACATTGTATTTAGAATATTTACAAACACATAGATCATATACACAGCTGAAGAAAAGAATGGGCCGGCGAAATTATGTATTATGGAAATGTTGGATATTTTTTTATTACCTATGTTTAACACATGATTTTTCTTTCTTTGATATGGAATTCTGAAATGCACTACAACATGATTTCTGTACAATTGGGGTGCGTTACAGTTGTTCTACAGTGTAAATGGTTGCAATTTCATTTTCGCGATTGTTCATATTATCTAACACATTTTCCATTTATTTGACTGAGTTCTTTAAGTCCCCTATAAAAAAAACTACTGCATAGCCTGGTATATGATATGTGTTATATATATTTTAAATTATTTTTAATGAAATGTTTTGTTTAATTAAAGCGTTTATCTTTTTTTTTTTTTTTAATGCTACGTGAACGACGTCACGGGTAACAGCTAGTGAATTATAAAATTGGAAAAATATAGAACATTAAATAAGAGAATTAAATTAAATAAGAATGCCTTTATCAATTAATAGTTTAATAGTAATTAATTTACGATTATGCGTTGAGAAATCAATTTAAAATTACTGAAAACATACTTTAAATAATATTTCCTTTTCCTCTTTTCTGATGAAAAGAAACAGGGCAAAATTTACTTACTTTTTAATGAATTCAATTGCTTGTGCTTTCTACCAAATGTTAAAAAAAAGAGTGAAAATTTTATGGTCGAATTCAATGCTCAAAGCAAATAAATATACTGAAAATGAGTCATGATTTTTAAGATGAACAGGGAAAGTTTATAAAAGAGTGTTTTTATAAAATTTTCCTAAACGATTCTTATTTTATATTTAATGATGAGACTAAATATTTTAACAGTTTGTTACTTACTTTACCAGCAGTTGCCATCTTTCTTCACAAAAATCTGAAAAAAAGCACAAAATATCAGAATCAGCATAAGAAAGCAGAAACATTCAGAATATCACAAAACCAAAGAAAACACTAAAAGTAAGAATAAATATAAAAAGCAAAAACATTCAGAATATCATAAAACAAAAGAAAACACAAAACGTCAGAATCAGTATAATACAAAAGAAAACACAAAACGTTAGAATTAGTATAAAAAGCAGAAACATTCAGAATATCATAAAAATAAAGAAAACACAAAAAGTAAGAATAAATATAAAAAGCAGAGCTATTCAGAATATCATGAAACAAAAGAAAACACAAAACGTCAGAATTAGTATAAAACAAAAGAAAACACAAAACGTTAGAATTAGCATAAAAAGCAGAAACATTCAGAATATTACAAAACTAAAGAAAACGCAAAAAGTAAGAATAAGTATAACAAGCAGAACTATTCAGAATATCATGAAACAAAATAAAACACAAAACGTCAGAATCAGTATAAAAAGCAGAAACATTCAGAATATCACAAAACTAAAGAAAACACAAAAAGTAAGAATAAGTATAAAAAGCAGAAACATTCAGAATATCACAAAAACTAAAGGAAGCACAAAACACCAAAATCGGTAAAAAAAAAAAAAAAAAAAAAAAAAAAAAAAAAGTAGAAAGATTGAAAATATGACATAGGACCAAAAAAAAAAAAAAAAAAAAAGTAACAATCAGTTTTAAAAGCAGAAGCATTCAGGCTATCACAAAACTAAAGAAATCACAAAACTTCAGAATCAGTATAAAAAGTTAAATCATTCAGTATATCGCAAAACTAAATAAAATACAAGATGACAGAACCAGTATAAAAAGTAAAAACATTCAAAATATCCCAAAACTATTTTTGAGAAATATTATTAATTGATCATTAATTATGGTCCCAAAGATCTTTGAAATATCAGTTCTGATTTTTCAAATGAAAGAAACCGAATTTTTCTAAGATTATATAAGATATTTCGAAATCATTGAGCTAAATGTTTAGGAGACATAAAAAACACCTTGACAGGCATAAATCACATTCTAAAAAATCCGTCAATCGACACGTATTTTTTGCTTTGTTTTGTTTTGTTAATACATCGAAATTATCTGCTTTGATTGTTTACTTTTCCTCTGAAACAATGAAAATTTAATAATCTAAATTAAAAATTGCGTGAAATATTGCAAACTAAATTATATTTTTGGCAAATTACTTGGGATATTCTAGCACATTCGCTTCATAGTATTTTTTTCACATTAGAAACGGAATTGTTAAATAGGGTCTTTTTTAGTTAAATTTTTTAACAAAGTTGAAAGTGTTTATGAATTCGGTTTGTGTGTCTGTATGTTTTTACTCTAAATTGTCTAAATATACTCTGGTTTCCACGAATTGATATATGTCACGATGTTTTTACATATTTTTAAAAATGAAGTATATAGCTTTTATAGTTTATTTACTGGAACGCTCAACAGTCGACTCTCGTTAATTCGAAATCGGATAATTCGAATCTTCGCTTAATTCGAATTAAACATGAAATCCCGAAATTTTCAATGGCAGAATAACGTTAAACTTTTTCATTAATTCGAACTCATTTTCTCTCGACATCGTTTAATTCAGGGCACGAAATTTCCACTCGCCAGCTTGCCACTGGCGAGTAAATATTTAAGATTGGCGAGTAAGTTTCGTCTTTTAAAATGTTGTGCTTCAAATCAAACTATGTACAGTCATACACGTAAGTATTTCAAAATGAAGTGATGGTATTATTTTCCAAGTGAAGTAAAAATGCTCCATCGCCTATTTTTTTCGACTTTCCTACTGAGGAATAAAACTCCCCTGTCTGCCCCTCCCCTACTTTCGTACCGCGCACGAGCCAATATCGAATCAGATCGCTGAAGCATTCAGATATATCAGCATTCTAGTTGATGGTTCTTCAGATCGATCATTTTTTCAGCATACAGATATGTATTTTCGATACGTGGATGCGAAAGATAATCATATCAAAGAGGACATATTAGGATTAATAGAGCTGCCAAATTGTACTTCATCCAGGTTTCTCGCAGACATAACCGATTTTCCAGATAAGATTACAGGTCCAAATGAATAAAGAAACAGGTTTAGGGTGGCTTGGGTAGGCTTGGGTACTGATGATGCTCCAAATATGGTTGGATAGAAACCAGGTTTAGCTATGAAAATGAAATCTATTTATCCATAGACTGCAATCTATGTCGTCAGATGTTGCATATGAAGTCTCCATATTTTTGACACTGTGGGTCGGCCTTCAAAAGAAAAAATTCTTGAATTTGGGATAGAAGAAATAAAGAAGATCTTTATGTATTTGAATCCGAAGTCTTTAAATAAAAAAAGAAGCAGACATTGTATTGGCAAAGTGGGCAGAATTTAAATTTATGTTTCCATCACTGATACTGAAAGAGGTGCTGGAGCAAGTTTACACAGAAAAATGTTCAGCGAGATTCCCCAATTTGCTCCAGATCTTAACATTTTATGCTGTTTTACAAGTAATCACAGCTTCATGTGATAGAGGGTTCAGTTGTCACAGCAGACTCAACACAGTATACAGGAATGATACAATGAATGATTTGCTCATAATTTCTTTTAATGGACTCACCCTTACAGAGTTTGACCCTACAGCTGCAATTGATATATGATATTTCAGTGCAGAAAGATAGCGCTACACAAATCTGAAGTGCTTATAGTGCAGGAAATTATCATTAATATGTATTTCTGTAATCACTAAAACCTTATGGCAAACTTATTTTGAGTTAATGTTATTTTTATTTATTATTATTATTTTTTTGCAGTGAGTATGTTTCGTTTTATCAATTTCTGCATTTTTTCCGGTCAATAGAAAGTTTTTCATACTACATCTGTTAATACTTTAAAAATATCATATATTTCTTATAAATGTAAAATATTCTGGATTTAATAGACAACTTCTTTCAACAACAGTCAATTTAAATTGAATTTGTCATAACTATTTCATTTTCTGCGCAGGTGTGGGGGCTGACGTTGTTGTCTGAATGAATGTAAAATTGTGGCGAGTAAAAATTTTAGTCTGGCGAGTACCTTTTAAGCTGAAATTTCATGCCCTGGTTTAATTCGAACTAACGAGAATTCCGATTTTTCATTCTTCCTTTCTTTCTCACATATTTCAGATCATTTGAATAATTTTCTTTCTTTGTTTTTTGTGAAAATTGTTCCGAACGAATATACATATAATCCCATGCATTTGATATCCACTTTCTAAGTGTCCCGTCTGTACATCAGTGACACCTCAAATTTTTCTTTCATTGTACAGTCGGCTCTCGTTAATTCGAACTCGTCGGGACCACAAGGAATGTTCGAATTATCCGAAGTTCGAATTATGGGAAATATGAAATGAAAACATGTTTAATATGGTACTATTATAAAGGAATTGATGCTATAGTGTTTTTTTAATTTATTTCGTCTGTTATCATTAGAATATGACTTAATATTAAATAAGAATGTATAAATACATAAACTAATTAAATGATTTGAAACAAGCACAATAGAAGAAAAATTTAAAGCGTCACTGATGGACAGACGGAGCACTAAGAAAATGGATATCAAACGCATTAGATTACATGTATGCTCGTTCGGAATAATTTTCACAAAAATCAAAGAAAGAAAGTTATTCAAATGGTTTGAAATCTGTGGAGAAAGGAAAGTAAAATGAAAAATTGGAATTCTCGTTAGTTCGAATTAAGCGAAGTCAAGAGTAAATGAGTTCGAATTAATGAAATTTTTTAACGTTATTCTGCCTTTGAAAATTTCGGCACTTCATGTTTAGTTCGAATTAAGCGAAGATTCGAATTATCCGATTTCGAATTAACGAGAGTCGACTGTACTTGTTTCTAATCTTTTAATTAGTTTATGCATTTATGCATTCTAATTTTATATTAAGTCATATTCTGATGATAACAGACATAATAAATTTTAAAAACACTAAAACGTTAATTTCTTTGTAATACTACCATATTAAGCATGTTCTTATTTCATACTTTCCATAATTCGAACTTCTGATAATTCGAACATTTCTTGTGGTCCCAACGACTTCGAATTAACGAAAGCCGACTGCAATTCCGTTTCCGTTACATTACGATCTGTGGGGGGGAAATCATTTGCAGAGTTTTTGTTGATGCTACACTACTGAAAATGATATATATCATTGAGGTACACTACAAGATATTTACTATAGAATATAGGATGACGCATAGCATTCATTTACTATTTATAGAGACACACAATATAATTCGGCCACAATACTGTCTAAGACCCTAAGGACAATGGCTGTAAGTGCTTTTTAAGATGTGGTAAGCGTTTTTAAATTAAACTAAAATTTTGCCTATAACTAAGTGTTCATAAATTCTATAGCTAATATACAAGGAAGCACAAAACATCTCGAGTATTTTTCCTTTTATTAATGAAATTTTCTGAAATGGAATTTAAAACTGTGTTACCCGTTTCCTGACTAAACTATAACATACTGTTTAGTATAATATACAGGGCGTATCTGAAAAAAAGGGAGCAAAATTTTAAGAGATGATAGAAAGCTGCGAGAATACGAGCAAATTTCGCCATAGAATATGTGGTCAAAATGCAAGCGATGAGAAGTTAAAAGATAGTTTTCCACAGTCGCAGTTAAATAATTAATACAAGAATGAGAGAAGATTCTTTAGAAACCATTTTATTAAAAGGAATATAAGTAATGTACATACTCAAAGAAATTGTTCAAAATATTTTCCGTCAGATGTAATGCACACTTCACATCCGCGGGATAGGGACTGGCGCATACTTGCGAAGACACCAGGCATTTCTCGAATATCGCCTGTAAAAATAGCAATCTTGGCGACTAGATCCATGTCGATTTCAATGGAGCACTCGTAGATTAGGCTTTTCATATCGGCCCGCAGGAAAAAGTCCAAACAGGACAGATCCGACGATTTTAGTGGCTAAATTATGGGACCACTTCGAACAATTTCTCGTCCTGGGATAGTGGAAAACTACCTTTAAAGTTTTTATCTCACCGCTTACTTTCCGACCATACATTCTGTGACGAAATTTGCTGTTATAGCTGCGTTCTATTGCCCCGTAAAGTCTTGTCCACTTTTTTAGATATACCCTGCATACAAATCTATAGATCTTATACAGGATACACAAAAAAAATCCTTTTTTTTTTTTTTTTTTTTTTTTTTTTACTATTAATGGTGATTTCTGAAGTTCAGTTTTCAAATATGTTATAAGTTTTACAAATTATTTACTTAGACAATTTCAATTTTGAATTTATAATAGGTTTTACTTTCTTATCTTTTCACATATATTTTCGAAAATAGAATTTTTTGAAAGTTTAAGCAGGCCACACACTAAGAGACACATGTAGCATGTTTCTTGATTTCGAAAACAAAATTAGGTTTTAAAAAGGTGAAACAGTTTTTTGCTTTGTTTCGACCTGTTTTTGCACCTATTCAGTGTTTCATTTTCTTCCTGTTGCCTCAGTGTGGCGACCGGCCAAAGAGTGTTAAGTCTCATAAAGCTAGTTTAGGTTTGAGAGTCTGAGATAATTGAATAACTATACAATAAATAAATTTAAGTAACAGAAACAACATACATGGAAGATGGAATATTTAATCCATGAATATTTTATCTCCGAAAATTAACATAAATCTATATCTGTAGTGAGAATGTACGCAATGATTATATACACTTAATCAAACATGCCATCATAGGTATATCCAATAACATCTATAGATTCCCTGGCAATTGGGTTCCATTTACGCGAGTTAGAGTACGTATGGACAAACAAACAATCCCAATTCATAAACATCTTTCAACTTTATTGCAAAGCGCTAAAAACAGTAGGATGAAACTGTTCACTTTAGTAAATGATCGTTCTGCTTAAAGCATCTACTTCATTATATCTGTGATTTTTGTCTATAATTTTTATTTTTAAAGTTTTTGCGGAAATAGTTTATTTATTAATATTGATCTTGAAAAAAACCACCGATTGTGTGCACGAAGCATGTAGACGTGTATATTAAAAGGTATTTATTAGCCTTTAAATGTACTTTCTTATTTTTATCACGTTACAATCTTAATTAACATACATGCAATTTTAAACTCTTATTTAGTGTAAAAACTAGTTGTTGCTGGGATACTTTCCCCTCATGCATATGCATAATATGAAATATGAAAATAAAACATGCGTAAACTATCTGTAAAATGAATTGCAATTTCCAAAATAAAATTTAGGATTATTTTTCTTTTTACGCAATTCAGCAATAAAGCATTTAATGTTTATAACACTATCGAGTTACAATTTTAAACACTTTCCTATCGAACAAATTGAGATAGAGGCTTGAAATTTAGATTAAGATTTTTATTTTTATGACTCCAAAAATGATAATGAAGTTAACTAACAGTTTACTGCTTCGGATTAAGCATCTCATTTCCAATTAAAATATATCTTCGAATTTAAATTTGAATGAAGAGAAGGTC
The DNA here is from genome assembly GCA_964019185.1 of Maratus speculifer. Lineage (NCBI taxonomy): Eukaryota > Metazoa > Arthropoda > Arachnida > Araneae > Salticidae > Maratus > Maratus speculifer. Next base: position 15,694 of record CAXHSM010000612.1, read on the forward strand.
ATGAAAAATCGAAGAGTGTGGAAAATAGGATTCCAAATATCTCGGCAACTCATTATCCTATCGACTTCATTCTTTACGCAAAATTTTATGTTTTTTAAAATTATCTTTTATATTCACTCCTTAAAATAAACAATTTCGAAAAAAATTATAGCATACCTTTTATCGGAACAAATATTTCGAGACTCGGAAAAAAGTAGTTCTGGATAATCGAAGTTACTAAAATTCAATAGGCTTCTTCTCATTCTTGCATATTAATAGACCGGGAGATGGCAGCACGTACAATCATCTCATCGAGTTCACTGACGGAAAACTAGAAATAATTAAATCTCGATATGCATATTAAAACGCAATCGGTCTGCCAAGTCATAGCTTGGTGAAAACCCCCTAAAAACCCAATTTTAGTGGTTGATTCATAGGTTTATGATTATGTTTTCCTGCTACGAATCCTCCATATTTTCATACTTTTGAGTGCGGGAAAGCACAATGTTAAACCTACACTGTAAAACATTTGTGTAACGTTACTCCATAAAATTGGTGGCAGCTTTGCTGCCTCCAATTTTATGGAGGGATTTTTTTTTCACTTATATAATGGTGTAATTTAAACATGCGTTACTGGTGTAATATTACATATTAGTGTAATGTTACACCGGTTATATCGGTTAAACCTGTTACATCGGTTATGCCACCATAAAATTGGTGGAAGCTTGGCTGCCACCAATTTTATGGAGTAATGTTACTCAGATGTTTTACAGTGAACGAGTCAGCATTTAAAATCGGGTTTTTAGGTGTATCCCACCAAGATAAGACTTGGCAGACCGATTGCGTTTCAATATGTAAATCGGATTATAACTAATTCTAGATTTTCATACATGAACTTGATGAAGTGATTCTCTATGCTGCCGCCTAGAGCATTTCAGGCACACGCTGACAGACGAGTGACATTTTGTTTTTCCTAAAAATATGTTTTTCGGAATCTCCAGTATCTAAAGAATGTAAATCTGTCCTTTTTTTTCTTCTTTTTTTTGATTTTTAAAGCGATTGCAAGACTTACCCTATACTATATATGATGAGTAAGAAATATACATTCTTAGTTTTAGTTCTATGTGATTATCTTTTTGCTCACTCGACATATCACGTATTCATTTTATCTTAGCGCATAATTTTACATTTGTTTTGCGCATGTTACTTGGCATCTTTAAAATAAACGTGTTTTTAATGCCATTATTAATAAATGAAATGGAATAAAAAGCTTTAGAATCATCTGGATTTTCGTGAGACGACGTTTATTTTCAGGGACACTTAATTTATTCATGAAAAAAGTAATGACATTTAAAGTATATTATCCATTAAGAAAAGAAAAAGAACGTCATTGTAGTATAATTTATTTCTTCGCGTGATCAAGGGTGGGCATTATTTTTTTTAATCTTAACTGTGACTGCTATATATAACCATGTGCACGGACGATTAAGAAAAAAAAGGGGGAAATTTTTAAAAGTAAAAGAAATAAGTTTGCAAGGGCATCAGCATTTTCTTTTTACACTCTTTTATTTATTTCAACTTGCTTTAAAAATATTTTTTTGAAAAAAATTCACAAATGTCTTACCTTAAGACGGAGTCTGTAATTTCTATAATTATTTAGAAATACAATTTAGAACAGAGTCAGCGAACCTTTTTGGATTCGCGTGCCCATATTTTTTCAAAAAAAAAAAAAAAAAAAAAAATTATGTGACCATGATGTGCCAAGCGCCAAAAAATAATTTTGTGAATCAAAATTTCTGTATTTTTGTTTATTGGGATTTAGACATATGGGATAATCTAATAATTGGTTTAACATGTTTTATAAAGTAATAAAAAGGGAATGGGATGTTAGTTATTCCAAATATTAATATGGTGTTCAATCAAGATGCAAGTTGAATTCAAGTTATTTAACAAGTAGTTTGGGTTTTTAATATTTAATATTTTCGTATTATTTACATTAATAATGACCCTCTTTAATAAATAGAATCAACAATCGTGAAAACTACATATTTTGTACCAAGTCGCTGTCCAAATCTAGGAGTTTTACTTATAATGCCTGATATTTTTCTTTTTAATTTCCTCCACACCTTCTCTTAATTTGATAACTTATTGACCTCAAATGGAAATAATTTCCTCAGTCCTGAGAAAATTATTACGTGGAGCTACAAAAACCAGTTTACATTTTCTATAAAATATCCCCAAACGTATATCAGTCTATATATCGATGTTTATGATATGCAAACATTTATTTAAAAAAAAAAAAAAAAAAAAAAAAAAAATAATTGTAATTTAAGAAATTACCCCAACCATTTGAAAAATGTTTCACTCGATACATTCATCTATCATTTTAAGCTAAATACCAGTTGTTTTATTGTGTATTATCCGTGCCACTGCTATAAATGACTTTATACATGCTGCAATTTGAAGGTACGGTTCGTTTAAGTTATATCACTCTATTGTCGCCAAGCATAAAAGTTGGCGACGAAAGAAACATTTCAAACTATTTAACATTGTTGGTGCAAAAGTAATCATTATTAAAATACAGCTTTGGCATATACTGTTATACTTGTAAGACTTTGGCATATATTGTTTGATTTTACAGAGCAGAATTTTGGTGATGGAGGTTTTAAACCAAAATCGATCGCAGCACATGCATCTGTGAATGGGTCCATCAGACATCGAATCAAAAAAGTTTTTTCCCAGTTTTTCCCAAGCCGATTGCTTTTTAGTTTTCTTTTTAGGTGGTGGAAAATCAAGAGTAATAGCTATAACATTTTCCGGCTTGTTAGAATCACTATTGGCACTCAAATTTTCCTGGTTAGAACCGACCGATAGTAAAACGCCATGGCTAGTGGATTGGTCGCCCTGGCGACATGATGTTTTACAATTAATCGGTTCGGCATTAAATTGCTTCCTTTTTCGTGATCGCCTTTCAACACGTAATTGGTTTTCAGCGGCTCAATAATCTTTTGATTTTATCATTTTCTGCATTGAAAGACGTTTTTGCGCCAAACCAAATACAGTATTACTCAGTTATCCCGTCGACCAATTTCGCCAAATGATACGAATCGCCAAACTAATAAGCAACTTATACATGTTGACTAAATTTTTATTTTAAATAGCAAAAGAAGAAATAAAAATCACTTTATGATTGTTTAAGTACGAGTATTGTGTTTAATATCATTGAATGCGATATTCACGTTCATTCATTTCTTTGGCTTCGGCTTTTTCCGTATCTGTTAATTTCCGTCTACCCATTTTTAAATTTGTTAGTTTTCTCCTTTATTACAATGATTTTAACCATTTTAATTTACTATTCAAATAAAAATTCTTCTAAAAGTAAAGAATTTAATTTAAATTCAAATAAAAACTCTTCTAAAAGTAAAGAAATTAATTTAAATTCAAAAGTGACCACATCATTCAAAAGTGGTAACATCATTCAAAAGTGGTAACATCATCGGGTCCATTCTCCCGAAAACAACAACCATTTTTCAAATGGTTAATAATAATAATAATAAATAGAAAATCACAGTTTGTATGAATTTGCGTGTTTAACTTAATTGTATTTTGATTTAGGTTTTCAATCAATGCCGTGCCGAAAATATTCTATCGTGTGCCATAGGTTCGCCGTCTCTGTTATGGAATATATAGAATATTAATTATTCCGTATACAAAAACATGTGGAATATATACGTATGTATCACAGAATATTCTATTATTAATATTAATTATTGCGTAATATAGTTGAAAAAGTTTAAGAATTTCGTTTGTCTGTCCATACTCTAACATCCACTAATATAGCTGGATTGACCTGTAATTGATATACGTTATTAAGATTTATTATGTCATGTTCGGTATTGAAAATAACTTATGTAACGTTCTTAGTTTATTTACAGCTTCACTCAAAAGTATTCCATTGTATTATAGTCTTCGGGGAAAAGTCGTATTTATATAAATATATTGCACTTAAATTGTCATCTGATCCTCTCGCATAAAACAGCTTAAAATTATTCAATCGAATGGTTTGAGATTTATTTTATGTTCTTGTTGGAAAATTTTGCCGAGTCATTTCAAATTTTATGAAAATCAGATCAGAACTTAAAAAGATAATAACAAAGGTTTTTATTATTATTATTATTCTAATAATAAGCTAACAATAACTAAAATATTGTTGGATTTAAGAAATTTCTTAAAAGGTTCCCATGCCATCTTTAATAAATGACAAACAATTTGGTGGAAAAACTTTCCCAAATTAATAATATATTGTTGGATTTTTTTAAAACACCTTAAAAGGAGCTTCCATGCCATTTCTGCTTCAATTAATAAATTACAAATAATCTGTAGAAAAAAAAAATCCAAAATTAATATGTTTGATTTAAGAAATAAAATTTTGTAAAAGAAATTTCCATGCCATCTCTGCTTCAATTAAAAAATGATAAATAATCTGGTGGAAAAACTTTTCCATATTAATATATCGGTGGATTAAAACAATTCCTCAAAAGAAGCTTCCATGCCATTTCTACTTCAATTAATAAATAACAAATAATCTAGCCAAAAAAATAAATAAATAAATAATAAAATAATAATAATAATAATAATACATTGTTGGATTTAAGAAATACCTTAAAAGAAGTTCCCATGGTATCTTTGTTTCAATTAATAAATGATAAATAATGTGGTGGAAAAACTTCTGGTGGAACAATTCCTCAAAAGAAGCTTCCATGCCTTTCTACTTCAATGAATAAATAACGAAAAAAATCAAATTTATATACTGTTGGATTTTAAAAATTCCTTAAAGTAAACTTCTATTTCGTTTCTGCTTCAACTTTCAAATAATCTGACGTAAAATCTTCATAACCTGGAAGTTTTCAAAAACGGGGTTTCTCCTCCTATAATGTTTTGTGGCTGAGAAACAAGTTTTACAGTGCGCTGTGCTGGATGTGTGAACTCCATATGTCTCCTTGCTAGTGTTGCCAAATCAAATGTAAAAAAAGCGGGACAAGGGAGGAAAAAAGTGGTATAGCAATTTCTAAATCGGGACATAAAAATATAGCAAATCTTATGAAAACATTATTTGCATATAGCGGAAACTATTTTTACCACGATTTTGTGTATACCAATTTTTACCTAAATGTGTCTTTTGACACATTTGCGTTTGGATACAAAGGCCTGACAAAGATGTTAGAATTTCAAATTTTCGGTTAAATATTGATAATTTGAGCAATATGTTTATTATTATATTGATGCGTGTTTGTTAGAGATTATTTTTAATCAGGTAATAAATTCTAACTTAATTCAACAGTCTTCAAAATATTAATATAATAAAAGTAATCAAATTTGTTTTATGTTAACAGAAGAAACAATTTTAAAAAGTTTTTTTCTTCCTTTTCTTAAAAAATCTTTTATTAGAAAATCAATAATTTTAATATCATTAACTTAAGAAAACACGTATCTTTGGAACAATTTAAATCAAAAAATAACTTTTTTTTTAAAAACCCTGCTACTTTTGTAAATGCGAATATTTTTGCTTCGATTTTTTCCCCATATTCATTTTAGGATGTATTACATAAAACTGTAAATAGATTTTCAGATGTAGATATTTTACATTTAATATGATTTTTTTCTCTCGTGAATATTAAAAAAATGTAAGAAATTTAACAAATTCAGAATTTGAATATTTTGTAAAATATAACAATTAACTTGAATGTTAAATCCATGCAATCCATGCAAATATTAAATACACTATACACTGTAAAAAAAAAAAAAAAAAAAAAAAAAAAAAAAAAAAAAAAAATCTGCAAAGGTACTAAACCTTTTCTAGGAAACTGGGATTCCAAGAACTTTTCCTGTAACGATAACAGCGAAAATTCAAGTTTCAGAATCGATTACATGAATTTTTCTTGTTATCGTTACATGAAAAGTTCTTGGAATCCCAGTTTCCTAGAAAATGTTTAGTACCTTCACAGATTTTTTTATTTATTTATTTATTTATTTATTTATTTATTTATTTACAGTGTAGAGAGCAATTAAAAAAAATTTCAAACCACTTTTTAAATTAGCAAAAAAGCTTTAATAATTATCGAACAAGCAAGTTATTTTTGTAGGGAAGATTTTGCTGGGTCTATTAACAAAATTTACAATATCTCGCGATATAATTGTTGTATAGGCAAAAATGAGGTGCCTAAATATTCATAAGCTTTCAATTAATATTTTTAAAAAAGTAAATCGATATTTTGACCCATTTCAAAATACTATGTCCCTTTAACCCTTTCGGGTCTCATTTTCTTTTTCAATTTTTCGAAAAAATTACCTTTACCTCAATAACATTAACCCTAGCTATCCAGATAGATTAATTAGTCTAACGAATGTTTCATTACCTGAAACAACGAATGTAGTTATTTTGCGTACTATCTAATTCATATTCATATGACAATAAGCTAAGGAAGAGTTTTTGGAGATGTTTAGAAAATATTGTATAACAACAATACTTAACTTATATTACAACTTTCTAATACTTTTTGCGCTTTATTACATGCAATTCTTTCGGGAAAGTAACATTTATTTTAAAGAGTGAAATATATGTTTAAAATAAAAGAATCGCAAACGGTGGAATTAGAACTAAGCAAATATTTATTATTATTACTACTTGCCAAAACGTTAACGAAGTCATATAGCAAATGAATAGACACATACTAACATTACTACATGTAAAAAGTAACAAAAGCGTTTGTTAAAACAAAATAATACTCAATCAAAAGATATTTACTACTATTGGAAACCAGACTCGAAAGGGTTAAGTGTATCTCGACCATATAATGGTCAAGAGTATGGTCAGAATAGTGTTATATTACGTTTTTGTAAATTTTCGATAAAAATGGTCGAATGACCAAACAGTTTGCAGTACATTTTTAACAATGTAAGTATTCTTTCGTAAAGCTACAGATTTCAGCAGCTTTACAAAAACTAGTTTTGTATGTTTTCATCCTTTTTTTTTTGTACAGTGTACAGATAAAATTTCAGCAAACATACATATTTCTATAATTTTACATCTGTAGAATGACAGATTTTTTTACAGTGTATGAATGACAGTAGCAGGGACCGATTTACAAATTTGAGAGCCCTGAGCATACATGCTTACGTTGCGTCTTTGCACCGATACTTACAAGAATATTGGCTAAAAATAAATAAATAAAAATTAAAAAGATAGTTACTAAAGTAATCATTATTGACTTTAAAATATCCATTGATAGATTAAATATGATAATCAATAATTTACTTTTAAGTAATTATTATCACAATTATGAAATTTAAATGAGTAGAAGTTTTATAACAAACTGTATGGTGCTAACATATTTGGGATGATAACGTACGTAACAACTAATAATACATTTTCGACAACACTAAGCAAGAGTTATTTAAAATATAACGTGCTCTAGCGCCTGCAAACTATGCTCACCAACACCCAAATAATCTGATGATAACAGGAAAAAAATAAATAAGAATCAAAAATACAATATATTTTTTAAATGATAAAGATATATATATATATATACTATGATAAAGTAAGAAATGGGTGTTTCAGACAAAATGAATAACGTTATAAAAATACTATATGAACATATTAGAATGTAGAATGAGGTGTAAAATTTCATTGGATATTAAAACTACTTTAGATTTTGGAAAAAAAATTTGAAAAACTTTAGCAGCATTTGGGGGCCCGTGAAAAGCAGAGGACCTGGAATGCCCTGGCCATAAATCTAGCACAGGGCAGTGGATTATTTGCAAAAATTTACTCACCTAACGGCAAAAACGATATGCTTCTCCGCACGAACCAGGAACTTAAAACGTACAACTAGATAAATTTACCTTTTACCTTTGCGTAGGCCGTGAAGTAAAGGTGCCGTTGTGTTTGTGTTCGACCCTCCCGTCGAGCCGCGTCAAAATATCGTAGACGTTGAGAATTTTTCCTTGATTACTATTGTGGGAGCTACAGGCCCTGTCAATCACGAAACCACAAGAGCCGGTTTTTGAAGGTCGTTTTTTAACTTTTTTTTCAACGATACTCGGCAAAAACCATAAATGTTGTTTATAAAGCTGATTTGTGAGATGTTAAACTTTTCCTTTTCTTAAATCGAACCGTCTCGTCGGCGGTTTCTATTTCCGTTTTTTGCAGCATATCCCGCGATTTTCACGTTCAAAATCGGTTGCGATTCTTACTTGATTTATTTAAATAATTTCAAGTAGAAACAAGTGAGAAAAATCATGTGTTAAGCTTACATTATAAAACACTTTCCAACACTTCCTGAAATCTTTAACAAAACGTCGTTTTTTAAGGAAATAAGGTGCTATTGTCTATAGCCCAATATGTATTCCAATATTTCCGAACAGCCCTGTATTTGATCTGTTGGTTGATACATATAGTACATAATGGAGAATATATTAGTTTAACAAGAAAACGCCTAACAGGTTGAAATTTTCTCTTTCAGCAATTCATACTAATAGTTGGAAACATACATGATTATTTTTGTTCAGCTCTGTAGTTTATCTAGTACCTTTATTACACGCCAGTATTTAGCTAAAATTTAATTCAAACTAAAACACTCTTGAAGCTACTGAAATCACATTCTCAGAAATTATCATCCATAGGCAACCCTATATCTAATTCTTTGCATAATTCTGTGTATAATTTTATCTAAATTAAACAAAAATTTCTTAGTAAACTGAATCCAGTTCAATGACTATGATGCATAACTTATTTAAAAACCCTTGTTAAATAATTTACGTTCATATTCAGTAAACTTTACGAGCTCTTTTGTGTAGCATTGAATATCAGTATAGTTTTTATACACATCATTTAATATGCATAAATTTAGTGAAATTAAAAAGCGCATATCATAATTGAAAATGAATTTTATCCATTCATCAGCCATCATCTTTAATACACAGTACTTCGGATAGAATGTGCTATTTGAATTTTTTGTATGCCTCTTACATGCTATGCACTTCATATTATGCATGAAATAACTTGCATTAAGTCTCAGCGACTTACATCAATTTAATTATACATGAAACTTTTTAATATAATTGAAATGTGTCGCAAATAATAACCTCGTTTTCCATTATGTAAATGAATAATAACTATTCTTTCCACCGCATATTTTACAAATTGCATACTTTAGTGCACTTCACAAATGTATACGAATTTTAATATGTTTGATAGGATAATCTTTAAAATTCATTTGAAATGATTTTTTTCCCTAGAGTGCAATGTATCAGAAATTTTGTTACTGTCTCTGTAAATAAACTAATCATGCAAGAAATTTCATTTGATATAAGGTTTGTTCAAAAGTAAACTTCAATAACGTCCAAAAATTTCATGGTAATCCAAATATATTTACGAGAGTTAGAGCGCGGACAAACGGACAGACAAACCAAAATCATAAACACTTTTCTACTTGTTTGGAAAGTGTTAACAAGAGCGAAAAGTTATGCGTTCGCTTTAATAAACTTCACAGTTTATTAAAGAGAATAAACAATTTGGAAAACGCAAAACACAGATGAAAACCTAGTTTCTGATATTACCATCAAGAATAGGAAAAAAATCGGATTTTTTTTTCTTCTTTTTGAGCCCTGTATATGATTTGTAGATTTGTAGATATACTACATACCATGCTAAAAGTTAGTTGAGTTAAACGCGCAGCACAGTTGAAAATTCGCACTTTCAGCAATTTTTATGAATAAATGGAAATGTACTCGAGAACTTTTGTGTAGTCCTGTATATGATCTGTAGAATTTATACACAGACAAATATGTTTCAATTTGAAAATGCGTACCAAATCTGAAAACGCTGTTTTAGTAAATATACATCATAGTCAGTACTATAGCCATATTCTTTTGTGTGTTCCTATAAATGAACGACCAATGCTATGCACATCAGATACTGCTGTAAGCATCTCACAGTACTCCTCATTGACCTATATCAATTACAATATGTTTTAAATAGTGTAATACCATTAAAATACTCCTCAAACGATTTTATCCCACTATATTGATATGGAATACTTGTAAATGTCCCTGTAAATCAGCCAACCTGCGGTACTCAGGCCGCATGCGGCCCGGTAATCTTTTATATGCAGCCCGAAACATTCAATCATGACTCTACATAGATAAAAATTTTAGAAGTGCTTAAAATATATTTAAGATCTTGATTATTGATTTTTATATTTTTAATTAAAAAATATCCCTAGTTATTTATAATTATAAATACTTTATTTAATCAGTGAAAGTTTTCTTAAATCATTAATTCTGTTTGCATTTCAATGTAGATTATTTTTTTCTTCTCCTACCATTAAACGTTATTTAAAATTTAATACCATGCGCGTAGCCAGGGGGGGTGCCCTGGGTGCCCCCCCCCCCCCCCCCGTTTGCGCAGATCCAAGATTGATTATTTAAAAAAATCAAAATTTATAAAAGGAAAAAGAAGAAAAATGTAAGCAAAGTTAGTTCAAATAGTTAATCAAAACTAACAGTCTATGTTTTGAAATGTGATAAAAGAAGAGACCTTGATTCTTTCTTTTTTTCTTTTTAAGAAAATTATTTTGTTCATCTTTTTTAAAACTAGAATACTTACTAGAATCTGTATTAATCTCAGTAAATCAAAAAAGTTTGTTTTATAATCCCAATTTGATGTCGTTTCTTTATGGAATTTTTTTAACACCTTTCTATTGCATGCATATTTCTATAAAAAATTAGAGTAAATTCTCGACAAGGATAGAAACTACTATTTATATGTTTGCTTTTGTTATCTAAAGTCTAGAAAGGAGCAAAAAAAAAAAAAAAAAAAAAAAAATTGAGAGGAAATACAGATGTGAAACGATAATTCCACCATGTGATTAGCCTGGAGAACGGAGGGGGTGGAAGGTTGTACAAGTTAGAGATGAGACAGGCTCAGCCCCAGCACGAAAGCCCAAGCCCAAACCCGGGTCCGAAGCGGGCTATTTTCATTTTAGTGCTCAGGCCCGGGGGGGGGCTTGGGCTCTATTTTCATTTTAGTGTTCGGGCCCGGGGGGGGGGGGGCTCGGGCTCATTCTTTCTGAGAATTAAAAAACATTTATGTGTAGAAGAGATTGAAAGAACTACTATTTTCCTTTTAAAATTATTTATTCTTTTTCAAGTCATTTCAGTGTTATTTTGATCAAAACGAAAGAAAATTTTTTTTTTTTTTTTTATATATATATTTCAATAGTTGATTGTTGCTTCAAAAGAAAATTTGTGATGTATGGAGATTTATGTCTACTGCATTTCCGTCGACGATTAATTGATAAGGCACCTATCAAAATAATCATAAATAATAAATTAGCTTCTGGTTGGATTATCGTTTGAGGCACAGGATATTTTTTAATTTGATCGTTTATTTATTTATTTTTTTAGAGAATGATTTTTTCGTTTTTGATGCAGACTAGATGCTTGAGGTTTGCAAGTTATTTGATTGTGCACGAATCATAATCGTTCTTCATATGATAACAGCATTGTGATTTTTTTTCTGTTTGTCATCATGAATTTTGCTTATGCTGAGGATTTCCCTTCGTAAGTAAACATATTTTACATGTTATTCCGATTGAAAACATTCGATTAATGTTTCTTCTTTTCCCATAAAAACAACGGAACTTTAAGATAACTGTATCAATGTTTTAATTTGCGTTGATTTTAAGGTTCTCGTCAGTCATGGGGAATTGTTAAGAGAAATGAATTGATTATAGATAAATGTACAGGGATGTAGTGGAGGGTATACTGGGGTACACTGTAAAAAAAAATTCAAGAGGTTACTAAAAATTTTTTAGTAAATTTGTACTCCACAGAATTTTTTAGTAACCATTACAAACTTTTTTTTGCAAGTGAAGCAAGCATTTCTTTTGTAAACTGAACAAAAGAATTTTTTGTATAACTAACTTAAAAATTTTTAGTATGAGCCACCAAGCAAATTTTAGTAATAGCTCCAAAATTATTCTTAATAACCATTACGTGCGCCCGAAGGACAGGAGCTTCCTTCGAGCTGCATCCAGACTTCTGAAGCGGAAGATTTTCGGAAAAACCGCAATAGATGGCAGCACCAAACAGTGCTACCTGCTCCGACAGGATTTTCATAATCCCTTTATTAACGAGTACTTACACTACATACATTCGGGGCGTAGGCCAGTATCGAACCCGGGACCTTTTGGCCTGGAGTCCATTACCATAACCACTATGCTATCAAGGCCACACCAAGTGAGTTTTAGTAATAGCTATTAAAAACATAAAACTATTAACTCTATTCGTTGCTAACTTTTTTCTAGTAATTCTTACAGATTTCTAACCGACTAAGATTACTAAAAATTTTTTAGTAATTACAAGGATCACTAAAGTTTTTTTAGTAGATCGACCCTTTTTTTTTACAGTGTATACGCCGTATACCTTCTGGATTTTTTTAAAAAGAACACCGTATAACATTCTGTTTCTCATGAAACCCATAGGATGTACTCTCTAGAGCATACTCTGTGCCTTGAGCATATACCCTCTGCGTCGATCGTGTAACCTGTGGTTTTTTACGACTACCCCTGAAGATGTACTCTTTTTATAGGAAAATGAAAACGTTTTTTGATTCTTCAGCATACAAATAGTAATTTCTATAAACACTATCCATTTATTTGTTACACTTCTTTAATATGTCCATCAAATTTTCTTCTTAAAGGACAAGAAATATGGGAATCATTTTAGGTATGAAGGATATTTTTATTTGATACCAAATTGCTCTTTTCATAAGCTTGAATTTAAATTTTTATTTAATAGTAAATTTTATAAAAAAAATTTTAAAATGGGATATCACATTTGAAACAATTTTTAAATATCATTAAATCTTTTATTTATTTTTATTTATTTTTGTATACTTTTTGTATCGGGCTCGGATGGGCTCGGGCTCCAATGTACTAAAATTCTTTCGGGCGCGGGTTTCAAAAATCGAGCCCGAACTCATCTCTAGTACAAATCTGTGCTTCCTCTGAAAATAAGAAATGATGCTACGCAAAATTCAAATTAATATGGAGGTTGGTTTGTTGGTTTGCTAAATTTCGTTTTTTGAATCATTTTTTGACATTCGTACGGGCTCATTTTTTTAACGAGGAAATTTTATTTATTCATGAGTAGAAAATATAAAAGCTATTTTTCACTTTAAAGTGCATACTACAAGTTATTTTAATGCTACTTTGATCAAAATGACGGGGGGAACTAAAGTCGTGCTTATTTATTTTAGTATTTCATTGCTGTTTGAAATGAAAACTTGTGATAATTACAGATTTATGTTTACGGATATCTTTATTTTATATATATCATGTTTTATCTATGTTTATATATCTTTTTCTTATCCATTATCAGCGTCGTGCGAAAGGGGGAGCGTAGGAAGCAGCTGCCCCGGCGTGGAACTTTAGGGGGCGCCAAATTTATACTACCAACGTCATTTTTGGCCTGTTACAAGAAAAAGTTGGGTGGAAGGGGCGCCAAATTGTAACTTTGCCCCGGGCGCAGCTTTCTCTTCGCACGTCCATGTCCATTAGATTTAGTTTTAGTTCTCATCCTTCTTCACGCAATGAAAAATTCGCAATGAATTTCGTTTGGGTCTTTTTTTAAAAGAAGTTCTACGCAATTATACCTTCCGCAAAAAACCTTCTAAAACGGAAATTTGATAGGTTTTATGGGGTTCCGTTTTATTAGGTTTTATTACATAAGATGTTGTTTGTACCCAACATGTTCAGGTTAAAAAATTTGGGCACCCCCCCATTCAAAAGGCTGGCTACGCCTATGACAGTTGAACTGTATATTGCTTGGCGCGATTGACGAATGAGTCCAAATTGGCGTTTTAGCATTTTACCAAAAGTTTCGAGATAGCAGAAAAACATGGCTTTTAAATTCTTTTAAACATATATTTTTTATATTATAATGTTATATTTGCATTATTTAAATATATATTATGTATATAATTATATATATATACAGATATGCATACATAACTACTTATTATGTACATTATTAGGATGAGTGAAGCACATCCTCTACCAGGCTACACAAATTAAATTTTGTCGCACACGTTACCAAATAAAAAAAAGTATCTTTTTTGGGCACTCATCTTTTTTTTAAGTAAATTTTGTAAATATGATCGAATTAGCTGAAAAGATATTAAGAAAAAAAAAAATTAACTATGCTAAGTACAACCTACCCCTACATATTTATGGTAAGGGCAGATCAAAATTAACCTTGGGCACACTGCCTTGTTGAACTTGGCGGTAGAAATCAATTCCATTTCAGCAAACACATAACTTGCATATTTCATAATAAATCGCCTTCCTATTCCGAAAACATTGTTGCAATGTGCATGAAATGGTTGTTCCATGCCACACCCGCATAATTACTGCCGGTAGCAGACGATTTTATTATCTGGTTCGAAGCTTGCATATGAATCTCCCAGAAAAATGATCGGGAATGAAATTCATTCCGGCCCGCGATGACTCACTCCCAATGCATCTGTCTGTGACCGTTTCGGGAGAAGTCATGCCTGGTTGACGAAACCGCCTTTTCCGGGGTCAGAAACATTTGTTGTTATCATTCTGATGAATTTATTTTATTTGTATTTCAGATCTTTATGATTATTTTAGAGCATTTTTAACCTCTTCAGTCCCTGAGTACCCAAATGGGTACATCAGTTTTGTCCCATTTTATTAATGAAACTCAAAAACAAATGAAATTTCGATATAAGAATAATATGTTTCGAATTCTAAGATTCGAGCTAATGAAAATAAAACAAAAATCTCGCTCTGAAGTCAAACGAGAGAAGAAATAATTCAGTAATAATTAAAAATACTGTAATAATCGCCAGTAGCGAAGAGGTTAAGAAAAAAAGCGATCATCGCAGGAAAATTTATTAACAGCCCTTTTGCCTTGATTCGAAAACAATTTTTTTTTAAACGAATAAGGAGCTGTGCAAATATAACGTTATCATTTTAGGGGGAGGGGGGGGGGTCTGGCATATGATATCGTAAGATATCTCTAGGCGGAGGGGATATCATCGATATCATTTTTAACCCACTCAAAATTTCCTCTTTTTATTTGTAACATGTTTTTTAGTACAAAATCGCATGTTATCTTTTTTTTTTTAACCTGTTGTCTATTTTTATAAAAATATATAGTTATTATTAAAATCATTAACTTTATTTATAAAATTTGGAATACCCCAACGTTTGTCATTCCTATTTTTTATATGTTAATGCATATATAATCAAGGTTCGAGAAACCCCAAGTGAAGTATATTTGAAATGAAGCTTGCGTTTACTAATAAGTAAAAGAAACAGATTGGAATGTTGCCCACTTGTTTTGCTGATAAGAATTTCTATCTCCCCCTCCCCACCCCTTCTCCATTTGGGGCAAGTGCAACAGGACTTTTTTACTGTTCAATACATTATGTAACAAAGAGGTATAAAATTCTTTTTATATACTATTTCTTTTAAGTGTTTTTTTATATAAAATTTTTCCGTATGCAAAATATTGTATTGACTTCTTCTCATTTGAATCATAAAAGTATGCGATATATAATATAAACAGTTTTGTATATCACTTTGAATAAGAAAAAATAAATAAAAAATAATTTTTTTTTACACTTTGATAACGATATCATTACGGGGGGGGGGGAGTCAAGGAATGATAACTTATGATTCGTCGAGAGGAGGGCAGGGGGTCAAAAGTTATCAAAAAGTTGATAATGTTACATTTGCACAGCTCCTAATACGTATACAAATCACTACAAATATTCTTTTGGGTCCCCGATATGCTATTTCTTTCTATTAGCAATTAAAGTATCGTCTCTAAAAAACAACATTCCGTTAAATAAGCCAGCCATAAAACAAAGAAGAAATCATTGTAAGGGATAATCTGTAATGGAATTTTTTTTAAACTTCTAAGCATCGCGCATTTTGTATTTTTATACTGTCGTTTAGTGAAAAAAAAAAAATACTTTTAAATGCAATTTGCTTGAAAACTGCATTTTAATTTACTTTTAAGACATTATTTTTTGTAGTTTTTTAACGTTACTTGTTTAGGGTTGGCAAGCCCCAAGTTAGGGTACTCCAAAGTTATGTCCATCTAGTTACCTAAATAATCTGCATTGTGTACCATTCCATCAGGAATGAGATTTCTAATCCTTACTCAAGACCTGATCACTAACGGGGCATTCTCCTACCAGTAAAAATAAACAGAAACTTTTTTTGTTATTCATGACAATAATTTCGAATGAAAAGGGCGTTTAAAGAAGCTGAAAATTTCTGTAAAATTTTACTGGTGGGAGAGTGCCCCGTTAGTAATCAGGCTCTGTCCTTACTAAAGTCTAAACCTATTTCTATATTTTAATACTAGCTGACCCATCCGGCTTTGTCCAGGCATTATAATAACCTTGAACAACACTCAATTTTATATGATTTTCTACCTTTTGAAAATCTTTTAAATGAACATAGTTTCGGGAACCTTATTGATTTTCTTATTGATTTGCCAACGATCTTCTTTCCAAATGAATTTGGAATCTGAGTTCCCACAACTTAAAGTAACATGCATTGGAAGCAACAATCAAGCCTGTAATACCCGAAAAAAGAGTGTACCAATGATATTAGAAAATGTTAGTTGCTGAATTCTAAGAGGATAATACAGAAAGTAATGGAAAATCTGTAATGGAAAATTTTTTTAACTTCTAAGCATCGCGCATTTTGTATTTTTATACTGTCGTATAGTGAAAAAAAAAATACTTTTAAATGCAATTTGCTTGAAAACTGCATTTTAATTTACTTTTAAGACATTACTTTTTGTAGTTTTTTAACGTTACTTGTTTAGGGTTGGCAAGCACAAGTACTCCAACTCTGTAGAAAGTTATGTTCATCTAGTATGTTAGATAATACAGAAAGTAGCCGAATTGTCATCTAAGTTGATTGAACCAAAACCCATTGAAATGATGCCCTTAGAATCCAATTAAAGAATGCTCCCTCAAGCGGTTGAAGGTGATCATTCTTGTAACTTTCACAAATTAATTTTAACATTAACACGAAGTTAATAAATGAAATCTATTAACTAAAGTCGCTTTTAAAGTAACTCGATTTTTTATTTACAGCTGTACTAAATAAATGTAAGTTTTTGATAAAAAAGGAGATTAATGCCCGAAAAAGGTGGTAGCTGCGGCAAGAAAAAGGACTAGATATTTGAGGACAGGATCTTAACTGGAATATAGTTGGTAGTTTTAAAGTAGCTAGAGGAGGCTAAAACTATGTCACAGGAAATTGTAACATTATTGGATTGTTCTTCAAAAAGCTGCAAAAAAGTCACAAAAGATCAAAATTGGTGGTAGCCTGAAGTCTGAGAAATATTTCTGTGGTATGTAATAGCTAGAGGACTTAATAGACTGCTAGAAAAAACAGAGCCGTCCTTTGGGATGTGCGACAGGTGCGGTCGCACAGGGCCTCGCGCTTGGAGAGGCTTCGCACTTGGTCACAAAATATTTTTTCTTTGATAAAAAGAAGATAGTATAATAGAAAATCTTTAACATATACTTGTAATTTTAATTAAGAAAAGATAGTGGTTTTGACATAAAATATAGCCTCTGTCAGAAGAGGCACTTTTGCCATCATTACTTTTAAAATTGGTTCAGTAGTTCCAGAAAGTACTCCTAGAAATACACAAACAAATGCTACTCCTTTATAATAATTAAGCGATCGAACACTGGCTCCCCGGGTTACAGTATATAGATAATAAACATTTTTTTAATTGATAGTATAGTGGATAAGATTATAAAGGAAAATGCCTCGCAAAATACTTGCACCGGGCCTCGCTTTAAGCCGTCTCTTGTAAGGACGGGTCTGAGTAAAAAAGCTAGTCGGATCATTTTTGAGGGAGTTGTGACAAAGAACCCAAAAGGGCCAGCTAACAGATAATAATAAGGCCCAAACATGAAAAAAAGGTTAAATGGTTTTAGTTCTTAGCACTTTAGATCTTCAATTAGTGAAAATTAAGCATAGGTATAAATTAATCATTAGAATGAAATTTTAAAAAAATGCACAAAAAAAAAAAAAAAAAAAAAACGGAAGAAAATGTTTAGAATAGGGCCCTAGTTTCACAGTAAAAATGTAAAGATGATGGTCTTCTGAGAAGGATCCAAAATTAAAATTTAAAACTTTTTATTCAGAATGCGAGAAAACGAGAAGATGAAAAAAGCATGCCGCACAAAAAGCTCAAGGGACCCCGGATCGGCCTCTATGTGATTTTAGGGTGCCCCAGACTTTTAACTGGAATGTAGAAACGTTAAAATAACTAAATGGAAAAAGGGTTCCAAAAATGAAGATCAAATTAAGAGGGAGAAAATTATTAACTATTAATGGTGCAAAAACATCAAGGCGCTAGGGAGTTAATTGGCATGTAGTTGAGTATAAAGATATTTTTAGTGGTTTTAAAATAATCGGCGGACGTTAAAAATCGGGAATTTGAATAAATTTTTTAGAAAAGCTGCACCTAGGGCCCCAAAAATTTATTATTCAAAATTGTTGGTAGGTAATATATATATATATATATATATATATATATATACATATTGTCGTTTATGCAGTAGCTGGAGGACCTATGAACTTGAGAAAAAAAGCTAGTTGATTGGACCATTTTTAAGGGAGCTATAATAAGGGACCTTAAAGAAAACAACTGATAGTTAAAAATAGGACCCTAACATGCAAAATGGTAGACTTCCTTGGTACTTAACACTTTAGATCTACAATTAGTCAAAATTAATCATACGCTATGAATTCTTCGTTAGAATAATATTTTAAAGAAATGCATGAAAAATTGAGTAAATGCGTTAAAAAAGGCCCTAGGATCCTAATAAAAATATCAGGGTTTAGGTCCTAAAAGAAAAGTCCAAAACTCAACTTTAAAATTACGCACTGAGCAGGAGGGAAAATGAAAGGATAAAAAATGCATAGCGAACAAAAAATTCAAAAGTTCTGAATCAGGACGTACGGGACCATAGGAGTGCCCAGGGTCATAAATGGAATGTAAGAACATAGGAATAACTAAATGGAAAAAGGTTTATAAAAATGGAGAGAAGATTAAGAGAAGACAATTTAATATCAATTTATGGTACAAAAACTTCAAAGAGCCTTGTACCGGACCCCAAGGAGCCAGGAACTTATTTTTCATGCAGTTGGTATTTTTTGTAGTTATGGGGGGACGCTAAAACTACGTAAAAGAAAATTGCAAGCAATTCGGATCTTTTTTAAAGAAGTTGTACCAAGGGGCCAAGAATGCCCTAACATGGGCCGTAACATGAAAACATATTAAAATGTCTTAGTTCTTATCGCTTTACATCTACAATCAGACAAAATGAAGCATAGCGTATGAATTATTCATTAGAACAATATTTTAAAGAAATGCACAAATTGATGGGGTAAATGTTTTAAAAAAGGGCCCTAGGGCACCAATAAAAATATGAGAGTGTTGGTCCTGGAAGAAGAGTTTAAGATTCAACTTTAAAATTTTCCACTGAGAAGGTGAGGAGAAATTTAGGGAGTGAAATATATTTGCCTCACAAAATGTTCAAGGAAGACTGGGCCCTATGATTCCATGGAAACCACGGTTTCTTATATGGAATATCAAAATTTGAAAATATCTAAATGGATAAAGAATCTTAAAAATGAAGATCGGATTAAAAGGAAGCAATTTATTAAAAATTTATTATCACAAAAACTTCAAGGTACTCTGTACCGGGCCCCAATGGGCAGGAATTTGTTTCGCATGTAGTTGGATATAAAAATACTTTTTGTAAATATTAAAATAAAGGGAGAACGCTAAAACTATATTAAATAAAATTGCTAGCAGTTTGAAATATTTTTTAAAAAGCTGCTCCGAGGACACCAAGAAAGCAATTAATATTCAAAATTGGTGGTAGCTGAAGTCTGATTTTATTTTATTTTATTTTTTATTTATTTATTTATTTATTTTGTCATTTATGTAGTAGTTGGAGGACATAAGAAGGTGTTAGAAAAAAAATCTAGTGAATCGGGGCATTTTTAAGGGAGCTATAATAGGGAGCCCCAGAGGGGGCAACTGACAGTTAAAACCAGGGCCCTAACATGAAAACATGTTAAAATGTCTTAGTACATAGCGCTTTAGATCTTCAATTATTCAAAATTAAGTTCAAAATTATAAGGCATGAATTATTCGTTGGAATAATATATTTTTAAAAATACACTATTTTTAAAACAATTGATTGAGTAAATGTTTAAAGAACGTCCTAGGGCCCAAATAAAAATATCAGGGTGTTGGTCCTGGAAGAAGAGCACAAGACTCAACTTTAAAATTTTGCAAAAATTAAAAAAAAATCGATTTTAAATGCTCAAAAAATAGAAAAATCGTTAAAAATCAAATCGAAAATCATTCAAATTCAAAAAAATCCCTGTCGGCTTGGCCTATAAGCGGAGGTAAATTTCGAAGAGTTTTCATTTCAACAACAAAAAATAAAATATGATTAGAGATTAACTCAGTTTAACTACTTCATTTGACCGCTTTTGAAAAATTTTAATTTCATTTTTTTGTAAGAACTGGTTTTATCAAAATCATCTTAAGCGAAATTCGGCTCAAATGCCCATTTTGACAACATATTTTGAAATATATTCTGACTTTATTAAAAAATCGACCAATCCGCACTTTATACAGTTCCTAAATAATAAAAAACTGTCAATTGAATGCGTTTGAGAGAAAAATTGGATTTAAAAATGAGTTATAAAATAAGCAATTTGTTATTTGAATACATCCAGAATTCTTTAATCAAGATCGCTTTGGGAAATTTTTTTGCGAAGTGCCCACTTTGACAGCTTTAAAATATATATATATTTAGCCTTTATCAAAAAATCGACGAATACGCGCATTTTATAGTTCCTAAATAATAAAAAATTCTCAATTGTATGCGTTTGAAAGCAAAATTGGATTTAAAAATGAGTCATAAAATAACCAATTTGTTATTTGAATACATCCTCAATTCTTTAATAATGATCGCTTTGGGAAATTTTGTGCGAAGTGCCCATTTTGGCAGCCTTTTTTGAAATATATTCTGCCTTTAACAAAAAATTGCCCAATCGGTCACATTATGTAGTTCCTATATAAGAGGACCTGTAAATTGGATGCGTTTGAGAACTAAAAATGGATTTAAAAATGACTCAGAAAAAACACAATTTGTTATATTTCCTCAATTTTCAATCACGATCACTTAGGGAAGTTCTGTTCAAAATACATTTTTTTTTGCAGCCTTTTTTGAAATATATTCTGCCTTTATCAAAAAAATGGTCAATACGTCACATTTGTAGTTCCTAAATAAGAGGATCTGCCATTTGGATCCAATATTTTAATATTGCATCCAAATCCCGATGCTTTAAGCTGAAACGGACATATTACTATTTATATTCTTTTAAGTGTAAATGAAATTAATATTCACTGGGTTTTATAATAGATGACATTCTTGACACTGAACGCGTTTAAATATCAAATTTTTTCTCTTTTAATGAGAAAATGGCAATATGAAGATACAATACTAATTTTTTCCCTTTTCCCTTTTTCTTTTAATAGAAATTGAGTACTCCTGATGCCACAATTAGTAAAACGGTATTAAAAACAACAAAAAAATTAATATTTGAAAAACAAATTAAGATACAATTTTCAAATAAATTGCATTTAAAAGTACACATTTTTCTCTATACGATTACGTAAAAATTGATAATGTGCGATATTTAGAAGTTTAAAAATTTGCAGCAGCAAAAATTGCAAAACTGAAATTAAATTTCAAATTCCAAAGTGTTGCCATTCGCAAAATGACGTATGCGTTACGCGCAAGGTACGTTTGGCCTTTATAATAGAATCGTAGCACTTATATTCCTCGTTTAGTTCGTCTGTGCATCCGTCCGCATATAACAGAACTAAAACTAACAAACTGAATCGTTAGAAATTTAAAATATATAAATGTTGCATAACTGTGTCGAGTCTTTTGAAATTTTATGAAAATCGGATTTATAATTTAATTACAAGGACAATCAAAAGTATTCCCTTACATTACGGCCAATGGGAAAATATATTTTCAAATGCTTTTTAATGATGTTACACTCTTTCCAACACAATAAAATCGATATGCATCAGTGAAGTATGTACTAAAACTGAAATATACATTTTGTACAATGTGTGGTGCAAAGAATATTTTTTGTTAATTTACAGGGCCGCACAAAAGTATTCCATTACATAATAACAAAAGGGGAAACATTGTTTGGGATGCGTTTTAATAATATTAAACTATTATTGATATAAGTTGCTGAGGTTTATTACAAGTTACTTCTGGTATAATAGAAAGCAGATAGTATTTACAGGGACACACAAAAGATTTCTTCTACTATGCTATATTCGAAGTACTGTATACCATTACATCAAGATCTGAATATTTTTAAAACTTCTTTATAGTGCAAACATACCTCATTTTCTACACTTGGCGTGCAGTTACCGATTTGTTTACTTTTGTATTTTAATATTCAAACAATCTTTAAAAAAATATTAAAGCACACACGCACAAAATTCTTTCACGGCAACTTATTTTCGCAAAGAAGTAAGCCAGACTTACCGTTTCAAAAAATTTACAGCGGAAGATAAAAAATCTCGTCCCTTATACTAGAAAGTGTGGAATCGATTTAATTTCGCATACCAAATTACTACTTTTTTTCCTATCCTGTCGAGTTGACCATGAAACTACAGGTTACGTCATTTGACAGCAGCAAGACTCCACTGTCTGCATTTCCTCTTTTTCGACGAGACCTTTACTTAACAATACTCATCCATTCACAAGACAAGGCATAATGGTCAAGGTCTTCCGTAATGCTATGTTATGAGTTGTTTTTTATCCCTCTAAACGTTAATGCAGTCTCTTTTTATTATTATTATTATTAGTGAGATATGTTTTAAAGTTGCATTTGTTCAAGGCCATAGCCGATGGCATTTTTGCCGATCCCACCGAAGCTAGTACAAGGAAGAAAACATACACTGAATTGGTTGAATGATTTAAACAGCATCTAAAAAATTCCAGAAAATCTTTGTTTTTATCTATTAATAAATTTGTAAAACTAGACAAAATCCATCTTTCAAAATGGTTTTCAAACATAAACGGATGATTAAGTAAACATAAACTCAAAAATGTACCAAATGCTCTTTAAAGTATTCAGCCAATCAGAAGCTTGTATTTTCTTCCCTATGCTAGCTTCGGTGGGATCGACAAAAATGCTAGCCGATGGAGGATCATCAGAATTTGATACATTACAGTTAAAAAAAAAAAAAAAAAAAAAAAAAATTGTGAGATTACAGAGATTTTACTGATAATTTCCCTTGAAGGGCGGTGAGGTATACGGCGTGTTTCTAACTGAATATGGAAGTTTTAAGGCTTGGTAGTATTTATTGCATAAAACTTAAAATTATAATCTATGGGCCATTTTCACCATTCGCTTATATTTCAGAATTTTATTTTTATTTTTCAACCTTAATAATTTCCTTTAAAAATGGCAACAGGTGTTATGGTAAATGTTTAAGGTATATGAAAAAGTAATTGTTCGTCCCCTTTACCCTATAATTTAATACGAGGTGGAACCCGTCGAAATTCGACGAAAGAAAACGTTTAAGAAGGAGCTGTTTCATTGATCAATAATAAATCTACAATATTACTTACAGTAAAAAATCCATCTTATATTGATCAGGCTAACTCTCAAACAAATATTATTTTAAGCTAAAATTAACAAAATACTATAAAAGTTAGTTGTCCAAATTTTAAAAGTTTAACTTTAATCACATATGTAATCAGTAAAATATAGTAAATATCAGTTATTATGATGAAGTTATCAATTGAGGCTCTTATGTTTGGTAGAAAAGCATTAGAAGTGCACTTTAAGGATGTTTTACAATTTTGAACATAATAAAATTGATATGAAATATGTACTAAAATATACATTCTGTACAATCTGCGGTGCATAGAATATTTGTTATCAATTTACAGAATTACACAAAAGTATTCCATTGCATAATGGCATTGGGGAAACATGGTGTGGGGGCATGTATTAATTATATTAAATTATTTCACATTTTATGAAATTGACATACGTTGCTGAAATTTACTAAGTTACTTCAGTATACTAGAAAGCAAATTAATATTTACAGAAACACACAAAAGATTCAAGATACTATACTATATCCGAAGTACTGTAATACTATTACACAAAGATTTGAATATTTTTAAAACTTCGTTATAGTACGAATGCACCTAATTTGCTACGTTTGAAATGCAATTTCTAACTTGTTTCAGTCGAACAGGAATTTTTAGTTGGTATTCTAAGTAATGATTTAAATTCGTAAAACTTATCTAGATTTTTTTTTTTAATAGCCTTAATAAATAACTGTTTCTATGGTCGCGAACAACAAAAATATAGTCAAGAAACTGAGCATGGTAACTAAAGATCAAGGTCAGATTTAATTTTGATATCAGCCCCTGATTACTCATAACTTCCTTTCTTAAACGTGGAGGACCATTACTCGTAAAAAGTAAATGACAAGTGCCGCATAAAATATACGTGCATGTTTTTGAGCCGCACCCTTTTTTATAAAAATCCCGGAATATTTTGCATGCCCCACACAATACTGATTTTATTTATATGCCACGAAATTACACGTTTCTTGGCAAACTTTCTGGTTAAGACTTCAAAATGTGAAAAGGGCATAAGTTGACGTGTCAATGATCGTTTGAAGGTCAGTGGAATTTTTTGCTTGAATTCTTGCAGAGAGAACGGATAATTATTTAAAACTAAAAACATAAATAAGTGCCATTTATAGTTAATAAAAATAGCATTCGTGATATAAACTAATAAACTGGACATTTAATCAATGGCAGCTTTAACAGTTTTGGGCAATTTTTTTTTTCAACACGTCCATTAGTTATGTAGAAACTTTTGCAGTTTCAGAGTTAGGTGATAAGTATAACGTGTATTTTATAATCTTTCTATTACCCTCCCCCATCCCGTCCGAAGGTGATTTTGTGATAAGTTCCTCCACCCATCTTCAAAACAATCCCGATCCCTATTAGGTAGATTTCGTATGAAACACTACCTATTGCGGTCTCCCTTATGTTGAAATTTCTGAAAATTTTTTGCAGATCTATACACCGATCATGACTCCCAGATCCCAAAACAACTACCATCAGTAGAAAAAGTTATCTCTCTCTCTCTCTCTTTTTCTCTGTATATATATATATACAGTCGAGTCTCTATATAACGAAATCCATCGTTCAGACAAAAAATTCGTTATATAGAAAAATTTGTTGAATAGAGAACGGCAAAAAAAATTTCATTTAATGTTTAAATTTTGAAAGAATTGTTTTTGAGGTATTTAATTAAGTTCTTGAAATATTTATCGTAATTTTTTTCAGAATCTCAAACATTTTCCCACTTTGTTTTTCCCCCAGTGTCTTATTGATTATTTTCAAAATTATTACTTTATCAGAGAGAGTTATTTTTAAACTAGAAGCGATTTTATGCAAATCCAGTAGAAGATAATACCAGCAAAAATGACATTTAGTAATAATTCTCCATTCAAATGATCTCTCACAAGTAAATATGCTCCGAGCCACCACAAACAATAAACATCCTCTCTAAACTCTAAAAGTAATGCGAGTTAATTTATGTAGATGAAAACCTGCTGAAAAATTACCTTTTCTGCAATTCCCCCTTATTCTTGCCTTATTCCTGCCTTACTATCCAAAACAAGAAACAAACACCATTTTCAAGACAATAATGGAATAATTTTATCTCTTAGGATGCTTTGTGATAGTTGCAAATCGCCCCCTAGCAAGCAAACGTTTCAATCTTTTCCAAGAACGCATGCCCATCTTGGCTAAAATAAAGTCAAATGTAACCATACAAAAAAATGTTTTTCTTGGGGGAGGGAGAGAGTTGAATGCATTTTTTTTTCTTTTGGACATGAGGAATAAGCAATGTAGCTATGAAATATAAACCATAAATCAACGAAAAAAAATTTGAAGTGTTTTCTCAACTTATGATAGACCATTTTCGAAAAAAATCGTTAAATGGAGTTATATATTTCGTTATATGGAGACTATTTTTAATGTAATCATAAAAAAATAACCGTTCCTATAAAAAAATTCGTTATTGAAATTCGTTCGAGGGAGTTTCGTTATAGAGAGACTCAACTGTATATATATATATATATATATATTATAAAGGCCAAACGTATCTGTGCTTAACGCATACGTCATTTTGCGAATGGCAACACTTTTCCATGCAATTTTGGTTTTGCAATTTTCGCTACTGCAAATTTTACCCTTCTAAACATCGCACTTTTTTAATTTTTACACCGTCGTATAGAGGAAAAAATTTACTTTTAAATGCAATTTGTTTAAAATCTGTATCTCAATTTATTTTTAAGATATTAATTTTTTTTTTTATAATTTTTAGTACCAATTTTGTAATTGTGGCAATAGAATCACTTCAATTTCTCTTAAAATTGAAAAAAAAAAAAAGTAGAAAGGAAGGGGGTAGAAGAAAAAAAATCCATAACTTCATCAATTCTTAAGATATCAAATCTGATTAAATTTATTGTATATATTCTCAATAATATCTACAACTTTTATATTGACAAGTTTTTGATAGGACCAATTATTATAGCAAAAACAAATTAAACAAAAGTAGGAGTTGAAAGGAAAATCGTATTAATTTTGTACTCTAATGCAAACTGCTTATATTCTGCCTCATTTTTGAATTCATTTTATTCTCAAACACATCCAATTGGCACGTTCCTTATACAGGAACTATATAATGTGACGTAATGGTCAGTTTTTGATAAAAGCAGAATATATTTCAAAAAATGCTGTCAAAGTGGGCATTTTGAACTTAATTTCTCGAAGCGATCGTGATTGAAGAATTGAGGATGTATTTAAATAACAAATTGTTTATTCTCTGACTCATTTAAAATTAAATTTTGCTATCAAACGCATTCAATTGGCAGTTTCTCTTATTTTGGAACTATATAATGTGCCGTATGGGTCGATTTTTTCATAAAATCAGAATATATTTTTAAAAATACTAGTGGACATTTTGAGCAACATTTCTCTTAAGATGATTCTGAAAAAAAAACAGCTCTTACAAAAATAAAATAAAATAAAATAAAATGAATTTTTTTTTAAAGCGGCCAAATAAAGTTGTTAAACTGGGTTTATCTCTAATCATATTTCACTTTTTGTTGTTGAATTGAGCACTTAACTTCGAAATCTACCTACGCTTGTAGACCAAGCCAACAGGCATTTTTAAAATTTTAAACTTTGTTTCCAACGTTTTGTTGCCTTTAAAAGCTTACGATTTAACAATAGCTTTTTCTCATATCATGATTTTCTGGAATTTATACGCCACATTAAAATGATTCGAAGTCGTACGGACATTTTTAACAATAGATTAGTTTTCCATATCCTATAAGATTGTAGTTCCTGTGCTACATTAAAATGATATGAAGTAATACGGATTATTTAACTATAAATTACTTTTCATATCGTAACTTATTGCGTTCAAATTCCACATCAAAGGACTCAAAAATCATACGGACTTATTTAATGGACTTAATCATACCGATTATTTAACAAGAAATTACTTTTTCATATCGTACCATACTGCAATCCCTTCACTGCACTGAAAGTATTTGAAATCATATCGATTTATTTCACAATAAATTACTTTTTCATATCGTATCATATTGCAGCTCCTACGCCATATTAAAAGGCTCTGGAAATACATGGATTTATTTCAAAATTAATTACTTTTTTATATCGCACACTAGTACAGTTACTACGCCACATTAAAAAGACTTGAAATCATATGGATTTATTTAACAATAGATTATATTTCATATTGTACTCTATTGCAGTTCCTAACGCCACATTAAAATAATTTGAAATCATATTAATTTATTATTCAATAAATTACTTCACATCGCACCCTATTGCAGTTCCTAACGCCACATCAAAAGGACTTGAAATCATAGAGATTTAATTCGGCAATAGATTACATTTCATATCGTACTGCTATATTGAAGTTCATGGTGTTTGAACCTGAATAGAAGCTAATGGTATCTTATATTATTTTAAGTTTGAATTTTATTTGACTTTGGACTAAAAACAATAAAATTAAAACAGTGGTTACTTTTTCGAGGTAAATGCTCACGAACAACGGTTTTCGAAAAAATTCTAACATTCAGAAAACATTCTAAAATTACAATTACTTCGAAACTAAATAACTAAATCTAAAAAGCTATTTAGTATTATAAAGGTGAATATCTCTGCTTAACATTGTTTTTTTTTCTTTGCGTTGTTTGTGTGTTTCTTTTTTCTTTTTCTTTTTTTTTTTTTTTTTTTTTTTGTATGTATGTTTTTAATCTTGCGATTCCTGACTCTCGGACGAAGCAAGAAGAAGAAAGAGGTCTAAAATATTGATTTCTTAGAAATTGTTAGGACTAGAAACTTTCAATTTCACATGGTAGTTACTTTTAAGGTACAAATGTTTAAGCGTAAAAAAATATTGGTTTCGACGGAGAAAGTAACATACAAAAGCAGCTGGTAAGACGGAAAACTGCCTAAAACGAAATATTGTTCATTTTTTCCGAAAACCGAATTCTTTTCATTATATTCATATTTTGACATTTAACATTATTTTTAAAAAATGATTCTAAAAACTTTTTGAAAATTATATATGAAAAGCACTAAAGTTCCAGTAATTTGGTAATATTCATATTTATAAAATTGAACTAAAATAAGTAGAACTATGATGATTCTATGATGATTCAGGATATATTTTGCTTTCTGTAATGACATTTTGAAAAGGGGTGTCTCGCAGGATATAAAAACAGGTAAGTCGCATTTTTTTAAAGCATCCTTCCATTTCAGCGTAATGCGTTTGCAGTCAGGGGAAGAAGAGGGAAGGGTTGTGTGTAAAAAAGGATCTTAAAATCTGTTATAGATTTCGTAATAAAATTTTCAGATATGTTAAATGTCAAAATATAAAAATAACATAAGAATAAATTCGGTTTAGAAAAAATGAAAAATATTTCGTTTTAGACAGGTTTCCGTCTTAGCAAGTAGTTTTGTATATTACTTTCTCCGTCGTGATCAATATTTTTTTAAGTTTAAGACAGGATTTTTTATAGATGAAATATAGACGAGCCTCTATTCTAACGTTTAATATATTTTTATGTGCTGATTTATAAGTCACTGTCCCGCCTTTTTTTTAGACAGGGAACTTGCCACCACTATTTGCGTACCACTGTTTTAACTTTTGATTTCACTACACCAAGTACAGGCAAGAAGAGTATGCTTGATCCATTTCTTACAGTTTTTTGACATCACTATTTTTTTTAATACAATTACATACTATTTAATGATGGAAATGCTTAGATTAAATATTAAGATTTTTTTAACTTAAAAAAAGCGATGTTTTTCCCATGTTTTCAATTTAATGCACGTACAAAGAGAATCAGTTAACCGGTTACAAAATTTTTTTTAATACAATTTATTTATTGTAAATGTGTGAAAAGTCAATGCTTGTTAAAAAAGTATGTTTTGTTGTTTTTTATTAGGTATAATAAACATTATACAATCATAAATGTTATTATAAATCTTTTTCCATCCAACAAACTCTATTTCTGTATTTGAGTGCATGGAGAGTCGATTCAACATGCCGGCTGAGATTCCACTCTGCGAATGTCTGAATTTCGACAGCCTGTTGCCGCCGCTAGCGCCATCTGTTGGCCAAAATTCGAACTATTTTAAGAAAGTGCGTATCTAAAAATTTATTGATTTTCTGATAACAATGCAGCAAACCTCACATTTTTAGCGCAAACCTTTTTTTTTTGTTGTTGTTATTTACATTTAAAATGGGTCGGTCATTTACTGGACAGCCTGTATACATTAATGATATAATTTTAATTGCCAGTGAAAATATGAATTTTTCTCTATTTCCAGTAGTTTATCCAGCTAATTTAGAATTAACGGAAAACCTGCTTTCTAACAATACTATTAACTTTTTAGATCTTAAAATTATTAGGATGAGCGAAGCGAATCCTCTATTAGGCCACTCAAATTACACTTTGTCGTACACTTTACAGAAAAACTATTCAATATTTTAACTTCAAATTAAACACAAAAATAAATTATGATCTGTAGATTTGCAGAATATAATTTTTTTTTACAGTAAAACGTTAAATTTTTTTTTTTATTTTAATTAATTTATTTTACATGCATTTCCAATACGGACGCATTTTAGCAAATAAATAAAAAATGAAACGCGTATATTTTCAGAAAAAAATATAAATCATGGGGTAAGTAATAATAGATAGAATCATGATTAATTTAATAAATAAAATATATTTTCATTATTCAGCAAAATCGTTTGCACAGATGACACTTAAACATTAAAAGAAAATTGTATTGTGGATTTTTTTTTTTTTTGTAAAGTGGCAACAAAAGAATTGTAAACAAATAAAATTAATTGTTAAATTTGTTATACAAATGAAAAATTAAAAGAATTGAAGCGTGAAGTTGTTGCCTCGATTCAAGCTCTTTATAAATGTACTAAAGCAAAGTTGGCCAATTCACAAACCACAAATTGACTTTAACCATTTCTTACTTTATCATTTGGATTTAAAGTAATGTTACGTTCTTATTTGTGGACCGAAAAAGATTTAGTGAACGGGACTTTAGACTTTGTTGCACATAATAAAAAAAATCACAAGCCACCAGACCAGATATCACGAATAATCATGGATAAATTTGAATACTACAATAATTTAACTTATAAGAATTGGTGCGTACCAATTCCCCCCATAATTAAATTCTAGAAAAATGGAAGCATTAATTGCTCAAGGAAAGAATTTCTTCTGCAGTTAGCTTTTGCTGTTACATTTCATAAATGCCAAGGTTTAACATTAGATGAAGCAGTTACAGATATTCAGGATATATAGACACCAGTTGGCTTAAAAACGTACGTAACGTTGTCGAGAGTGAAAATCCTTCAAAATTAAGCATTCAATAGGAAATTTTCCTTACGAAAAATTCTACAATATCAAAAATTCTGATACGTAACATGTATAAAAACGAAGAAATCAGAAAAAAAAAGTTTTACAGTTAAAAATTCATAGTATCAACGAGAGCAGATTTCAAATGTTTTTCCAGAAAATAGGATTTTGACGAAGTAACTTTCTTCAAGCTCTCTTCAAATATATTATTCTAAAATAGCTATCAAAGATTATTTGATGTTAATTACAAAGATTGGAAACATACATATTTCAAACAACTTTAAAAAACACCAGTGTTACTGGAAATTGTAAAAACATCGTTAAAAGAGCTTTTAGTTGAAAATTTAAAAATATTTTGTAAAAGTTTGCTTCGAAAATATTTTATTACGCCTGTCTTATATCATAAATAAAAATTAAAATGCGCCAAAACATAAAATAACGTTTTTGTTTAATAAAGATGCAAAAATAACATTAAAAAATATTTTTACTTTCAAATATCTGTTTTATAAAATAATGCTTCGCGAATCCAAACAAAGCATGGTTTTTGCTAGTACTAAAAGAAAACAAATTAATAACTGATATGTAGCCAAACGCAAAGAATTTAAATTCAAATTTAACACATTTACTAATTATAAATCCTGTCATCCTAAAATTCTGTATATCGTAATATACACTTTAATTATTTACATAGAATAAAATGTTTATGTTCCTATTAACACAGACATTAAAAAGCTAATTTATAATGCATTAAATAATAATTTTCCAAACATATATATATATACAAATATGTATATTATATATATATATATATATTCTTTTCTATACAATTAGTAATTACATGATCTTAAAAATAATTAACTCATTGATAAAAAAAAATGTATAAAAATTATGAAAACATAAAAATCACAATAAAAAATGAAAATAAAAAAATAAATATGAAAATATAGAATAGGATGGCTGAGTGGGTAGAAAGCATCTGCTAAATTGCAATAATGCATTTCATACTGGATGTTGAATTGATACAGATGTAGGAATAATTGTATAATTATATTAATTAAATCTATTAATATAATTTAATAATTAATGTTAATGATCAACATGAATCTAACTTTTAACAATTTGGACAATACCTAAAATATTACTTCTAAGTGCATAAAATGCATAGATTAATTATGTATTTTATTTCTTCTTTTATCTTACACTATCATATTGATGTACAAAGTGATTATAAAAAAAATTATTCCGATATTTGGGCCCCTAACTATTATACCATTCTTAGAAACTGACTGAAATTTTGGCAAAAGGTATTTTGAGGTATGCGTTTAAGAATGATATGGAAACCATCAGTGTCACTGAAACAGTTACGGTTATAGTGAGAAAATTTCGAAAAAATCAAATGGCAACACCCAGTTTTTTGTATTGGAATGTAATCTCCATTGTGAAAAACCCTAAATAGCGTTAGAACGGCAACTGTAGCATGAAAATCACCGGAACTAGGCAAGGGAAAAGTAAAAAGGACTTTGTCGTGCACCAGAACATTAATGTTCGTTTTATTTACGTCACATGTCACACCGTTTCTTCGGCTGATATCCCAGCCTGATTTGTTTTCCACAGGACGAGAAGATGAAACCAAGAAACGCAAATTTCGAGTTTACGTAAGACACAGTCTTGATTGACGTCGTTACGTTAAGTGAAAGAAAGGCACTGCGAAATGCTAGCCGCGTATGTTGCTTTCTGCCATTCCAAACAAGATGCTGCTTTCAGGGAAAGAACGTGGGAAAATCATAAAGATTTATTATCTGAATGGACAAAATGTTTCAGAGACATTGTGTGTTTACCGCCGCAACCATGGATTACGGCGAAGCCCGTGCACTGTCAAAGCTGTACGGGACTTGATTCATAAATTTGAAGAAACTGGTTGCACATGCGATCGACCTCGGTCTGGACAACCTTCCGTTCCTGTGGAAGCTGTTGCAGAAGTTCATCAAACCAGGGCCGTAAATCCCGGGGGGGGGGGGGGCTTGGGGGGGTGCAACCCCCCCCCCCAGGAGAAATCAGTCGGAAAATTCCCAGCTCTATCGGAAAAAGTATGTTTAATCGGAAAAATATGGTATTAACCAATAAAATCTTATAAAATGGAAAATCATTCGGAAAATTTCCCGCTCCATCGGAAAAGGCGCGTTTAGTTGGAAAAAATAGCATTACGTATTATCCTATAGAAACTTATAAACTGGAAAAACAGAAAAATCAGTCGGAAAAATTCTTGTTTGACCGGAAAAAATGTTCTTAACCTATAAAAACTTATATACCGGAAAATCATTCGGAAATTTTCCTGTTCCATCCAAAAAAGCGTGTTTAGTCAAAAAAATAGTATTACGTATTATCCTATAAACACTTACAAATTGGAAAAAGGAAAAATCAGTCGGAATTCTTGTTTAATCGGAAAAAATGGTATTAACCTATAAAAGCCTATAAATTGGAAAAACGAAAGTATCATTCGGAAAATTTCCCGTTCCATCGGAAAAGGCATGTTTAGTCGGAAAAAATAGTATTATCCTATAAAAAATTTATAAATTGGAAAAACGAATAAGTCAATCGGAAAAATTCTTGTTCGATCGGAAAAAATTGTATTAGCCTATAAAAAACTTATAAATTAGAAAAACGAAAATATTATTCGGAAAATTTTCCGTTTCAATCCGGAAAGGCATGTTTAGTCGGAAAAAATAGTATTACGTATTAACCTATAAAAACTTGTAAATTTTTAAATCGGAAAAATTCTTCTTCGATCGGAAAAAATGGCATTTACCTATAAAAAAATTATAAATTGGAAAAACGAAAATATTAATCGGAAGTTTTCTGTTCCACCGGTAAAGGCATCTTTAGTCGGAGAAAATAGTATTAACCTATAAAGATTTATAAATTGGAAAAACGGAAAAGTCAGTCGGAAAAATTCTTGTTCGATCGGAAATAAGTAAATTTAGCCGAAAAAAAGGGTATTAATCTATAAATATTTATGAATTGGAGAAACATTTTTGTAGTTTTTAATTAAATAAGAAAAACAAGTTAGATCAAAGAAAACCTATAAAATTTTATTCCCAGTCGGATTTATTTCCGCTTGCAGTTTCTGATAAGAAAAATAAGAAAAAAAAAATTAGGATGAAGAAAACAAATTTATTCTTAGCCAGAACTATTATTAATTAATTTAACTAATTGCTAATTTACTATTTACTTTAATTTACTAATTAATTAATGTAACTTATTAATATATAGGATTTTATTTTTCTGATAAAACTATTCAGAAAAATTTTGATTTGTCAAATATCAAATTATATATTTGTCGAAGTTCCGTTCCCGGAAACTTCGATATGACGAAAAAAAAAATATTCTTGTACATTTTCTAGTAATGTTAAAGTTATGCCGTTAATTATAACAGTGATATGTGAGTAAAACCTTGATATTCCGATTTTTTTTTTCTGTGTCTTTTGACTTGGATATATCGAAATCTACTTGTATTTTTTTACTGTTGGAAAGTTTTTAGTTTAATCTCGAAATTTTAAGATATACTGATCGAAGTGAAGAAACTTCTATTTTTTTAATCTAAACTTTAAATTTAATTAGAAATGTGTATCACGGGATTTAGGTGGTATACGATGAAAATTCATTTATAGAAATACAAATATTTGGTATTTTTTCATATCAAAATCTGGATATTTTCCATTCTATTCAAATTTTACCTTTAATTGAAAAAAATTATAGTGTCATTTTTTCCTACTGTCTAAATTTGTGTTTTCTTTTTATTTTATTAAAATAACAATAATAATAAATTCGAAATTGTTTATACTTACTTTTTTATGTAATTTTTGATTTATTTAAAAGATTGTTTAAGAAATTTATATGATACAGGATGAAAATTGAAAATACCCAAATACTTTGAATTTTCATCTCGAAATAATCTGGATATTTTACAGCCTATACGAGTTTACTTCTCTCAGAAGTAATACTTTCGTTAGCTTTTTCTCAATCAATTGTATTAAATTTTTTAAATATTTTTATTATTACTACTACATTTTGTTTAGTCAGAAAAATGAGTTGTAACACCAAATTGTTACGCTGTTTTTAAGTTTGTCGTTAGAAAGAATTAAAACTTATATTAAGAAATTCCGTATTTTTGACAATTTTTTGTCTCTGAAATATTCCCCAAGCAAACAAATTTCAATTTTACTTAAAAAAAAAAAAAAAAAAAAAAAAAAAAACGCTAAAGAGATTTTAACTGAATGCTAAGAAATAGAAAGATAAAACATTGTTTTCTCTTCAACGTATAGCTTGGGCACCTAAATGACTGGACGTTGCACCTCCCGCCCTATGTGTTAGTTACAAAACAAACTGCGCCTGCATTAACTCTTTATTTAAACCGTTAGTACTGTGGCTCATAGTACGAAATCATTCAATTAAAAAGTGTTGATGGGAGAATATTTTGGTATATAGTTACTAGTTCAATATTTTTTTATCAGTTATGCCCCCACCTAATGTAAGAGACAAAAAGTGCAATGTGGGTTATGTAATTATATTTTCGATAGTGATTACAGGAACACACTTAATAAACAAAAGCATGCTGATAAAATTTCAGCCCATATACATATACCGTTTTGCATTGTTGGAGCTCTAAAAAATCCTTTTGAAGTAAGCTATTTTATTTATTTATTATTTTTTATTATTTATTTATTTATTTATTTATTTATTAAGGGGGCAGATAAATTATTTAATAACTTGTAAAAATGTACTGTTATTCGATATATATAATTTTTTTTAACAATTAGTATCGCAATTCCCTAACTATTTGCTAGTTTTGTTATAAACTGGAGATGACAAGCTAGTTGTTATTTAAATTTCATGAAATTATTATCATTTTTAACTACATTTTTTTCTTTCAATATATTTGCTTTCTTTTTTACCAACCATTTTACAATTTGCAATTGCAAGTCAATGTATTTAGTATTATACACGGAGTTAAAATTGTATTATTGATTTTTTATATTTTATAAATTTTATTTCATCATTATTTAAGAGTAATGTAGTATATTAATAAATTTTTGCCT
The DNA here is from genome assembly GCA_964019185.1 of Maratus speculifer. Lineage (NCBI taxonomy): Eukaryota > Metazoa > Arthropoda > Arachnida > Araneae > Salticidae > Maratus > Maratus speculifer. The sequence goes on from CAXHSM010000612.1 coordinate 51,990, forward strand.
ACATGGCTTTTAATTTTTATTATCTCAAGGTTCAACAACTAAGAAAGTTCATTTATTTTTTGAAGTTCAAATGTCAATGTATGTAAAATATTCTATATTTTTAAAACTTTGTTATAGTACAAGTATAATAATTTTGTCTCCCTGCATAACAATAATTTGATTATTATTTTATGGATAGATGTTTTTGTGTGTGTGTGTGTATAGATAAGAATCAAAATTTAATCATTTGAAACTTGAAAATAATTTTAGCCTTGGGGGAGGATAAAACAGCGCAACTTTTGACTGTTTAAAGCTAATTGATGATTAAATGGATCTTTAAACCTCTTTTGCAATTTGAAATTTTAAAAAGGCATTTCAACTTTACTGGTACATTTTTTGTGCCTGATGTGCCTGTGTGTGTGTGTGTGTGGGGGGGGGGGGGTAGATGAAAAAGGAACCAGAATTTTACTTTTGGCTTATGCATTTCGTTTATTTGTTTGGTATTTTGCGCATGTTTTCTCAAGGAGTCAGAAAAGCTATGCACAATTGCCTTATTTATTAAAAAATTTTGAGTATAATTTGAAAACCCTTTGAATTCACTCCTGAAAATTTACATACTCTGCTTTAATAATTTATTTGTTATTTATCTATATATTGCATTTAATATATTTATGTAATGTATCTAATTATATATTTTATCTAATGCCGGGCAACAACGGGCGGGTCAGCTAGTAGAGATAGCTATAAATGTATAAAATAGTTTGTCCTTACAGACTGATAATCAACACACACCCCAAACTACTGAATCTAGAACCATGAAAATTGGAGAGAAAGTATTTCTTATGATGTAAGCATGCACTAAGATGGAAATTTTGAAATTACCCCCCTTAAGAGGGACAAGCGGGGGGAGGTAAAAAATTCTGGAACAGATTGCCATATCTCAGCAAACATTTAAGGTAGGAGCGTAAAATTCCAGAAAATAAATCTACTAAAAAAATTATTAAACACATAATCCAGTGATTTTAGAAATCTCACCATAAGGGGGTTAAAAGGTGGGAGTCGAAAAATTTAGAACATTTGGCACATCTCAACAGTCTTTTCAAATAAGAACGTAAAACAGCAGAAAATAAATTTTTTAAAAACTAATTAAATACGTAAGAAGGGGGGAGGATTGTACTTTGTGCTTATATATAACTAAATAAATAAATAACGTTAAAGAGCACAAATATTATAAAATAAAAGATGTTAAAAGCATACAGCTGTTTCGGGACTTCTAAAGTCCCATCATTAGTGCTAAAAAAGTGTAAAAGGTAAAAGAAAGTCACATCGTTAAATAAAATAAAATAAAACCGTGCATCTGAGCTCGCCGCTAAGGCGAACTGACCATGAAATGTCGCAAAGCAACAGTAAAAATAAACTGGCACGCGCACTCAGAAGGAGACCAATCATATGTCTCTTCCCACTAGACTCGTCCAAATCAAGGAGAAAAGGAGGGGGAGGGGGGGTGATGTTACAGGAATGGAAACCAGACATCAGAAAATCTTGGAGCACTGGACATGTCATTAACCAAATTACTAGAGTTTTTCCATATATGAAAAGCTTCCCAAAAGTCTAAATCATAAATAGATGAACAATATTGTATTATTGAGGCTTCGGAAAATTTAAAATTGTGACTATTGGACCAGCAATGGTTGGTGATAGCGGAACGTTTTATTTCACAATTTGTAACGTTAGCACTGTGTTCTCCCACATGTTTTTTCATGTTCAGACGAAGCGTGCCTTGAAAAAACGTGTGGGAGAACACAATACTAACGTTAAAAATTGTGAAATAAAACGTTCCGCTATCGCCAACCATTGCTGGTCCAATAGTCACAATTTTAAATTTTCCGAAGCCTCAATAATACAATATTGTTCATCTATTTATGATTTAGACTTTTTGGAAGCTTTTCATATATGGAAAAACTCTAGTAATTTGGTTAATGACATGTTTAGTACTCCAAGATTTTCTGATGTCTGGTTTCCATTCCTGTAACATCACTCCCCCTCCCACCTCCTTTTCTCCTTGATTTGGACTCGTCTAGTGGGAAGAGACATATGATTGATCTCCTTCTGAGTGCGCGTGCCAGTTTATTTTTACTGTTGCTTTGCGACATTTCATGCTCAGTTCGCCTTAGCGGCGAGCTCAGATGCACGGTTTTATTTTATTTTATTTAACGATGTGACTTTTTTTTTACCTTTTACACTTTTTTAGCACTGATGATGGGACTTTAGAAGTCCCGAAACAGCTGTATGCTTTTAACATCTTTTATTTCATAATATTTGTGCTCTTTAACGTTGTTTATTTATTTAGTTATAATTAAATACGTGCTTCAGCGATATTTTAAAATTTCCACCCCCGAGGAGTTTAAAAGGGGGTGGAAAAATTCCATACTTTTTTTGACATATCATAGGAAAGCCCTCAAATCACTCTTTCATATAATAAATCTTTCTCCCTCTCCCTCTGTCCCCTCTTATCGTCTATTGGGGACAATTTTCGATCTTTTTTGAAATTGTAACGTTTTATCTATCATTTTAGACCGGATTTTTTTTTCGTGGCCCTCCGATAAATATTACTTATAATATATGAAAATTTTATAGTTAGGGGAAGGGTCTATTCTGGGAGGAAGGACAATTTCCTAAATTTGGAATACATCTGTCTTGTGATATATCATTGGATTCCTATTTTGCCCTCACGTTCAACCACTTTTCTGATTTTAGCCGATACCTTTCATGTGATATATTGCTGGAAAGCCCTTTGACTGCTTATTCGTATTATGCATGAGGCGATCGCCATCAGGAGATATTCCATCAGGAGATCGCCTAATAATAGGGAAAATATATTATATAAGACTAATAATAACATAAGAATATTTGACTATCTCGATACATTAAATCATAATTATCTTGCGAATTATGATATATATATATATATAATATATATATATATGTATATTAGTCTTCATGTTGGCTATAGTACTCGGAAATTTTCCTTCTTGGAGTCGGAAATTTTTGAGCCGTCACCCCCCCTACGCGATTAGGGTGGTTTACGCCCCTGCATCAAACGATAAGCACAGTTCGTCCCGCAACTGTACGCGGTGTTTCGCGTGTTCTGTATATGCCGAATTCAACTGCACGCAAGATTCTGCGCTCTGTTCTAAACATGTTTCCGTATCGATTCCAGCGTGTCCAGATGTTGGAAGCAGGAGACTATCAATTACGGCTGGGTTTTGCAAATCAATTCCTTATCTGGTACGATGAAGATAGCAGCTGGCCTTTAGCATTTTGTGGACAGATGAGACGCATTTTTCGTTAACTGGTGACGTGAATTCAAAATATTGTGTGCACTGGGCAGAGAATAATCCACATGATGTGCTTGCCCGTCCATTACACGAGGAAAAAGTGACCGTGTGATGAGATATAACGAGTACGTTCATCCTCGGCCCTTTCTTTTTGAAGAGGTTATTGCTGGTAATCTGCAAACGTGCATAGTAACGAGTGATCGCTATCTGGACATGTTAACTCGTTACGCGACTCCCGCATTGCAGTGGCAAAATGCTATATCTGAAGTTGTGTGGATGCAAGGTGGTGCTCCTCCTCATGTCGAGTTTTCTGTCAAACGTGTCTTAAGTCAACAGTTTGGTGACATAGTTATCTCCCGTCACTTCCCGGTTCCGTGGCTACCAAAGTCTCCTGATCTGACACCAATGGATTTCTGGTTGTGGGGATATCTGAAATCCAAAGTGTATCAGTTTCGTCCTCAAACTGCATCTGATTTGAAAAATGCCATCAGAATTGCGATTCAAGAGATTCCCATTGCCATGGTACGTACTGTAGTGCTATCCACTATCTGCAGCATGCAAAGTCTCGTCGTGTGTGAAGGAGGTCATGTGGAAAATTTGTAAAATGCTGCTTCTCTGTCCTTATCGGTTGTCCTCACTTTTAGCCTATCTACCGTCTCTGATTTTCATGCTGGAGTTGCCGTTCCAGCGCTTTATGGGGTTTTCATAATGGAGATCATATTCCAATACAAAAAACTGGGTGTTGCCATTCGATTTTTTCGAAATTTTCTCACTGTAACCGTAACTGTTTGAGTGACACTGTTTTTTTCCATATCATTCTTCAGCGCATACCACAAAATATCATTTCCCAAAATTTCATTCAGTTTCTGTGAATGGTATGATAGTTAGGAGCCCAATTGTCGGGACAGTTTTTTTATAATCACCCTGTAGTATTGTCACATGATCAAAGCGAAAACAAATAAAAATATATTTTTCAAACAAACTGCATTTAAAAGTACATTTTTCCCTTATAACGGTGTAAAAATTGAAAATGTTTAGAAGTTGAAAAATATGCAGTAGCAACAAATGGTAAACTGAAATTTCAAAGTGTTGCCATTTACAAAATGACATATGAGTTACGCACAGATACATTTGGTCTTTATAATATATATAGATAGATAGATATTCTAAGGAATTCGGAGGTATTGTAATCTAATAGGCGATAATCGGAGGAATTTGTAGTACATTTTAATGGGAGTTTAATTAAATGGAGTACATTTTATGAAATTTATATGCATTAACTATGTGTACTACATGAGGTTTCCCTTGCAGTGTGTGGCATTAACAAACACATACACACATACAAAAAAAAAAAAAAAAAAAAAAAAAAAAAAAACGTGTTGCATTATTGTTTGCTAGTAATAACTGATTGATATGTCTAAAATTTAATCTTTGAAAATATCATTTTGCAAATGGTCGTTGCAATTTGTTAAATTACAATTTTTTTTTCTTTTTCCACTTCAATAACCGATTAACTGAAATAAAGATTTTGATTTATTTTACAATTGTAAATTTAATAACACAATTATATATTTATCTTTCTATTTACGACTTTAAAATTAGAGAAATACCGAAGGGAAATTATTTTGTTCCTTCAACAAGCAATTATATTAGAATATAAAGAAAAAAAATATTGACCAGGTATCGAGTAGTATCAAATTATTTAATATTTAATCATTCTAAAAGTCTATCATTAATTCTTCTACTGCAAGGTTATTCGCTTGAGTAGAAATTCCGCCTTCCTCGCACTATAACCAATGCACCCAAACAAATTTGTCTTCGTTAACATTTTCCGGAATGGTTTTTAGTTTTAAAAGGATGGAGTTCGAAATTAATATAATAAGAGATCATTTTACTCTGCCTAAACGAGAATTTAGTAACTTTATTACACCCGGGTTCTTCACCTTCTCCTGTCATAAAGCTATTATGATACTGCAAAATAGCCTATAGTTAGTTTTTAGTTTATGTATCGTATGATACTAGTGTAAACGCCCATCCTAGCAGACGGTGGGAAAGCATCGTGGTTTTCCCTTAAAATTTTAAATAATTGATAAAAATATTCATTAGGATGAGCGAAGCGAATCCTCTACTAGGCTACACAAGTTACATTTTGTCGTACACTTTACAAAAAAACTATTCAATATTTTGACTTGAAATTAAACATAAAAATAAATTATGATGTGCAGATTTGCAGAATATAACTTTTTTTACAGAATAACCTTAAAAATGTATTATTTTAATTTATTTATTTTACATGCTTTTCCAATACGGACGAATTTTTGCAAATAAAAAATGAAACACGTACATTTTCTGAAAAAATAAATAATGGTTGGTTGGTTATATAGGGTTTTATGGCGCAAGGTCCCTTTGGGGACATAAAAAAAAAATCATGGAGTCAGTAATTTTAGATAGAATCATGGATAATTTTTCCGTTTTTCATATTCATTTGAAATTTGAACACTCTGAACACAGTTAAGTTTGTGCTACTTAACCACTCCCAGCTATTTAGAGTTTTATCTCAAAATTTAAGTTTAACTCTCTGCTTACGAAACCATTTAATGAAATGCAAAAAATCACGGCAAAAAATAGTTTTTCATTATTTCAAAGTCTAAAGCGCCCTCTATCGGCATTTTTCGAAATTTATCTTTATAATTTATTTTCAAGAAAATACCATCATAAAGAATAATTTTAGTGAAAACCGCAAATCAATCGACCAATTTTTCCGTTTTTTATGTGTATTTGAAATTTTGGACCCCAAACTTGTAAGGCGGCTTTGGGGCGGCTATCTCCTTTGGAAAACGTTTGGGACCCTTGGTTTCCTATTTACTATTACTCGTCTTGATGTGTTCTATCAACCCCCTAGCGTATATACCATGAGTTTAGGGACATTCTGTATATCTAGTTGGCAATGGAATCACGTAGCCTTTTTATTAAAAAGGATTATTTTTTATGCCAATTTCCTTTTTTCTTTACGCATATAAAACGCATAGCGATGAACAAGTATTATACAAAATTTTTCTCAACATAATACACTCATTTTTAGTTAAAAGGTATTGATTGATTGATAATTAGAGTTATTTAATAAGAAAAACATATCAGCAATGTATCTATTTAACTTATAAATAACCATCTGTACAGTTGCGCATCCAGATTACGCTTTGGGGGAGACTATTACATTTTAGAGTGCCTACGGGTCTAATATTTTAGAGTGCCCAAATCTGGCCCCGGTCCGCTGGCTGCCCAGGTCTGTCTTCCTTGCATTTGGTTTGATGGGACATACTGGATCAGGTCTGGACTTGCATTTTTAGGTGCGTTCGTAATTATGTAAATACGTAGCACCTATTTGTTGTCGCTCAGTCCGTCCGTCTGTCCGTCTGTCTGTCTGTCTGTCCACATATAACAACGCAAAAATTACCGAACCGAATCGTTTGAAATTTAAAATACATAATTATAACATAATTTTGTCGAGTCATTTCAAATGTTATGAAAGTCGGATGCATAGATCATTTACAGGAACAACAAAAAGTATTCCATTACATTATGGTCAATGGGAAAAAAGTTTCAAATGCATTTTAATGATGTTACACTCATTCGAATATAATATAATTGGCATGAATCTATGAAGTATATACTAAAATATGCATTCTGTACAATCTGTGATGCAAAGAATTTTTATTAGTAAATTACAGGGCTACACAAAAGTATTCCACTACGACTACATAATGCTATACGGGGAAACGTTGTTTGGGGCGTATTTTAATTATATTCAACTATTTTACATTTTATGAATAAGATATACGTTGCTGAGGTGTAATAAAAATTACTTCCTGCATATTTACAGAAACACAAAGATTTCGACTACTATACTGTATCCGAAGTACGCTCTACTATATCAGCAAGATCTGAATATTTTTAAAACTTCGTTATCGTACGAATGCACCTCATTTGCTACGCTTCACGTGCAATTTCCAACTTGTTTCTGCTGTCTTGATATGAGCAGAGTCGTAAGCAGCCAGATAAACCAGAGGAAGTTCTGGAAAATTTTGGTGGGGCTAATTTCTGAATGATTTTAAGATGTTAAATAAAGAAATACTGCATTAAAATATATTTTAGTTTTTAAGATTTTCTGATTTGTTTTTATTGGGATAATTTTAAGCAGTGTTTGCAATCAAACAATTTGAAGTTTTATTATTAAATTATCAAAATATCGTAGAGGTTAAAAAAAAAAGGTACACGATGCTTTAATTTTAATTAAGCATATTTTAAACATATTTAGAACTTCATAATAAAATTTATAAAAGAGAAAAAAAATCGCGTGGCAAAATTAATGTCTTTTTAAAAATTCAGACTTTTTAAGGATCTATTAAAAACAATTATATTCTTTTATAATTTTTGAAAACTTATATTTGTCATTCTGCGAGTGGCTTCAGCCAATTAGCTCCCCATGTGGGTGCGCCAATGCATCTGTAAACATCTACATTTTGGCACCAATAATGCTTTTAAAACAAGACAAAGTAAAGTAACTTTAACTTATTCTAAACTGTATGCTACTAGCCGATGTATTAAGTAAATTTTATAATAAGTTATTTTAATGATACTTTACGAGAACACACGAATAGGACGCCATGTCCACCCCCATTAATTTTTCTCTAACATTTTATGCTCATTTATTATACCAAATTTTACTAAATAGTATTAAACAAAATTTTATCTAAGTATTTACATATATACCCTAATTCATGTGTTAGATAAAAATGTGCAATAACTTCACACAAGTTGGAAGTGTCAAAGTGTTTTACCCTTCCAAAAAAAATTGTAATTTTCAGCTAAAAACCCCATCAGCTCCTAAAGTGCTCGAGAGATTTTGATAGCAAAATTTTTGGATGGTAGAGTATGAATATTAGATCATATGTGGATGAATTGTGGTAGACAGTTTTAAAACATTCTAATTAGTTAAAAAAAATAATTTCTGAGAAATGGAGAATTTCTGAAAAATTGGCATTGCTCTAACTAGGGAACTGCAAGAAGTGTAAGTCACCGATTTTGACGAAAGTGGTATCGTTGGAAAGATCTCATCGAGAGCAGAAAAAAACTCAATTGAACTACCCGTCGCAAATGAACCGTTTTCGAGATATCCGACAATTTATATCACGTAACTAGTGTAGGGCTCCCAAATGGTCCGCCAACTGAACATCAGAATTTTCTTAGAGAAATTTTTCTTTTTAGATTTTTCTTGCAAATTGCCGAGAAACAAACTTTGGATGTTTATTCTAGCGCAAATTCTGTAGAAACCTATAAGGAAATTTTCTGTTAAAAAATACTGATGTTCAGTTCGCGGACCATTTGGGAGCCCTGCTAGTGCATACTTAATGGGAGACAGCAAAAATTTTTTGTCTCGATTTTAACGAAAAAGGTATCGTTAAAAAGATATCATCATGAGGGATAAAAAACTCAATAGAACTACCCATCGGAAATGAGCCATTTTCGAGATATCCGATAATTTATATCACGTAGCTAGTGCATACTTTTCTAGAGCACACTTAATGGGGGACCGCGAAAAATTGTTTTCTCGATTTTGATGTAAATGGTGTCGTTGCAAAGATATCATTGTGAGAATTAAAAAACTCGATGGAACTACCCATCTCAAATGAGCCGTTTCCGAGATATCCCACAATTTATGTCACTTAACGCAGTTTCCCAGCGGTGTGCATTAACAATGTGACACAAATTGTCGGATATCTCGAAAACGTCTAATTTCCGAGGATGATTCCATTGAGTTTTTTAATCCTCACGGTGATATCTTTTCAATGATACCACTTTCGTTAAAATCGAGGCAAAAAAAAATTGCGGTCTCCCATTAAGTGTGCATTAGTTACGTGACATAAATTGTAGGATATCTCGAAAACGGCTCATTTGCGACGGGTAGTTCCATTGAGTTTTTTGCTGCTCTCGATGATATCTTTCCAGCGATACCACTTTTGTCAAAATCGGTGACTTACACTTCTTTCAGTTCCCTAGTAAGATAAAAAGTTTTAGTCGCAGAAGAAATTGTCTGCCACAAATCTTGAGCATAATCCAGTGAATAGGGATTCCAAATTTCGTCAAAATCGGTTCGGTGGTTTCCAAGGAAACGGGTCCTCGCTAATTTCTCATAGGATTGCATCCAGTTTTGTTTTTCTTTAACCCACGCTTGGTCCGCCAACAATTTCTCCGTGGCCTGCAAGGCCTTTGGTATTTTTTCTATGTTTGATTCAATTGTGGTTTAATGAAGAAAATACATTTTGAACGGAAAAAGTTGCAAAAGTTGCAAGCTTGCTGAGTTTGAGTACGTTGTTATTCAAAATATTTACCGCTATTACCGAATATTAATCGTCGCTTTATTTAATGATAAAAATTCCATGAGTAAATAAAAAGAAGATTACTACTAAGAAGATTCGTACTAAAGAAGATCTTTTGTACGAAATATTTGCTTTTTCTTTATTGTTACGGAATTAAAAAAATTGTATCATTTTTTATAGTAAATGACTTTAGACTTTTCCGGTGTGTATTTTGATTTTTGAAACAAATAGCTTTAAAAATTTGCATTTTCTTTCTTTTTTCTTCTTGTTTTTTTTTACAAGATTGTGTTTTTAATGCAAAGTTTTCATGGTACTTACGTATTAACGCCACCGCAGCAGAACTTGCACTAATGCGTCAATAAAGAGCAATCTTGTTTTCGCACATGCACAAAAATAATGGCGTCAAAATATGAGCCAAAAAAAGAAAATGACTAAAAGGCGCTAAAAAGCACTAAAACACTAAAAAAGGGCGTCAAAAATCAGCAAAAAACAAGACAACAAGGAATCCGAAAGATAACTGCCGTGGGGCTAATACGTAAGTACCGTTTTCATTTTTATACGATAAAATTGCTTATTATTTTTTAGTAATGGTCGTATACAATGCTTCATCTGGCTCGCAGTGGTAATCTAGTTTGATATGCCTGCCTTAACCCCTTGAAGTCCATGAAACTACTTAATTTTAATTATCAAAGGCTACATTGGCGCCAGATTTTCGGTAAACAAATTTTTGGTTTATTATAAGCGTGAAATGCACAATAAAAAAACGGACGATTTTACGGAAGTATTACTGGTAATCTGGACGCCAGTACAATTTAATGTTTTTTAACGGAAAAATTACGGGAAATATTCCGTGTTTTGCGAGTTTTTCCCGGAATTTACGGAAATTTTTTCGTTAAAAAACAGTAAATATTACTGGCGTCCAGATTATCAGTAATACTCCCGTAAAATCGTCCGTTTTTAGGTGCGTTCGTAATTATGTAAATACGTAGCACCTATAGTTGTCGTTCAGTCCGCCCGTCTGTCTGTCTATCCGTCCGTCTGTATGTCCTTCTGTCTGTCTGTCTATTCGTTCGTCTGTCTGTCCGTCCGTCTGTATGTCCGCATATAACAACGCAAAAACTACCCAACTGAATCATTTGAAATTTCAAATATACAATTATTACATAATTTTGTCGAATAATTTCAAATTTTATGAAATCGGATTCATAGATCAATTACAAGGACAATCAAAAGTATTCCGTTACATTACATTCAATAGGAAAAAATAGTTTCGAGTACATTTTAATGATGTTAAACCCTTTCGAATATAATAGAATTGACATGAACCTAGGACGTGTGTGTATATATATATATATACTAAAATATACATTCTGTGCAATCTTTGATGCAAAGAACATTTATTGTTAAATTACAGAGCCACACAAATGTAGTCCACTGCATAATGCTATACGGGGAAGCATTGTTTGGGACGTGTTTCAATTATATTAAACTATTCATATTCGCATTATGAATATGATATGCGTTGATAAGGTGTAATAAAAGTTGCTTCCTGTATATTTACAGGGACACACAAAAGATTTTGTTACTATACTGTATCCGAAGTACTGTCTACTATAACAGCAAGATCTGAATATTTTTAACACTTCGTTATCGTAAGAACGCACCTCATTTGCTACGCTTCACGTGCAATTTCCAGCTTGTTTTTTACAGTGTATAGTCTTTTCGTATTTACAAATAAATTTATTTTCAAGTTCCTGTGCTATTCATTCATCAGTTTCGCAATGGAAATGATCAGCGTCGCAAAGGGTTTTAGTAATATTACAGCATAAAGAGTAAATTTGGAGTTAGATATATCTTAAATTTTCTTCCACTATTTCCAGCCTTGATGAATCATTAACGAAACCGGAATTTTCTTTCATCCAGAAGAAAATATCATTGTCCTGAACTTATTTTATGGATTTCCTTGTTCCTGTTTTTTTTTTCCAGTACTCCTAAATGAAAGCGAATCTATTTTTCCGAAAATATTTCATGACTTCACGATAATCCATATTCCAAATTTAATCCGTCTGCTTACGAAAGAATTGCTAGATATACATCATTTTCCACGCCCAGTGAGCCATTAATAGTAACATAGGGTTGATGACCGTGAACTACTACATTTTCGGGTCAATAACACCGGTCCATATAAAAACAAACACAGTATTGTACTTTTTTCCCTTCCAGGTATTATTAAAAGTATAAACACAGATTTATGATTTCAGGAGAATTAGCTGATTAAGGGATTCTTTGAATCAACCACCATTTAGTTATGCACCCCTCCATTTCTGGCAAACTTAATGGAATTCTGATCGGAATACTAATATTGTTATGTTTTAAGAAATAAAATGATATTTAGTTTATTTCACGTTACCATGATAACCTTGTGGGTGTAAAGGTGAAGAACCCTTTTGGAATAAAGACACTAAAAGTCTCTTTTAGGAAGTTTAGGCAATCTCTTATTACATTAATTTCGAACTCCACCCTTTAAAAATTCATTCCGGGAATCGAAAGTGAAGACACTTGTTTGTGGGAGCTGATCATTATGAGCTATTATTCAAGCGAATGACCTTGTGGGACAAGGAATTATTAATCGTGCACTTATTATAGAACTATCAAATATAAAACCCATTAATGCTACCTGTTTGATATTTTTTGTTTTCATTTCCTTACATCGATTTGCGTTGAATAAAATTATAAATTCAGTCTCCTATGTCTCTTACATCATTTTACTGTTAGAAATGCGATTTTTGTTTCGGTCCCAAGCGATCCCGTTTTCACAAAATTTATAGTAATAGACGGGGAAGCGGTAGCACAGAAAATCCCCCTCATCGAGTTTACGGATGAAAATCTGGGATTAGTTATATATCGATTCGCATATTAAAACGCAATCGGTTTGCCAAGTCTTTGTGGAACCCCTCCCCCCCCCCCCCTAAAACTCTGATTTTACTGGTTGACTCGTGCACTATTAAAAATTTGAACTTGAATCGTCACTCCACCGCTTATGTAGAAAACAATTACTTCATTGTGTTATGAAACATTTTCATTGGTCAAAATAGAGATATTCTATAAAAGTAGGGGAATGACGATGCAGCAATAGTTTTAAATTTTTAACAGTGTAGGTTTACCATTAAGTTTTCCTGCTCCCAATTCTCCACACTGTTAAAAATTTTAAACTTTTGCTGCATCGTCACTCCACTGCCTTTATAGAAAACGATTACTTTACTGTATTACAGAGCATTCTCACTGGTCAAATTAGCAATATTCTATAAAAGAAGTTGAGTGATGATGCAGCAAAAATTTCAAATTTTTAACAGTGTATGTTTTCATATTTTTGGGTGCAGGAAAGCACAATGATAAACCTACGAGTCAACCGCTAAAATCGAGTTTTCATGTATTTTCTACCTAGATATGACTTGGCAGACCGATTGCGTTTAAATATGCGAATCGAGATTTAACTGGTCCTAGATCATTTTTGCTGACACAGTTGCCAAAGCATTTTACGGTGATTCCTCTCAATATTTTAATCCCTTTTTCAAAAAGAGTTCAACTTGAGAATTTTTCTAGATATCTCTTCTAAAAGTCCTACAATACAAATAAGTCTAAGAAGTTTTTAAGCTTGTAAATAAAGTTTGAATAGATTTTTCAATTTTTTTTAAGTATCATGAAATTTGTATGAATAGTAGAATTGTTTTTCGAAATAGTTGAAGCTTTTTTAGTTTTACATAATTATATTATTACATAATTTACATTATTACATAATTATAAACATTTAATTTCTAATTCAAAACGTAAAAATTGTTTACAAATCATTTTTTAAAAAGCTACCAGATATGTGGTTTGACCAAGGCTCGAAATTTCAATTTTATAAAAAAATTTGCATAAGAATTGAGGTGCTGACTTATAACATGAGTCTACTTATACACGAGTACATACGATATTTTACCCAACCTGACCCTATTAATCAGATAAGATTTAAAAAAAATTTCATGATTCTTTTTATAAAGTAATGTTATATCATTCTCTTAAAAATGCAAACACGTCTTTCTCACGGGTTTTCCTTTTAGTGATAATAATGCTAAGGCACATATACTTTTTTCTTTACAGAAAAATTATTTTTACAGCTAAACTTCATTTTCAAGTCAGTTTGTGATACATTTATCAATGTATCAAATATTTAAAAAAAAAAATGATTTGCTAAGTAAGACACTTCAAGTACTAAAAGAAGAAAGAAATATTATTTAAATATGTATTATGCGCAAATTATATTTAAGCATTCTTATTCACACCCAATCTTCACAAAATCTTCAAATGCAAAAACGTTGCGTGTATAACTAGTGAAAAGCGTGCAATTGCAGAGATTCATATCTTGAGAATAAAAAATGAAAAATGTCATTTTTAGTTTATGTGCGGTTTAACATTTTTTTTACATATAACCATGACAACCAGGGAGTAAGTAGCTTTTAGCTTAAGTGCATTCTTATTAGTACCGATGGTTTAGAAAGAAAAGATCAACTGAAGGCGTACATTTATGGACATTAGTGATTGCAGCCTGCAGTGCGTTGTTTACTTCCTGCTTTATATTACGCTTACTACTTCCGGGATTATGAAAGTATAAGATAACAAAGTATCTATACTAATATATGAGAATCATATTTGGCTGTGTGTGTCTACGATGGCAAGCGAAATCTACCGCCAGTGGCGTCCAGGGGGCGTGCGAAGAGAAAATTGCGCCCGGGACAAAGTTACAATTTGGAGTCCCCGCCACCCAAATTTGTCGTGTAGCAGGGCAAAAATGACGTTGGTAGTATAAATTTGGCATTCCCTAAAATTCCGCACCCGGGGCGGCCGCCCTCCCCCCCCCCCCAATTCGCATGGCGTTGGTGGCGTCGCAATAGGGGGGGGGGGGTATTGCGGGGGAGCCTCTCGCTCCTATATATGTAAACTTGGGAATTGAACCTCCTATATATGTGAACTTGGAAAATTTGAGCCTAAAGGTGAAAAGTTCTAAATATTTAAGTTTAAAGATTTCTTTTTTTTCTTTTTCTTTTCTTTTCTTTTCTTTTTTTTTTAAATTTTTTTAATAACAGTAAAAAAGTAAGAAGAAGATGATGCAAATTTTTATTGTTCTGCTGACTACCTACCTGAGTTTAGTAACAGTAAATTAGTTTAATTATCAAAAGAAATACAAAAAGCAGCAGACTCAATTTGTCATTATGTTTCACTGTGCTACGAAAATATCAAAATACTACTAACTACGAAATACTTCTACCAAACCTGAATTTTCGCTACTGTTGTCCATCAACAGTATGGAAACCAATCTGTTTCATACAAAACTTTGTTCCTTTTCAAAATTCTCTAAATATCACGAGGTTATTTTCATATAGAATTATGACACGTACATACAAAAAATTTCCATTAAATAAACCAATAAATATAATTTTTATGCTATACTTTTTTTGTTTAATTTTAATTGATAGTAATTGTAACTATTTTTGTAGATTTGTTATAAATTCAACGCATCAGTTCCTTTGTTCTATCTTTTTTTGTTGAAATTCAAGGAGTTCCAAATCGTATATTCTCTGACGTTGGAAATGAATTTATGCGCTCAGATTGCAAACAGCAGCGTACAATCATTTAAATGAGCTATCGCAATTACTATCAGTGAATCCGTTACCCGCAAATTTTCAAAAATTTTCAGTAGCAATAAAATTTTGAATTTAAGAAAATTTAGAATTTCTTTTTAGTTTTAGCATCAATTTATGTTTCGTGTATCTCGGAATGACTGACCTACATTTTATCTTAATACAACAAGGAGTGAAGTTCTCGAAATTTTGATTATACAGTATATTGCAGCTGTCCAACGTCAAATAGTTTTATGAAATTGTCAAAACAAAGCGAATTTACTATGTCAAAAAATGTTCTTCGTGAAACAAACTTCTCAAATAACCAAGTGGTATTCGCGAATATTGAAATGGTCTCCATTTTTTATTTCTCGAATAATCAAAACTCGTGACATTGCGGGTCAAGCTAAAAGTGCTACTACACGAGGAGTCAAAGTCGCTTCAAATTCCAGGCATCTCCATGTTATCCTATGATGGCTCCAGGGGATTCGCTTGGAAAACAATCAACTGTTTTGTGTCGGAGTGTCTTTGACGCCTGAAACCAAAGGAGTCGTCAGTAACAGCCAATCAAATACTTGGAAATCCATATGATCAAAAAGCCTTTTCTCGAATAGCCAATGAAACGCTTAGAGAACGAAAAAAACACAGGCGATTTTTGTCGCTTGAAATTTTTACGAGTAATAGCATTTTTAATAAGCACTTCATCCAAGATACGGCTTAAACTCTTTTGACTAAACCGTTTCTGATTAACAGAAGACCATTGAGCTAAGTTACATGTTCAAACAAATTTGATTAGTGAGTCATTTTGGAAAATTGCGGATCAGGGTAATGAAACCGAGAAATTGTCAACAGCCAATAAGCTGGAGATATTCCACAAAATATTGGTGACATTTGGCCGAAAAATCGACTTTCAAGATTACGAATGTCAAAATACACACTTTGAATTAAATTGAATTAAATAAAGAAAAATCGCCAAATTTGGAAAAAAAAAAAAAAAAAAAAAAAAAAAAAAAAAATGGATTTGAGAATTTGAAGAAATTTTTTCGACATTTTTAATAAGAATCAGAATTTATGTTTAAATCAATCAATGTGGAAATAAAAATGTGATTTGGATTGATGTCCTTCCGTTGCAAATGTATAAATAATATAAAATACATAAGCATGTAAGAATTGTACGTGATATTTTCCTGTAAATTGTTTTTTTAAATAATACACTATGATAAATAACGTGATTTATAGCAATGCAGAGCACAGCAATATAGGAGTGTAGCAATATAGTAATATAGAAAGAATGATACAGTTAAGAAAATTAAATCGAGTTAAACAGAAAGTTAATTTTGACCCAACTATACTCGGTCAACCTCGCTTAGTTCAGAATTTAAAACAAATTTTATAATTTTCCATGTGGCCCTTTATTTATTAAAACTAGTTCAACTGACGTGAGAAAACGCATTCATTTAAAATTCGTTTTCCGAAACTTAAAATTGTCGTGATACAAACTGTACCGCTGACCTCGTTTGTGTAATCACGAACAGAGTCCCCCAGAAAATAAAAATAAAAAGTTGCGGTTCATTACCCGAAATGCATAATCGGAAGTTTGCGTTACTTGGGTGAAACGAACAAGTTACCATTAACGGGTCAAAAAATGAAAATTCAATTTTTTTCATTAAATTAATAACATTTTTGTTCTGAGTATTTTAATACATACCAAAATGTTTTTTTACGCCATTTGGAAAATGACTCTTTCTGTAGGTCGAAAATAGAGAAATCTAAAACATATCTGAAATGATATCGGGATTTTTTTTTTTTTCTTTTTTTTCCGATCAGTCATTGTTTAACGTCCAGAAATGGAATTCTTTTCTTGCCACAATGACAAAATGTATAAAACACTACAAAAAATTAATAAATCAAAAATAAATGTAGATACATCTTTTAAACAAATTGTATTTAAAAGTACATTTTTCCCAATACAGCAGTGTAAAAACTGGAAATGTGCGATGATTAGAAGTTTATATAATCCCAGTACCGAAAATTGTAAAATTGAAATTTCATTTAAAATTTGTTTATGATTGGTTCAGGAATATTAATGTGTAATCTATGGCGTACGTAATATATAACTGTATTGCTATTTCTTTCTTTTAAAGCCCATTAAACGACGATCTCGTTTTCGAATCTCCGTTACATATATTTTCGCATAGATGTCATATACGCATTGCGCTCCTCGTTGGCGCGATTTTTTTCTAAGGTCAATTTGGCGAAAACTTCTTTTTCAAATTCCAAATACATATGTGTTTTTGGGAAGAGTTCCATATCCATGTTTAGGTACATTCCTAATTATGTAACTACGAAGTACCTTTAGTCGTCGTTAAACGCCCCTACACACTCTGCAACTAATTATAATAAGAAAGTTACTACTACCAAATGATTTGAAATAAAATCTACTTTCAAATGATGTATATAAAGTTGGCTTAGGGGGTCATCTGCAAATGAAAACCAGACCAAATTTTGTTTTCATTTTTTTTTTCAATGGAATCATACAATTTTTTTATAAGATATTTTAAATCTTGGGCACAAACTGTTTCTAGAAACGAAATTTCATGTCATTTGGATAATAAGTTTTTGAATTATAAACATCCAAAATTGAGAAATTCTAATGCTAAATTACCTTTTCATATTTTTATTAATATCTGCTGAAACTATAATCTTAATTTGATATTTCTTTGCGTGGTTATAACACAAAAAAACCCAAACATGAAAAACAACGCATTTGTGTTTTTAAAAACTTTATAAAATGATACATAAAATTAATATAATATTAGGCTGATGTGGCAACCCCAAAACTTTCTTCTAACTCATATACGTTAATACTTCCAGAAAAATTAAACATAGCAGCGTCACTGGTTAGGTTATTTACACCAAAAACTAATCTGCAGCACCTTATTTCAAGCTATGACTGAATCTGAAATTTCATAAAACCCGTGTGTTAGTATTCGAGATAAAATCATCGCAAAAATCGTGAAAAAACTGGATAGAAGCACCATTTGTTGAGCGATTTGCCTAAAATCTAATGAATACTGATTTATATCAGGGACTAACTGAATCTGAAGTTTGATTAAAATTCGAGCATTAGTTCCTGATATAGAGGTGTTGCGGTAATTATGAATAATGCCGCATAACAGTGCCATCTGTTGGGCAATTTGCACCAAAGCAAAATCAGAACCATATCATACCAAGGACTAATGGAATCTGAAGTTTTATGAAAATCCGTCCATTAGTTCTTGAGGTATAGCTACTGTGGAAATTGGGAAAAAGGTAGTATAGCAGCACCACCTGCTGAGCGATATGCACCAAAAAATAATCAGATCCAGTTTATATCGAGGTATAACTGAATCTAAAGTTTTGTGAAATTCCGTGCACTAGTTCTTGAGATAGAGTGCCCACAAAATTTATGTCACATGCATACAGACATACAGACAGACTCACAGACAGACATTTTGCAAAAATCTGTTTTTTGGAATCTCTGACCTCTGAATCGCCTAAAACTGTCGAAAACCGGAATTCGAAAATTTTCACGAATTTAATACTTTCTTCTTGTAAAGATAGAAGAAAGTAAAAATATAAATTCCAAGCTGCAATTTTTTTGATAGATTCATATTTATGATGTCATGTTTTATGTGAATTCTCGATTTCAAATTTTTTCTCCCAAATAGTTTTCAAATTAAAATTAAAAACATCAAAATGATGGTTGAATGGGCCCGTCTATGATGTGCAAAAAAGCATAATTTGAAAAAATATATTTTACTCAGCATTTTATTGAAATACTTGAGCTGGAAATAGTCGAAACATATTTAGCGAGTGAAATAGTTCCTATTGGCAAGTAATCTATCTATATCTATATCATAAAGGCCAAACGTATCCGTGCGTAACGCATACGTCATTTTGCGCATGGCAACACTTTCAAATTTTAAATTAATTTTGGTATTGCAATTTTTGCTACTAAAAGTTTTTAAACTTCTTAATGTCACACATTTTCAATTTTTACACCATCGTGTAGGAAAAAAAATTTACTTTTAAATGAAATTTGTTTGAAAGCTGTATCTTAATTTGTTTTTGAAATATTAATTTTTTTGTAGCTTTTAATACCTCTTTTCTAATCGTGGCAACAGGAGTACTCCACTTCTATTTAAAGCAAATAGTCTAAGAGCTAGCAACATCAAAAATCACGTCATTTTATCAAGACTCATTTTTTTATATGTTTTTCCCTTTTATGGTAGAATACATTTGCAAGCGGTCTGGCAGTCGGGAGACGTTGCGTTTACCTGTGGCAGAAGGGGTTATGCAGGTCAAAAAGCTTCAAAATCACGTCATTTTATCAAGGCTCATTTTTTAATATGTTTTTCCCTTTTATGGTAGAATACGTTTGCAAGCGGTCTGGCAGTCGGGAGACGTTGCATTTACCTGTGGCAGAAGGGGTTGTGCAGGTCAAAAAGCTTCAAAATCACGCCATTTTATCAAGGCTTATTTTTTAATATGTTTTTCCCTTTTATGGTAGAATACGTTTGCAGGCGGTCTGGCAGTCGGGTGACGTTGCGTTTACATGTGGCAGAAGAGGTTATGCAGGTGAAAAAACTTCAAAAATCCGCCATTTTATAAAGGCTCATTTTCTTATATGTTTTTATTAAACTTAAAAATTGCAAGATATTACTCTTTGGATAGCAGACAACCTATAATTAATTTTCCAGACACAAATTCGGTTGCAAAGTTAATGCCAGACGTCTTTAAATATGGCAACGAAAGTGCCTGTTCCAAGAGTGGTTTATAATTTAAATTTTATAACACCTCTTTACGTCATTTTATCAAGCTTAAAAATTACAAGATATTACTCTTTGGATAGCAGACAGCCTATAATTAATTTGCCAGACACAAATTCGGTTGCAAAGCTAATGCCAAACGGCTTTAAATATGGCAACGAAAGTGTATGTTCCAAGAGTTGTTTATATTTCAAAAAATTATAACACCTCTTTACGTCATTTTATCAAGCTTAAAATTTGCAATATATTACCCTTTGGATAGCAGACAACCTATAATTAATTTTCCAGACACAAATTCGGTTGCAAACTTGTAATTTTTAATCTTGATAAAATGACGTAAAGAGATCTTATAATTTTTTGAAATATAAACAACTCTTGGAACAGGCACTTTCGTTGCCATATTTAAAGCCCTCTGGCATTAACTTTGCAACCGAATTTGTGTCTGGAAAATTAATTATAGGTTGTCTGCTATCCAAAGAGTAATATCTTGTAATTTTTGAACTTGATAAAATGACGTAAAGAGATCTTATAATTTTTTGAAATATAAACAACTTTTAGAACAGGCATTTTCGTTGCCATATTTAAAGCCGTCTGGCATTAACTTTGCAACCGAATTTGTTTCTGGCAAATTAATTATAGGTTGTCTGCTATCCAAAGAGTAATATCGTGTAATTTTTAAGCTTGATAAAATGACGTAAAGAGATCTTATAATTTTTTGAAATATAAACAACTCTTGGAACAGGCATTTTCGTTGCCATATTTAAAGCCGTCTGGCATTAACTTTGCAACCGAATTTGTGTCTGGCAAATTAATTATAGGTTGTCTGCTATCCAAAGAGTATTATCCTGTAATTTTTAAGCTTGATAAAATGACGGAAAGAGGTCTTATAATTTTTAGATTATAAACTACTCCAGGAACAGGCACTTTCGTTTCCATATTTAAAGCCGTCTGGCTTTAACATTGCAACCGAACTTGTGTCTAGCGAATTAATTATAGGTTGTCTGCCCACCAAAGAGTAATATCTTGTAATTTTTAAGCTTGATAAAATGACGTAAAGAGGTCTTATAATTTTTAAATTATAAACCGCTCTTGGAACAGGCACTTTCGTTGCCATATTTAAAGCCGTCTGGCATTAACTTTGCTAGCGAATTTGTGTCTGGCAAATTAATTATAGGTTGTCTGCTATCCAAAGAGTAATATCTTGTAATTTTTAAGCTTGATAAAATGACGTAAAGAGGTCTTATAAAATTTAAATTATAAATCACTCTTGGAACAGGCACTTTCGTTGCCGTATTTAAAGCCGTCTGGCATTAACTTTGCAACCGACCTTGTGTCTAGCAAATTAATTATAGGTTGTCTGCTCACCAAAGAGTAATATCTTGTAATTTTTAAGCTTGATAAAAACATATAAGAAAATGAGCCTTTATAAAATGGCAGATTTTTGAAGTTTTTTGACCTGCATAACCCCTTCTGCCACAGGTAAACGCAACGTCATCCGACTGCCAGACCGTTTGCAAACGTATTCTACCATAAAAGGGAAAAACATATTAAAAAATGGGCCTTGATAAAATGACGTGATTTTGGAGCTTTTTGACCTGCACAACCCCTTCTGCCACAGATAAACGCAACGTCTCCCGACTGCCAGACCGCTTACAAACGTATTCTATCATAAAGTGGGAAAACATATAAGAAAATGAGCCTTGATAAAATGACGTGATTTTGAAGCTTTTTGACCTGCATAACCCCTTTTGCCACAGGTAAACGCAACGTCTCCCGACTGCCAGACCGCTAGCAAACGTATTCTATCATAAAATGGAAAAAGATATTAAAAAATGAGCCTTGATAAAATCAGGTGACGAAAACGTTGCTAGCTCTTAGACTAAAAGGAAAAAGGGAAAAAAATGAGTGCTGTATCTTTATGTTGCCATTTTTAGGTGCGTTCGTAATTATGTAAATACGTAGCACCTATAGTGGTCGTTCAGTCCGTCCGTCCGTCCGTCTGTCCGCATATAACAACGCAACGTTTTGTCATGTCATTTCAAATATTATAAAAATCGGATGCATAGATCAATTACAGGGGCAATCAAAAGTATTCCATTACATTACTGTCAATGGGGAAAAAAGTTTCAAATGCATTTTAATCGTTTGAAATTTAAAATACATAATTATTACATAATTTTGTCGAGTTATTTCAAATTTTTTGATAATCGGGTGCATAGATCAATTACAGGGGCAATCAAAAGTATTCAATTACATTATGGTCAATGGGGGAAAAGTTTCAAGTGTATTTTATACGTTTGAAATTTAAAATACATAATTATTACATAATTTTCTCGAGTTATTTCAAATTTTATGAAAATCGGATGCATAGATCAATTACAGGGATAATCAAAAGTATTCCATTACATTTCGGTCAATAGGGAAAAATGTTTCAAATGCATTTTATTGGTGTTACACTCATTTGAACTTAATAAAATTTATATGCAACTATAAAGCACATATTATGATATACATTTTACATAATTTGTGGTGCAAAGAACATTTGTTATTGATTTACAAGGCCACAAAAAAGTATTCCATTACATAATGGTATAGGGAGAACATTATTTGATGAGCGTTTTAATTGTAATTCATTATTTACAATTTTATGAGATTGATATAGGAGAGTAATATTTTTAAAACTTCATTATCGTACGAACGCACCTCATTTGCTACGCTTCACGTGCAATTTCCAACTTGTTTCATTAAAAGGGAAAAAACAGAAATTTGGTACTACTAGGTTATCCCCTCGACCAAAAAATTATCGCCAAACTATAAGATTAAATGCCAATAATGGATGATGTGAATGTCCCATTCAATGACATTATATACGATTCATGTGTTTAAAATGTCATTAAGTGATTTTTATTTCGTTTTTTTATTTGAATTTTTATTAATACTCTACTAATTATTGGTTTTTTCGTTATTTAAAATAAAAATTATGTCAATATGTATAATTTGGCTATTAGTTTGGCGATTTGAATAATGTGGCGAAATTGGTCGACGGGATAATAGAGTAGTACCAGAAATTTAAATATCTTCTGTTATAAAACCCGGTGAATTTTGACTTCATTTACAAAATTTAATTTACACGTAAAAGAATATCAATAGTTAATATCTATTTCAGCAAATAGCATTGAAACTTCAAGTTTTGAATCAAAATGATCAAATTAAAATGCCATTTAAAAAAAAAAAAAAAACGTGAATACAGATGTGAAATGTACATTTGTAAATTTTGATATGGTGAAAATGATGCCGGGTTTAGATTTCACGGAAAAAAAATTCTATGATAGAGTCAAAGTTGAATAAATTTTGCTTTTTATCATTTTGGAGTACTAGCATAAGAACCTTAATTGTGATAACTTTATCATAATAACATATCTTTATTATTTTTTACTGCTTACTATACGATTAAAGTTTAATTTTAACAATTTCTACAACTGCGTTTTATAGAAATAGTATTTTGTTAATTTGACGATAAATATCGCTTTTTTAAGAGTTAGACGTACCAATATAAAATGCATTTTTTACTATAACTAATTTTGTAGGTTTAGTATAAGTTAATGAAACAGTTCTTTCTTAAACATTTTCTTTCGTCAAAATTTGACGGGTTCTACCTTGTATATTTAAAAGACTAGGCTGTTCTTTTAGGCATCAGTCTTAAGCTTTCTACTAAACCGATTTTGATAACTATTTTTAAATGAAAGTTTTTCATTTGTAAATATGTTCATTCTAGCTATTTTTTTAATTATTTCCATTTTCATATTTTATTTTTAATTTTAAAAGCTTTTTGTGGTATTTCTTCAAATTTGTGGTGACTACGTTACTTCCTTTGATGAAGTGATTGGGAAAGAATGAGAATTACAATATCATTTGATGGGGATGCCACTTTCGTATTATAAATAACAATAACTTTTTTAAACTTTTCAAGTGAAAATGACGTCACGGTTTAAAACTACACTGTTAAAAATCTTGTCCTAGTTTGAACCAAATTTTGGTGCTCAATTGCTGCCGCTGTCAGATGGTAAAATCTTGAACCAATATTTGGAGCTTCATCAGTAAAGCATAGTTCCAATAATTGGATTGAGGTTGAAATATGAAGCTCCAAATGTTCGTACGAAATTTAATCAAATTATGGTGTCAGCTATTGAGCACCAAAATTTGGTTCAAACTAAAGCAAAAATTTTAACAGTGTAGTCGTTGGCCCACCGTAATACTTACCCATCATGGATATGCATGCTATAAAATATAAAAATAAAACACGTTAAAACTATTTATAAAAAGCATTGCAGTTCCAAAATAAAATTTAAATGTATATTTAACTATTTTTATTATACGGCCAAAGATGACCGTCCACTTGCGGTTTTAGACATTTTGTTAAATAGCTAGAAAAATACATGAGGAATTATCCTGAAACTCTAAGTGTATAAATATAATAGTGCAAGTCATACATTTCCGTGAAGATTTTCCCCCGAAACTCCATAGGGGACCGTCAACAAATTAAAAAAGAATGAATATCTTTTGGATAACCTGTCAAAACTAATGTAACAAAAGCGCTCTAACTGTAGATTGTGATTGAGCGGCTTATTGTAATAAACTGTGTTCATTTTTATGTCGATAGCATGTATATACTCGTAGAAAAATTAAGGTTTTTATAAAAACAGTCCCAAATTTTTACTATATTTTTGCTTATAAATTTGCAGAGTTCTTAATATAAAATAATATTCTTTTCTGAAAATATGACAAACAACATTGCATACCCTATAATCAGAATTAAAAAATAATAAAAATTGTATGAAAAATGAGTAGGTTTACTAAATAATTTCTCACTGCGCATGAGTCAACGATACCAAAATTTTATTTGCATATTATGTCAGCTAAATGTATAGAACAACTTTTGTGAAAGTCCCAAAATCATAGCTTGAAAATTTTTGAAAATAATCCTCAATAGAATAAGTTGAAAATTCGTTATTCCCAAAATGAAGCAAAAAACAAGATGGGTTGTATCCATATATTCATTGATTAGTGTCAATATAGAATACACAATATGGGACGTACTACTACATTTGGATAAGACCCCTCATTTTTTTGGGGGGGGGGGGCTTTATTTTGTGAACAACGGATTTTGTGCTTATTTTACAGACGAACACTTTCAGAATTTTGAAGCTATGATTTTGAGACTTTCACAAAAGTTGTTCTATACATTTAGCTGACATAATATGCAAATAAAATTTTGGTATCGTTGACTCATGCGCAGTGAGAAATTATTTAGTAAACTTACTCATTTTTTATACAATTTCTATTTTTTTTTATTCTGCTAACACGGTATTGTGTGCAATATTATTTGTCATATTTTCAGAATAGAATATTATATTTTATTAAGAACTCTGCAAATTATAATCAAAAATCTTGAAAAAATTTGGGACTGTTTTTAAAAAAAACCTTCATTTCTCTTCGAGTATATATGCTATATTCATAAAAAATGAATATAGTTTATTAAAATAAGCCACTTAATCTTAATCTGCAGTTTGGATGCTTTTGCTACATTAGTTTTGACAAGGTTATCCAAAAGATATTCATTATTTTTTAATTTGTTGACGGTCCCCTTTGGAGTTTCGGGGAAAAATCTTCACGGAAATTTATGACTTTTGCTATTATACTTACACATTTAGAGTTTGAAGATAATTCCTCATGTATTTTTCTAGATATTTAACAAAATGCTTAAAATCGCAAGTGGACAGCCATCTTTGGCCATAAAAGTGTATAGTAATACTCTATTACGGAATGAGCTTGATTGGGAATCCGGGTTCGAGATTAAAGGAAATCCCACGGTAGTGGTATTTTACCATCAGGATTTCCAAACGAATGTGTGAATACGATTTTTATTTTATATGAGTATAAAAATATAAATAAAGATGCCGAAATTCTGTGCAGCGTATAGATGCGCAAACAAATCGAGTGATAAATTCTGCAACGAAAATAATACTTCTTTTCATCGCTTTCCATTTAAAAAAGATGGTACAGTCGACTCTCGTTAATTCGAACTCATTGGGACCGCAAGAAATGTTCGAATTATCCGAAGTTCGAATTATGGAAAGTATGAAATGGAAACATGCTTAATATGGTACTATTACAAACGAATTAATGTTAAAGTGTTTTTTAAAATTTCTTTCGTCTGTTATCATTAGAATGTGACTTAATATTAAATTAGAATGTAGAAATACGTTAATTAAAATATTAGAAACAAGCACGATGGAAAAATTTTTTGAAGCGTCACTGATGGACATACGGGGTACTAAGAAAGTGGATATCAAATGCATGAAATTATATGTATACTCTTTCGGAACAATTTTCACAAAAATCAAAGAAGGAAAGTTATTCAAATGGTCTGAAATCCATGAGAAAAAAAGAGAAAAATAAAAAATAGGAATTCTTGTTAGTTCGAATTAAACGAAGTCGAGAGAAAACGAGTTCGAATTAATGAAAATTTTTAACGTTATTCTGCCATTGAAAATTTCGGGACTTCATGTTTAGTTCGAATTAAGCGAAGATTCGAATTATCCGATTTCGAATTAACGAGAGTCGACTGTATTTTAAAGTGGTGGTTAGGGAAGTTAAAACGTGAAAACTGTATTTCAAGTAAATATATATTAAATATACAACAAATATAGAGATTCATATTTAAAAGAAAGAACAAAAAAATATTTAATAATGACAAATTAAATTTGATTTAGAAAATGTTTTCGTACCTCTTTAGTGGAACGTATTGATACATGCACGTCGTACATTATTTTCTTGAACTCGGCTCTTACGGATAACGCAATAAATAAAATATCCACTTGGCCAATATTAAATTTAAAATCATTAATAATAGATGACATTTTACATGTGCAACAATAAATTACTTTTTATGCATTTAAACTGGAAGTAAAAAGCATATGTGTAAATAGAAAGAATCAGATGATATGTGGAAAATGAAGCACGTGCAAAACAAATATAAACACAGCAGGGAGGTCACATGTTGGTGGTTTATGACGTCACGCCAAAGCCCATTGCGGGTACTACTTGATTATTGTGTCGACCCATTTTGAAAAATAATATAATCTCTAAATTATTCGTAAATTGTACAAATTGACATTTTTTTTTAAATAATAAAATAACGAATAAATTAGTAAATGATTAATAATACTACAAATGAAAACGTCGAATTAAAAATCGCTTGATGATGTAAAAAATACATGTAACGTGTATAATGTCAAATGAATGGGAAATTTACGATAAGCCATTATTGATATTTAATTGTACGTTTTGTAGATAATTTTTTGATCGATGGAATAATCAAGTAATACCGAATTGCATAAACGAAGCATACTTATAACTTTAAAAATGTTAATCATAATAACTAACAATTTACTGCATTGGGTTAAGCGTCTCATTTCCAATTAAAATATATCTTTAAATTGAAATCTGAATGAAATGCAGGGTCATGAAAAATCGAATGATGTGGAAAATAGGATTACAAATATCTCGGCAACTAATTATCCGATCGACTTTATTATTTATGTAAAATTTATGTTTTTTTTTTTTAATATTTTTATATACCTTTCCCCAAAATATTTCAAGAGTCCGAAATAATAATAATAATAATAATAATAATAAAGTAAGTCTTGATTATTGGTGTTACTGATATTAAATAGGCTTCTTTCTATTCTTATATATTAAGTACATACCAAATTTGAAGTCTCTATCTTAATTTGTTCGGGAGATAGAGTGTTTTGTATACAGATACACAGACAAACAAACAGAAATACAGATAGACGTTTTTTTTTTCTTCTAAAAGCATATTTTTCAGAATCTCCAGTGTCTAAAACGCGTAAACCCGTCAAAATTGTTTCTTCCGATTTTCAGAACGATTGCAAAACTTACCCTATGATGGGTGAATAAAAACGCATTTTTACTCATAAAACTGTTACATTTCTTTTTTTTTTTTTTTTCTTTCTTTCTTTTTTTTTTTTTTTTTTTTTTTTTTTTTTTTAATTATTTCTGATACTGAAATTGAGATGATAATCTCAGTGAGTGAAAAATACATTATAATAAAAGTAAAATGAGTATTTTCTTTCATAAAACTAAATATTTTACTGTGAATGCATCTAAAAGTAAATTTCTGCATTTCGTCGGCATTCAGATCTCAACTCACGGATGCGAATGTCTGTATGCTAAATTGAACTGGCAAACGTGACATCAAGCTTGGGAATATATTTATTAATATCCTAAATATTTTTGAAATAGTGAATATGAAATGCATGCATGTAAATCTTGCAATGGTGAAAATGACGTTATTTTTAGATTTCGTTGAATGCAAAAATATAATTGTGAATGTATAATTGCGTGATAATAACGCAATTTTTGTTGATTTTTTCATTACGTAATACTAAAGATCAAGCCTCAATTAATAATTTCGTAATTTCTCATATTAATTTCAGACTACTGAATACATAGAGAAATAACGATTAATTTTTCAACAATTTGAAAAGATATTTATTCATTATATTATTTTTGCAGTTTTATTTTTTTATAAATTCAATAAATAAGTTTTTAAAACATTTTCATCGTTGAATTCGATAGGTTTCGACTCTTAATACATTAAAAGAACTGAAATAGTCATTGTGTAACATTTCAACAGTAGAGTACCGAACTTCAATTTGTATACAGCTGCTAAAATAAGCTCATTTAAAAATAATTTTTCTCAAACTAATAATATGAATTTCGTAAAAATTTGTTTTTAAGAATTGAGGAGTCTAAATTTCTTTTTTTTTTTTTTTTTTTTTTTTTTTTTTTGTGTGTGTGTGTGTGTGTGTGTGTGTGACTTGTGTATTGCTATAGAAAAAGAAAAGTTTGAATTCGTTTTGATACATAGATGACTTTTAACAAATTTTATATTCATCATTCAAATGTAGACTTTATTTCCAATCGTTTGGTGCCAATAACTTTCTTCTGTTATAATTAGTTGCAGAATTAGTAGAGGTAATTTACTTTCTTTTCCACTTTTTTTTCGGCAGATTTACGATAAATTTTATCTAAATGGCTCCTCTCTAAAATCACTCTCAACAAAAACCCCTAAGCAAAATTTAAATGCTTTAATTATTTTTTCAAGTTTACTTCCTTATTTTTTTATTTTATTGCAACATTTTATAAATCATCTAAGCCCCCCCCCCTCCCTTCTAATCTACTTATTTTCATTTCATAATCTTTTGCTTAAAAATATTACCCAGAAATTAGAGAAATATGCATATATTTTTTACTTTATGGTGAATTTAACACATAGTGTAATTAATGATTTTGCTAAAATATGAATAAGATAGTAAAAAACATATGAAAGGATATTTTCCCCTTGTGTTCACATGTACCCCACGTGTGTTCACAAATGCCCTATCGTTGGGGCACATGCGAACATTTTTTGAATTTATAAAACTATTTAATAAAAGTAAGAATAACAAAAGACAAAAAAATTACCATATATATAAAAAAAAGTTCTATTTACTATATTGAGTAGTTTTTGTTTGTAGAAATTAACCCAACTATTACAAAAAGTATATTTAAGTGAACTGTCTACAAGTGTTCCAGTCTTTTATAAATGTATTTTTTATTTATTACTATTTCTAAAATTAACATGAGCAAATATTTGGACGAAAATCACCCTTCACCTTAATCTTTCTAATATATCATTCCCTTAATTTTCTTTTTCCTTTAAAGCTTTTTAATAAATGCATGTTCACTCTCCAAAATTAAAAAAAAACCTAACTGCAAACAATTCTCGACCCTGATTTATGACACAAAACCCAATATTATATAATATGTTCTTCAATTAACTCCATCCATTAATTTCCCTGTTGCTACAGACGGGTGTGTATGCTCGTTAACGCGCTAGTATTTTTGGTCCGCAAACTTTTTAAATAATTTTCTAAATCGCTTTGATGCGACCTTTCCTCGAAATATTACCTTAGACTTCTTTTTTTACTAACCGTTGTTTGGACGACAGAACGTCATCTATCACCATGGCAACGACAAGACGCCAACAGCGCCATCAGAAAAAAGCAGGCAGCTGAATGTTTTGATAGAATTGAAGCATTCCCTCGCGGTTTGCCCGGCTTTTCCAGATGTTCCAACCGGCACCGCGGAGGCACCGGCGCTTACCTACCGGTACAATGGTTTCGTACGCGGAAGTCAAGTCCTATTTATCGAAGCGGGAAATCCCGCAATTATTCGAAAGTCTGATGGCAGGACTTATGTACCACCGTCCGGAAAACCACATTGGGTACCTACAGAACTGTCTGGAAGAGGTGAAAGCGAACAGTGACACCAAAGTACAGTGGAGCACATTTGTAAACGCCAAAAAACGCAAATCTAAAGAAATTCTTCCGCCCTTGACCCCCAAAAAGCAAGACTCGTTCTCATCTTCGTGGTCCGACAACTCCAGGCAAAGTACCCCTCTTCCACCCATTAGTGCTCGCACTAGAACTCGCGCTTCCTTAGAACAGCAAGATTTTAGGAATACTTACATACTGTACCACAATCCTCCGCCGATTTTGGCTAAACCAAAAGTACCCGTGATATCCATTTTGGGCGGTTTGGGCACCAGAATCGACGAGGTGTGCGAGAAAGTGGTCCGGAGGCTGCGGGGTGTTGTGCACATATCCACCTGTTCCATGTTGAAGACGCGAATGACAATTGAAGGATTTTACAGGATGACGTCTGTGCCGGCTTGTGCCGTTGTGGATTCGGTTTTACAAGCTATGTCTATGGTCCAAAGCGCAGATGCGCTTTTGGGTAAGTTTGGGTTTTTTCTCCCTTTTTAATCGGAGTGTGATAATATAGATAATACAAATCATAATATTATGGTCTATTTTCTTAACCCTTTATACCACCACTTGAAGATACTGTTTTTACTAGACATGTGATGGAGGGTAATGGTGGTACACACCGTATACTTACCAGATAACACCCTACACCATGCATAGTTATACATAGTTACGTATATTCTCTGTTTATAACGTATATCATGTTTGTTTTTTTACTGATTTTGTAAACACAACCTGGATTTTGAAAGCAAAAGGCGATTTTAAACCCTCAGCAACAAATGTTAAAATTATACAAATTATGTACAAACTTTAGTTTATGTTTTTGATGACAACGCAAAATTTTTATATTTTTACATTTTAATTATTAAGTAATTGGGTAATATCCCCAGTAATTGGCATGCACCAATGATTGGCACATCCTACAAACATGTCCTAAAATAAGATTTATATCCAGTCTTTTAAAAATACAAGACCATATACCAGTTATATGCTCATTTACTTTAAATATTATAACTTTGATTTATGCTACTAGATGACAATAGTGCTTAGAAAAGAGAAACAGTTATGGCTTGTATCAAATTAGCCATTTTTGTTGCAAATGTTTCTTCTCTGGCTTAAGAAAGACATGCTTCTCAATTCATTATTATTTGATTTATTATGTATTTTAAATTTTAATTGCAGCAGTTTTGTTTAGTTGAAAGTGCTATTTTAATTGTGTAAAAGTATTTTTGATACACATGTTTGGATTTCTGAATTAATGATAGATGCCAATTAATGGTGCTTCAATTTTGCTTGTTCCAAGTAATTGGCACCTATTCCATTTACAAGGTAATCGCAAGATTTGAGATTAAACCACTTATTTTGCAGTACTTTTAAAGTTATAGACTAATTTTGTTTATCAGTTGTTTTTATTTGAATATATGAAAATTATCAGTAATTGGAATCCATTAAAGCTTCATATGATAATTACTGGAGACAGCATGACAATTACTGGGTATTAATATAAATATATTGTATTGTTTTAAAGTGTTCACATTTCAGACTAATATGCTGATTTCTTACTCTCAAAACCTGAAATATGGCATCTTCATGTACAGTAAATTCATTTAAAGCGATTAAACCCAATGCAAAATATAAAGTTTTTCTTTAATATAAACATGTGCCAATTACTGGATCACAAGGTGTCATACATTGGTGCTCTAGGTGCCAATTACTGGTGACTACAGCAATTTTTTAAAAATATATTTTTATAAAAATACCTTTTCGAAAATTTTTGCTTTTAGTGGGCAAAATAGATACACGGATATGCATTCTTTGATTTAAAAATATTTGCAAGTAAATATTTTATTTCTTGATAATGAAAATTGAAGTAAGCTTAAAGACAAATTCTTAATGTGCCAATTACTGGGGATGTTTCCCTACATTAATTTGAAAGCATTTTTTTCATTAGCGTTTGTCCATCGCCCAGTATTATTTATAATGCGTACAATTGTGTGGAAGTTTAAAAATAGTAGATTTATTGATGCATAATCATAAATGCTTTCCAAAACAGGGCAAAGCGCTGAAAAACTGCAACCGTGAAACATTCTAAAGTCTGAAAAGTAGAAAATAAATTACAAGTAAAAAACGAAGAGTGTAGTATAAATTTTTTTTTATTAATTAATAGTTTTATACATAGAAACTTCCATTTAGTGAATTTTCATCGTTTGCACTTAAATACTTCATTAGGAAGAAAATTCCTAAAACAGAAATCAAACCGAATTCATAAAATTTGCATAACAAAATACTCATGCATAAAATGAAAAATGTACTTAAAATGAAAATACCGGGAAAATATACAGTCGACTCTCGTTAATTCGAAATCGGATAATTCGAATCTTCGCTTAATTCGAACTAAACGTGAAGTCCCGAAATTTTCAATGGCGGAATAGCCGTTAAAATTTTTCATGAATTCGAACTTATTTTCTCTTGACTTCGTTTAATTCGCACTAACGAGAATTCCGATTTTTCTTTTCTTTCTCTTGGATTTCAGATCATTTGAATAACTTTCTTTCTTTGATTTTTGTGAAAATTGTTCCGAACGAGTATACATATAATCCAATGCATTTGATATCCACTTTCTTAGTGCCCCGTCTGTTCATCAGTGACTCTTTAAATTTTTCTTCCATTGTGCTTGTTTCTAATTTTTTAATTAATTTATGTATTTATACATTCTAATTTAATAGTACGTCATATTCTATTGATAACAGGCGAAACAAATTTAAAGAACACTATAACATTAATCCCGTTGTAATAGTACCATATTAAGCATGTTTTCATTTCATATTTTCCACAGTTCGAACTTCGGATAATTCGAACATTTCCTGTGGTCCCGACGAGTTCGAATTAACAAGAGTCGACTGTATTTCGATTCAGCCAGTAAATTTTTGTTTATGCAATATAGGGAGAAAAATTTAATTGGAATAATCTGAAATAAATTCGTAATAAAGAGAGAGATAAACAGTAACTGAAGGGCAACGTAACCTTTTCTATTTTTTCTCAGTATTCCGAATCAAGAGCCCCGTCAAACGTCTTTAATTATGTCTTTAATTGACATAGTTTTTGACAATGACTGCCAAAAACCTAAAATTGAGTCCAAAACTGTTTAAAATTATTTTTACAACAACAATGAATTTACGATTTTTAGTTTTAAACACTTAAATAAACTTTTTGTCAGTTTTAGACAACATATCCTGTAAAAAATTCGTAATGTGTTTTGGGGTCAACACATTGCTTCCAAAATAGAAAACAATTGTAAGCTAGAAATATAGAATAAAAAATAATTGAAAGTATCGTTACATTAAAAACTAGTTGGATGTGTCAATCCCAAAACTTTCTTCTATTTGATAAGTACATTTTAATATTTAAAAAAAAAAAAAAAAAAAAAAAAAAAACGTGATGACCCCAAAGTTACCCACTATCGAATTTCTTCGAACATTTGACCTAGCCTAATCAGATTCTGGTATCCGAAAAGCCTAAAACGCAAAATTTAATTAATGTTTTGAGAAAATGAGCTTAGTAGTGCCTCATGTTGGGTAATTTATACTAAAACCTAATAAGCATCTATTTATGTCAAAACCTAACAGAATCTGAAATTTGGTGGAATTTCGTCCATTAGTTCTTGAGATATAGTTATAACAAAAAATTTGCAAACGTAGCACAGCAACAAAATATCTTGGACAATTTATGCCAAAACGTAAAAAAGCGTCTAATTATGTTATGGTGTAAAAGAATATGAAGTTTGATGAAATTCTGTGCATTAGTTCTTGAGATATAGCTAGTTTAAAAAACCGTGTAAAATATAGCACAGCAACACCATCAGTTGAAGGATTTATAACAAAACGTAATCATCGTGTAATTATGTTATATGTCATTTTATAACAAAATCTGAAGTTTGATGAAATTCTGTGATATAGCTATCGGAAAAATCGTGCAAAATGCAGCATAGCTGCATCACCTGTTGCAAGGTTAATGCCAAAATGTAATCAGCGTCTAATTATGTTATATATTATAGTGTAACAGAATCTAAAATTTGTTGAAGTTCTCTGTATTAGTTCTTGAGATATAGCTATCGCAAAAATCGTGCAAAATGTAGCATAGCAGCGCCACCTATAGGGCTGTTCACACTAAAACCTTATCAGCGGCTATGTATCTCAAGGTATCGCGGAATCTGAAGTTTGGTGAAATTCTGTGCATTAGTTCTTGAGATATAGCTATCATGAAAATCATGAAAAACGTGGCATAGGAGCGCCACCTGCTGACCAATTTACACCAAAACTTAATCAGCGTCTATATATATCAAGGGGTCACAGAATCTGAAGTTTGGTGAAATTCTGTGCATTAGTTCTTGAGATATAGCAATCGTGAAAATCATGAAAAACATAGTATAGCAGCGCCACCCGCAGGCCAATTTTCACCAAAAACCAATAGGCACTAATTCATATCAAGGTCTAACTGAATATAAAATTTTATTAAATTTCGAGCATTAGTTCTTGAGATAGAGCGCTCACAAAATTTTTGTCACATACAGACAGATTCACAGACAGACTCACAGACAGACGGACAGACGGCCCCACCAGTGGCCGAGAGGTACAGACCTCTCAACTGGTAGACGGCAGGTGCTGGGCTCGAACCCAATCGCGGCTGTCGGCCTAACCGTTCGGAGTTTTCGTGGTTTTCTTCGAACCTTGCGTAAATACGGGTTAGGTTCCCTGAGAAAGACCCCCAAGAAGGGCACTCCCCCTCTGGTCCTATATCCCTAGCGTAGATAATAGGACGACAAAAAATAAACCAAACTAAATAAACCAGACGGACAGACTAACAGACAGACATTTTCTAAAAATAGTCAAAACGTGTTCAGGACCTTCTAAAACGTATAAATCCGTCGAAAACCGGAAGTCGAAAATTTTCATGAATCCAATACTTTCTTCTTGTAAAGATAGAAGAAAGTAATAAAAACGAATCAAAATAAATACTTTAATTTTTAAAGATGGAAGTATATAGTGAAAATACTTGTATAATTTGATGTATGAAATTACATATAAATGATATACATATTTTTACATTGTTTTAATGTTAATCCCATTTTAAGTGTTTTCCACAATATGTTCAAATAAGAAAAAAAAATTAAACTATTTTATAATGCAAGTTTTTTTTTTTTTTTTTTTTTTCTAGAATAGAGAGATATAGTGTTTATAAAAAATTTTCACAAACTTCTGCCTGTATCCGAATAATTCATCTGTAACTTTTTCATGAAACTAGAATCATTTTCTTATTGTATCGAAAGATTTTTTCCACTGTCACCACCAGATAAAGGTCTGTACGAGCCGGAATTTCCAGGCCCGGGAACCGGCCCGTAGGAAAATTTTTTCGGCTCAGCCCGGCCCGTTGTAAAACTCAAAAGTTCGGCCCAGGCCTGGCCCGGCCCGTTTAAATTTTTATATTTTAGGCCCGGCCCAACCCGTACAGAAATCAGTGAAAACAAGCTCGACCCGGGCCGTTTTGACCCGTTACAATTACTACGATTTCTAAAAATTCAGATTTTTATCATATAATTAAGATTCCTTTAAAGAATACTGCATAAATATCTATGGTATGATTTTACAGTATATTTTACAGGAAATACACATAAGCAACATTAATGATTACTTTAGATTCTTAGGCTTTCAACACTCAAATAAAGATTCATTAAAAAATTAATATGCTTTAGAATAAAAGAAAAAACAAAGACAATTACAAACATCGTAACTTTTGAAGCTGTTTAATAAAAAATTTATAAAAATATTTCTATATCATTTTATTAAAGATTTTAAATCCGAATTCATTCGTTAATTCAAAGAAGCTCCTTTCTAATACATTTCTAAATTTATTTTTTTTTTTTTCCCTCGCGGAAACGCATAAGATTAGCAAGTGTCTTTATTCTGAAACTATGTAATCGAATGGCGTGATCCATTTTTTGATACAAGAAATTTAAGAATACTGCAAGCAAATAAAATATTGTCCTAGTTAGCGTTTTGAATAGAATTTCCGGAAGCGATATCATGGGAAGGTAGAAAAACCTGCAACCATTTGAGAAACTATTGTATCTCAACAAGGTTATGCAAGTATTTTATTTACCAAAAATGAAAAAAGTTATTCGATTCCAAATTCCTTCAATATTCAGGCTTATCACTTTTACATATTTACAATTAAAAATTAATCTGAAAATGTGTCAAACTT
Organism: Maratus speculifer; assembly: GCA_964019185.1. Classification (NCBI taxonomy): domain Eukaryota; kingdom Metazoa; phylum Arthropoda; class Arachnida; order Araneae; family Salticidae; genus Maratus; species Maratus speculifer. Next base: position 88,810 of record CAXHSM010000612.1, read on the forward strand.
TCGCGTATTGAGAAATTAATTTAGAAACCATCAAGAAGTATATAGCCAAAGATTAAGCTATCATAAGTTCTCTATCGCTGTTAATAATTTTACAAATCATGTTGTCTGCCCTATAGATCTTGAGAACAATTAAGTCTTGTTCTGGTCCGGCAAGTCTATATGTAGAAAAATAATGCAAGCTTGATCTCGGC
>CAXHSM010000613.1:0-28314 GCA_964019185.1 Maratus speculifer
TTGAGTCAAACTTAGTTATATCAAATTACCTATAGTTTGTGTTTTTGTAAAATAAACAAACAAAATAGAAAAAATGTAAAGAATTTTCAAACCAATATAATAATCAATAAATAAATAACTCACCTACAACTATAATATTGAATTCAAAACCTTTCTTTAAAACCTTCTTTCGAATTTGATCTTGTAAAGTATCAATACCAACATATCCAGACACATCAGTTTTTAAATTTCCCCACTGTGTAGTTTCTGTCAATGTGTCAGCCATAATAGTTATAAAAGCATTGACACTTAACTGGCCTAAAAAATAAAATCAATAAATGTGGATTTGAATAGCATGCAACAAAAATATAAAATAAAGATATATAAAAGTATTACAATTATTGAAACAGATTTGAAAATACTTTATCTTTGGGATAAAAGTTAAAACATAAAAATGACAACATTCAATGTACATGGTGTCTCTTCTTATTAATGAACCAATAGCTAATTTTGAAACTTAGTTTCAGAAGTATAGCTCCAACAGTATATATCTTTCAAATGTTTTTAATCCCCCCCCCCCCCCTTTGGAATTATGACACTAAAATAAGTACCTAGGCTTGACTGCATAAATTTTTTTTTGGGAAATTACATCCAAATACCTATTTTATTATTTATTTTTGGACTTTAATTTAAATTTACAGTTTTGGATCAAGATCTTATATTTTAAATAAATACAAGATTTAAACACAATATCATGTTTATAATAGATCTTGTATTTTAAACAAATACAAAATTTAAACCAGATCGAGTTTAAAATACAAGATTTTAAATAAATTTGGTTTGATTTCAATATACAGAGTGTGTTTTATTATCATTGACCAACCAATACTAATTTATTAAACTGTTAGTTTCAGTTTAGAGGTATAGTTCCAATTGCAAATATCTTTGAAACATTTTTCACCCTATGATCCTTCTTTTATGACACTAAAAACTATACTTACGCTTGATTGTATCCACATATTTATTTTACCATTTAAATTAGACTTTAAATTTACATAATATTTAATATATGATTTATCACTTGCTAACTAAGCGTAGAAATCAACAGGGTATAAAATGGATAAAAATTTAAATAAAACTGGTAACACAACAATTGTTTACGAAAAATATAAACAGCGATTTCGCATAACTTTTGAAAAATTATTAAAAATATTTTCATAGTTGAACATAAACCTTTGACAGGTGGATGTATCTGTAACAAAAGATATAACACTGAGAATTTATTTAAACTTTTTTTTTTTTTTTTTTTTTTTTTTTTTTTTTTTTGTTTAATCAAAAAGAAACAACATTATCTGTCAAATTTAAAGAGATATTCTAATGCCAGTTTTAAATCACAATTTTACACAAAAATAATCAAACTACTACGCAGAAACAGACGATAAGTATCATGTATATTCAAAGATAATAGAAAAATATCATACAACATGGTACTTACTGAAAATTATGTTTTTTTACAAGCTAAAAAACACGAAAAAAGTCTTCTTAATATGCCGGGTTTCTTTTATACAATTCAAAGTCTGCAACACAAGACCATGTGACTTTAATCGTCGTCGGCATACGAATTATTTAGTTGGATGAATCACTGTACGCACGCAAATAACGAAACGTGAACGACATGAACGGCTCACCAGGCGAATCTGACGCATATCATCACCATAGCGCGGAGTTCTGTTTGAAGTGGGGGATGTTTTATTTTATTATTATTTTTTAATACAGTTGGAAATCCGGTTTTGGAAGCATTACACATTACAGGTAGTACGATGGGTATGATTTTTTTTTTTTTTTTAATATTAAGTAAGTTTTTATTATAGATAGGCAATAATTACATTAATAACTTTTTTTAATGCAAGATTTTTATTTTTATTTATTTATTTTTTTGTATTACACAACAGAGTTGAATTGAGACTTTTCCAAGGAGAAGATGAAGAATTTAGATTTTTATTCGAAGAGGAAAGTGTGTGTGTATGGGGGAGGGGGATTGCGGAATGAAGAAGTAAAAAAAATCACTTTCCAAATATTTCACTAATATTTTTCAGTCTGATTATTTTTATACTTGCAACTATGAGGCACTGTGGAATTAACGAGTAAGAAAATCATTTGGAAGTACAATTCCAAATATTTCACTAGGATTTTCCGCTTCTCGTTTCTTTTTGTGTACTTTCATTTTATTCCTTTCACTATACAAAGTTAAAAATATTTCTTTTTTTGCAGAGAGGGGGAGGGAGGTTCGCCCGAGCAACCTGAGTTCAATTCATGCGTTTTTTTGCGGAAAAACTTCTGCTGTTCCTCTTTTTTTATTTATTTTTTTTTTTTTGTTTGAATCATTAATTAGGAGGAAATTAGAAATCTTCAGGTTAAGAACGGACATTATGATACTCCGTCCTGGTGATAGACCCTGAAATGATTACATATAATCTTCTAACGAATGAATTAATGAATAATTGAGTTTGGGATGTCCCCTTCGTTAGATTTGAGATTTTACGTTTTCAACAGTGGTGTAGTAAAAAAAAAAAAAAAAAAAAAAAAAAAAAGTCGACAATATACGTTCTAAGCAGAGGGTATACGGTCAAGGCGGAGCGTATACCCCGAAATGTACATACTATAGCTTTTTTGAGAAACAGAGGGTATATACAGTGCTCCTTTAAAAAATCCAGAAGGTATACGGCGTATACCCTCCACAACATCCCTGGTTTTCAATGGTCAAAAAGTGCACCCCCTCCTCCCGGAGTCACAGAAATCCCCCACAGAGAAAATTTTCTCAATCCAGCACTGAATAGGGTCTACTGGAACGTATTGTGGACGCAAACAGTGATGAATTTTGGGAGGTGACACATCCTTCGTAGTTTTTAAAGAAATAAAATTCTCTCTACCGGAACTTCATAATGTTGTCCCCGGAAACACTATGAATTCTGGAGGAAAATGTTTGAAGGTTTGAACACTGTGTGCGTGTGTGTGTGGTGGTGGTGGTGGGGGGGGGGGGGGCAAGACTTTTTGAGACGAGTGGGCGATAAGTCAATGCTTTATTTGGCTTAGGGTGGATTTGAAAGCAGAGGACAATTCAAAATATTGAGTAATTCAGTAAGTCTTAATGGCTGATATAATATTTTATACTGTACTCATTTATATAAGAATCTTTTGCCCGCCCCTCCCCCATCTAAAATTTTTCGTCACTGGAATCGTTTCCCCCAACCATAATACATCACAGATTATTTTCAGTAAAACACCTTTATCTTTAATCATATCAGGGCCGTACCTAAGAGGGCACTATGGGCGGCTCAGCCCCTCCTAAAATATTTTGAGCCCCCTCTGGAAAAGATTCCAAGGTCACTAAATGAATTTCTTTTCCGAAAATTCAAATGAAATTCTGTTCAAAAATCTAATTTAGTTTTGAGACCCTTTCATAGTTTTGCAGAATTACTAAATTGTATCTAAAATAAGTGTTTCAACACTTCCTTATCCTATTTGTACATATGAAAATAACCTGTCTAATTTTGCACCAGTTACATACTCAAAATTTTCATCATCATATACTTTTCTTAGCATAAAATGAAGTTATTACAACAGTTTAATAAGAAACAGTACCTACGATGTGAATATGCATTAATTTGTCTTTCTGCGTCAGAAAGAGAGAAAAAAAAATTATGACCCCCCCCCCCCTCCTTCTTGTTCACTTCTAGTTACGGCCCTGAAACATATGTTTTATTGCTTAGCATTAATTTATTTTATGTCATTTGCACTTAGCTTTGATTTCTTTTTAAGGGTGTTCTTAACTCATCCGCTCAACAAGTGAAAAACGTTTTGACACATTTACAAATTCATTTTTTAGCAGAACCATATAAAATTGGAATGCCTGGCTGTGGAAGCGATTTCGAATCGAACCTATTTTTCCATTTTATGATATTTAAATTACTTCTCCAGTTCTAAGCTATTTCGACTACGCGATCACCCGTTTTTCCCCTGCTTTTCGACCGGTTTTTCTGCTTTCGTCGGGAAATGTGCTCAAAAGTGTCAACTTTGAAGGCTTGTTATGAAAAATCTATTGGGTTTTTTAAAAAACAAAAGAATGAGTGCAATTAGACAGTTTCTGAATAACAACACCTGCTATTTTCATGCATATCCGAACAAAAATAAATTAATGCATGTGTCACAAAGTTGCCTTTTTTGATAGTTCTGTTATGAAAGTTTCGAGATCCAGGAGGATATAGCATCTCCTCCTTGTACCGTTATGCTTAGCTGGTATTTTAGTTCTGAAATATTCACACTGCTGGATTATCAGAATGAAAGAATATCAGTCACCCCCTCTTCCCTTCCCCACACATACATTTCTTTCTTTTTGCATAATTTTGTAGAGTCATTTCAAATTTTATGAAAATCGGATGAATGGTTTAGTTACAGGGAGAATCAAAACCACCCCGTTACATTATGGTCAATGGGAAAAATAGTTTCAACTGCATTTAATGGTGTGCAACTCTTCGAACATAATAAAATTGATATGCATCTATGAAGTATATATTAAAAAATACATTCTGCACAATCTGTGGTGCAAAGAATATTTGTTATTAATTTACAGAGCTAGTTAAAAATATTCCATTGCAGAATGATATAGGGGGGGGGGGGGGAATATTGTTTGGGCGCGCGTTCTAATATTAAACTGTTTCACATTTTATGAAAATGATGTACGTTGTTTAGGTTTGCTATAAGTTACTTCCTGTGTAACAGAAAGCCGATAGTATTTACAAGGATACACACAAGATTTCGGACACTCTACTGTATCCGAAGTACTGTATACTATTACACCAAGATCTGAATATTTTAAAAAACTTCTTTATAGTACAAACGCACTTCATTTGCTACGCTTGATGTGCAATTTCCAACTTGTTTAATTAGATGAAATTCGTATAATCAGAAAACTTTTCTGTGTCGTTGACGAATTAATTACATTTTATTTCATATCAAAATAAAAAGTTTTAGTCAGGCACAGAGAGTCAACTTATTCTGCACACATAATTAATTAATAATTATGTAAAGACCATATGTGTGTGTATTAATTGTTTAAAAAATTCTACTTTATTACAAATTCTACTTAAAAAATTACCAAATTCTGAAAAAGCAAAATTCCTTCTTGTACTTTTATACTCCCCCCCCCCCCCCTCAAATCATCAAAGATAAAGAAATTTTTGCTAAGTGTGTATTCGAAAAAATCTTTTTTCCATCGTCAACAACTCGAAATTTTTTAATACATTTTCAAACTCATTTGAAACATGAAACTTGCTGGGGTGATTTTTGAAGTGATGTATAAGATGCCGTGTGATTTCATTTTTTGCTCAATTCATTAGAATTTGATTTATAAACAATTACTTTCACAATATGACTTTTTTTTTTTTTTTTTTTGTCCCCTGATCTCCCGCTTCGGAAATTCGGTACAAAACGCGAACTTTGACAGATTTCTTTTACAATATTTTATGCATATATCAAAAAATCGACAAACATGACACATTGTGTATTTTCTAAATAAGAGAATTTGCCAGCTTGATGCGTTTGAGGGCAAAAATGAATTTAAAAATAAATCTGAAAAAAAGCGATTTTCCACCTTCAACAGTTCTGACATTTTCAGACTCATTTTTAAAAGTAAAAACATGAAACTTGCTGGGGTGATTTTTGAAGTGATGTATAAGATGCCGTGTGATGTCATTTTTCGTTAAAGTAATTAGAATTTGAGTTATAAACAATTATTTTCTCAGTTTGATCATTTTTTTCGTTCCCTGATCTCCAGGTTCGGAAATTTCTGTCTAAATTTGCAACTTTGACAGCATTTTTTGCAATATTTTCTGCATTACCAAAAAATCGATAAACACGGCACGTTATGTAGTTTCTAAATAAGAGATTTTGAAAGTTTGGTGCATTTGAGAGCAAAAATGAATTTAAAAATAAATCTGAAAATAAGCGGTTTTGATCGGCATATACCCTAATTAAATTTTAAAATCCAAGAAGAGCAAAGATCCCCCCCCCCCTTCTTGTCTCCCCTTATCAATGCATATAATTGAACTAATGATTGTGCAGAAGTTGAATCCAAAACTTTTTATTTGGGGGGAGGGAGTGCACACCTCTTAACCTCTTGAGTGGCTGATTTCCGGTCGTCGAACTCATTGAAAATGATTATTCTTTATTCGATAAATTACCAAAGTGATTGTATTTTTTTTAAATATTTTTTTACATGTATATTAAACATTTTCGATATAATTTTTCCAATAATAGTTTTTTTTTTTTTTTTTTTTTTTTTTTTTTTTTTTTTAAGAATGAAATATAGAAAGACGGATACAGCAGTCTTAAACACTTACGGCTGTTACGTAATGTTGAGTCTACGGGCGTTAGTTGCATTTTTATATTCAAAATATCTTTTCAGGAAATTAATATTTTTAACTTCTATTTTCAGTGTTCTCTTCTTAAAAAAAATGTCTTTTTCTTAGTTCTCAAAATACTTCTAAAATCTTTGCTTAATTTAATATTTTATGTTTTAAAAACTGATAAAGTGAGAGTAAAATGTTAACACTTCATAGAAAATTAAGCGTAGCTTTTACAGATATTTTGAAAACTAAGAAAATAATCGACATGTTTAAAGAAAAGAACACCGAAAAAAGAAGGTAAAAATATTAATTTCCTGAGGAAATATTTTGAATACAAAAATACATCAAACGTCTATAGACTTAAGATCATAGGCGTAGCGTGACCAAAACTTTTGGGGGGGGGGGGCACCAGCGAAGTAAAAACTGTGCCCCTTGGCAGATTTTCAATTTGGCGCCCCCCCCCCCCCCCTCTAGCCGCAAAAAAATAACAAAATATCTCTTTCTTTTAGTTGTCGTCAGAAAACTAATAAACATAAAATAATTCTATTAAATAATTATTTCACGTTTATTTTGGAACTTTAAAAAGATTTAATTTTAATTTAGAAATTCAGACTAAATAACATACAGAAATTTGCATTTTTTTGTCAAAGAGTTCACAATGTTTTAAAACAGGGGAGAAAAAGATCAAGAGAGATAAAGAAATTCTCTTAAAATGATTGCCGGTCAAAAAATGAATAAAATCGTGGCTCGCAGAATAAATTTCGCGCATGTGGTGACCGTCTCTTTACCCTCTTCCTCTAGTAGGACATGCTAGAAGTCTACGTGGACAGGAATTTCCAGGCACGGGCTCAGCACGGCCCGGCGTGGGTATTAAAAGTTTTACCCGAGCCCGGCCCGTTTATATTTAATCATTGTGAATCATTGTGATCGTACATCAAAAGAAATTCTAGTAATAAGACATCGCGAGATAAAAATAATTAAAAACAACCCTCGCTCTAAATAGGTTAATTATTTAATGTTAATTAAAATGAATATATAAGTTTGCATTGTGATTATTTACAAGGGCTCTTATAAATTATATTATACAAGGGCCCTTATAACTTATACATTTTTCGCAAAATTTCGATTTAAAATAACATTGCCCCCCCTCCAAAAAAAAAAATCTATTAGAAATATTTATAATAGGCCAATAAGAAGTTTTTCCTTGTAAATCAATTGCAACCCTAAAAGAAAAATGTAACAAATATGCTACAAGGAAATTATTTCTAGAAAAGATGACACACAAACTTATCACTAAATAAAACAGACTGAGATAATGTCTCGATTAATCATATTTATTTACATGTTATTAATAAAAGAAAACCATATTTATAAAATTAATTAAATTAAGAAACAAGCAGACTTAAGGGTGTATTTCGATTCAAACTGATTATTTTCCGATTTATTTTCGAATTCATTTTTGCTCTCAAATGCACCAAACTTTCAAAATCTCTTATTTGGAAAGTACACAAGGTGCCGTGATTGTCGATTCTTTGATAAATGCAGAAAATATTGTAAAAAAAGCAATCAAAAACTGCATGTCGAACCGATTTTTCCGAAGGGAGAGATCTGGGAACGAAAAAAAGGGTCATACTGATAAGGTAATTGTTTATAAATAAAATTCTAATGCATTGTGCGTAAAAAGACATCACAAGGCACCTCATACATCCCTTCAAGAATCCCCTCAGCAAGTTTCATGATTCTACTTTTAAAAATGTGCCTGAAATTGTATCGGAAAATTTCGAGCTGTTGAAGATGGAAAAGCGTTTTTTCGAATACACCCTTTAGCTGCAATTTTATACTTCCCAACATGGAAGTTGACTTGACATGGTTTGTTGAACACTTTGACATTATAATAGTTTCTTTCTAACTTTTGCTTCAACATCTTAATATTTAGCATACACTGATTTTAATCATTATTTTAGATTTTATCAAATTGATATACAAAATCAATTTACTTATTTTATTCGCTCCTTCATTACATTGCTAACATGAAATTCTGTAAAAATTCTAGTTTAACTTATATATTTAGTAATTGTTAATAGTTACAAAAGCTAAATTTATATGGATCCGGGTCGGCATCGTACACTTAGTTTCAAATTCTTTTTTTATAGTATATATAAAAACAAACAAAATTTTAATTGGCGCCCCCTTTGCCTTTCGTTCTGGCGTCCGAGGCGCATGTCCCCTTAGCAATTCCTAGGGAAATTGGTTGCCGTTTGCAATTATCGGCGATGGTACAGTTTCACATTGAAGAGATTTTAAATGACACAAGGCACAAAGATGCATTTGGTAAAGTTTTCTTTTTGAATTTTCCGGTTGAGCGCAATTTTTATGCAAATTCAATATGCATACATATACATTTTTGTACGTAAAGACAAACAAAATCTTCATTTGGTAACGCCTTTTGCCTTTCTTTCTCGTGTTTAAGGCACATGCCCCCTCTGCACCTCTACGGAAATCGTTTGGCATTTAAAAATTATCGGTGAGGTACAGTTTCACATAGAAGAGAGTTTTGAGTAGAGACCGACTTCTTTAAATGGCAGAAAGCATAGAGATGCATTTGGTTTAGTGTTCCTTTTGAATTTTCCGGCTATGAGACATTTTTACCAAATTCCATACTTAAATATTTTTGTATGTAAAAGAAAAAAAAGAAATCTTCATTTGTCGCCACCTTCGCCTTTCGTTTTGGCGAGAGAGACACATCAAAGTTCGTCCGAGACAAATCCCCCCCGCAACCCCTAGGTAAATCGCTTGGTTTTTGGCAATTGTCGGTGAGGTACAGTTTCACACAGAAGAGGATTTTTGAGTAGAGATTGACCTATTTAAAGATAGACGGCATACAGATGATTTGGTTCAGTTTTAATTTGAATTTTCAAGCTGTGAGACATTTTTATGCAAATTCAATATATATTCTACACATACATTTCTTATATGCAAAGAAAAACAAAATATTCATTTGGCACCCCCTTTGTCTTTTGTTTTGGCGTAGGAGGCATATGCCCCCTCTGTAATCCCCAGGGAACTGCTTGGCTTTTGGTAATTACCTATGAGGTTCAACTTCACATAAAATAAGGGTTTTGGAACAAAGACTAAGCTATTTAAATGACAAAAGGCATAAAGATGCTTTGATACAGTTTTCCTTTCGAATGTTATGGCATTCTTATGCAAATTCCATACATATACATTTTTATATGTAAAAAGACAAACAAAATCTTCATTTGGCGCCCTCTTCGCCTTTCATTTTGGCGCCTGAGACACATGCCCCCTCTTCAGCCCTTATGGAAATCAAACAAAGCCCTTATCGAAGACAAACAAAATCTTCATTTGGCGCCCCCTCTGCAGCCCCAAGGGAAATCGCTTGGTTTCAGGCTGTGAGACACATTTATGCAAATTCCATACACATATATTTTTGTTTGTAAACGCAAAATCTTCATTTGGCGCCCCCTCTGCAAACCCTAGGGAAATCGCTTGGTTTCAGGCTGTGAGACATTTTTATGCAAATTCCATACATATACATTTTTGTTTGTAAAGACACAAGATCTTCATTTGGCGCCCTCTCTGCAACCCCAAGGGAAATCACTTGGTTTCAGGCTGTGAGACATTTTTATGCAAATTCCATACATATACATTTTTGTATATAAAGATACAAAATCTTCATTTGGCGCCCTCTCTGCAACCCCAAGGGAAATCACTTGGTTTCAGGCTGTGAGACATTTTTATGCAAACTCCATACATATATATTTTTGTATGTAAAGATACAAAATCTTCATTTGGCGCCCTCTCTGCAACCCCAAGGGAAATCACTTGGTTTCAGGCTGTGAGATATTTTTATGCAAATTCCATACATATATATTTTTGTATGTAAAGATACAAAATCTTCATTTGGCGCCCTCTCTGCAACCCCAAGGGAAATCACTTGGTCTCAGTCTGTGAGACATTTTTATGCAAATTCCATACATATATATTTTTGTTTGTAAAGACACAAAATCTTCATTTGGCGCCCTCTTCGCCTTTCATTTTGGCGCCTGAGACACATGCCCCCTCTTCAGCCCTTATGGAAATCAAACAAAGCCCTTATCGAAGACAAACAAAATCTTCATTTGGCGCCCCCTCTGCAACCCCAAGGGAAATCGCTTGGTTTCAGTCTGTGAGACATTTTTATGCAAATTCCATACATATATATTTTTGTTTGTAAAGACACAAAATCTTCATTTGGCGCCTTCTCTGCAACCCCTAAGGAAATCACTTGGTTTCAGGCTGTGAGAGATTTTTATGCAAATTCCATACATATACATTTTTTGAATATAAAGATAGAAAATCTTCATTTGGCGCCCCCTCTTCAACCCCTTGCGAAATCGCTTGGTTTCAGGCTGTGAGACATTTTTATGCAAATTCCATACATATACATTTTTTGAATATAAAGATAGAAAATCTTCATTTGGCGCCCCCTCTTCAACCCCTTGCGAAATCGCTTGGTTTCAGGCTGTGAGACATTTTTATGCAAATTCCATACATATACATTTTTGTATATAAAGATAGAAAATCTTCATTTGGCGCCCCCTCTTCAACCCCTTGCGAAATCGCTTGGTTTCAGGCTGTGAGACATTTTTATGCAAATTTCATACATATACATTTTTGTATATAAAGATACAAAATCTTCATTTGGAGCCCTCTCTGCAACCCCTTGGGAAATCGCTTGGTTTCAGGCTGCGAGACATTTTTATGCAAACTCCATACATATACATTTTTGTACATAAAGATAGAAAATCTTCATTTGGCACTCCCTCTGCAACCCCTTGGAAAATCGCTTTGTTTCAGGCTGTGAGACATTTTTATGCAAACTCCATACATATACATTTTTGTACACTGCAAATCCCCGAAACACATTCTACTCACTATGCAACACATTTCTAAACGCCTCAGGTGTCAAGATGTGTTTCCAATATGTTTAATCCATTCCCATGTGTTCCAGATTGTGTAAGAAAATGCGTTTCCGCTGTACTTTCCCAAAGCATTAACCGCAAATGAAACACATAACGTATAATAGAACACATGAAAACGCATCGTAGAAAACGGCGCGTTTAGAGTTGAATTCAGACATTTCTCTTCCGAAGGGATTCAGGAAGGTCTGGCGGGGGGGGGGGGGGGGGGGGTCACTTTCAGAAAAAATGAAAAAAACTGAAATTCTAAAAGCTTTTCTTTTTTTTTGGTCTTTTGTTTGGGGGGGGGGAGGGGGGAGCCATATTGAATAACCGGGATCTAGAAGAATCAGGTTCCAGGAACCATTTCATTTATTTATCCCTGGCCACATGATTATGCAAAAAAAAAAAAAAAAAAATCAGTTTTTTTTTTTTTTTTTAAGCAAAAACATATGCAGTTTTGAAATTTTTCAGTTAATCATTCACAAATGGTTTTCGTTTGTTGTTACAGATACAGCGTTTACTAGCAATTCAATTGAGGAAAATAGTGTTTAGCGCCGTGCGAAAGGGGCAGTCGCCTCGGGCGCGAAAATTTAGGGGGCGCCAAATTTATACTGCCAACGTTATTTTTGGCCTGTTACAAGAAAAAATTAGTAGAAGAGGCGCCAAATTGAAACTTTGCCCCGGGCGCATTTTCTCTTCGCACGCCCCTGATAGTGTTGATTTCAGGGGGAAGCCCGGGGGGACATCCCCGCGGAATATTTGAGATTTTATGTTTTCAATGGTAAAAAAGGGCAATCCTCTCGGGAAACTCTACAGTGCCCCCCCCATTCTGGATCCACAGAAATTCCTTCCCTGAGAAAAGTGCTTAAATTCAACATTGTGGGAAACCCTAAAACAATTCACATGCCTTTTAATGATAGGGGCGAAAGCCACGCCCATTGAATGCCCTTCAAAACCAAGTTCAGCGCCTTCTGTCGGCAGTGCTGAATTCAGCGGGAAATCCCCAGGACCGTAGCTAAGGGGGCGCTATGGGCGGCTCAGCCCCCCTCGAAAAAATTCCAAGGTCACTAAATGAATTTTTGTTCCGAAAATTCAAATGGAATTCTGTTCAAAAATCTAATTTAGTTATGAGACCTTCTCACAGTTTTGCAGAATTAGTAAATTGTATCTAAAATAAGTGTTTCAACACACCCTCATCCTGCTTGTACACATGATGCTTAATTTTGCACCAGTTATACTCTCAAAATTTTCATCACCATATACTTTTCTTAGCATAAAATGAAGTTATTACAACAGTTTAATAAGAAACATAGTACCTACTATGTGAACATGCACTAATTTATCTTTCTGCGTCAGAGAGAGAGAGAAAAAAAAAATATGAGCCCCCCTCCCCCCCTCTGTTGTTCACTTTTAGCTACGGAGCTGCATACCCCCCCCCCCCCCCCCAGAAAATTTAAGATTTTGTATTTTCAATGGTCAAAAACTGCAATTCCCCCCCCCCCCCCCAACCAGAACTCTAAAATGTGTCCCTTCGGAGCCACAGAAATCCCTCCCGGAGAAAAATGTCTGAATTCAACACTGTCGGTGCAATCATCGGACAAACATTGCGCATGACCGCTCCTGACTGTTTATCGGCACATTTCTTTGCACATGCGCAGTTCTTCCAGGGAGAAGATAGGCGCCAAGAATGAATAGGAATTGTAATGGAGGCAGGAAGTGAAATGGAACCCATCTCGTCCGCCATTATTCAATAAAACGTACAAGGATTATTAAAGGTAAGTTATTTTATTCTTTTTCGTAATCTCTCCCAATTGTATATGTTTCTGCTGAATTCGTGTAATATTTAGTTCTGGGCAAACCTCTTGCCAAATTGATTAAAACAATCGAACTGTAGGGATAATTTTCAGTCTTTTACTGTGTGCTTAGAGATTAATGGATGTTAAAGCTATGCCGTAAATAATTAAAATTTTCTATATCCTAGCGTGTAGTTGTTTTTCTCTATAAAGAAATTGCAAATAAATGTCTAACGCGATTACTAATATTTGCATACCAATCCATTTAAATGTTTATTTAGAAAATTATTATTTTTTTCCTTTTATTATTATTACTTACCCATCATACGTAGTATAGGGTAAGTCTTGCAATCGTTTTGAAAATCGAAAATTTTTTTTTTACGAATTTACACGTTTTAGACAGTGGAGATTCCGAAAAACATATTTTCAGAAATTTTTTTTTGCCGTCCGTCTGTCTGTCTGTCTGTAAACGCTCTATCTCCCGACCAAATTGAGATAGAGACTTGAAATTTTGTATGTAGTTAGTATGTAAGAATGAGACGAACCCTATTTAATATCAGCAACCTCGATTATCCGGAACTATTTTTTTCGGACTCTCGAAAAATTCGTTCTGATGAAAGGTATATAAAAATTTTCGAATTTTTTTGTTTTAAGGAATGGACGTAAAAGGCAATAAAATAACACACATTTTTCATATAGAACGAAGTCAATCGGATTATTAGTTGCCGAGATATTTGTAATCCTGTTTTCCACACTCTTCAATTTTTCATGACCCTGTATTTCATTCAAATTTCAATTCAGAGGTATATTTTAATTGGAAATGAGACGCTTAATCCGACACAGTTAATTGTTAGTTAATAGAATTATTATTTTTGGAGTTATAAGGATGTTTCTTTTACGCAGTTAGGTACTACTTGAGTAGTTTGGCATTTTATATAATTTGTCGAAATTGGTACATCAGCAGTTCTTTAATAAAGCATTACTATGTATATTAACAATATTTAAATTTTGTTTATGAATTGCAATGCATTGTATAAATAGTTTTCACATGTTTTATTTTCATTACATATCCATGATGGGTAAGTATTACGGTGGCCCCCAACGACTAGTTTTTAATGAGTAGGATGTTATATAAATTAAATGTTCCAGTAATGGACACCCTCCCAATAGTGGACATCTCTTACTGTTTTTAGTTCATAAATAATAATTTACCTTTAATTACTTTTTTTATGTATAATTTCCTCTTTGCCTGTTTTATAAATTTGGGTTATTGTTTACATTTTTAATGAAAAATTGCAAATAGAATGTTGCTTGATTTTTCTTAAAAATTATTCGAACAGTGCATGCTTTTGTGATGAACAGTAACCAATTAATAAATCCATAATTATTTGTAATCATTTATCTAAATTTTACAGAAGTAAATAAATTACTTTGGTTTTTTTAAGGCTGGATTATAGAAACCAAACTATCATAGTTGACGTCTAATAAGCAAACTCAAAGATATTTCAAAAGAGTTTTGCTAATGTTACAAAACCAATTTTGTTGATTTCCTTTTATTTTTTTATTATTGGGGTTGCTTAAGGGGATACTTCACTCACTTGATATTGATAACACTTGCTATGTAATGTTAAAGTGATGGGTAGTTGTTTTTTAATTTTTCTTTTAAATTTTAACATTTTAAAACTTTTTGTATGAGATAGCTAAGGTTAATCTCTAATATGGCTATTCTATATAGACATATTTTTTAATTTCGGTGTCAGATTTTTAAATAAAGGTACTTTCATGTTTAGAACTGGTTTCAAAAGTGAAAGTATACCTTTACTTAAAAAAAATCTGCAACTAAAATCGAAAAAGTATGATATGGCCATATTAATTATCAACCTCAACTATCCTATGAAAAATATCGCTTAAAAATATTCAATATTAAATTGGAAATTCAAAAACAATCGGCTATTAACTTTAACATTACGTAACAGGTGTTTTAAGTGAGTGTAGAGTATCTGTAAGGGCTACTTCACTAATGAAAAAACACCCACCCGTTAATGTTAATCTTTTAGGAGATTTTATTTAAATGTTTTGTTTGAAATTTCATATATTTAAATGATTTTTCAAAAGTAAAATGAAAACGCTCATTCAATAATTGTGGTTTCAGCAGAACTTTTGCATTGAATAGATAATATTGATCATTACAAAGACTATTTTTTAATTTTGTTTGCAAGATTTTTTTTTTTTTTTTGATTAAAATAATTTTACTTTTGAAATAGGTTTTGAAGTAACTATTTTTTTTTTCTACTGGTATGATGAATTATTAATTCTTAATTTCAAGAGATACCGCATAAATAATATATTTTCATCCATAAAAAGTCGCTAAAAAAAAGGGAGGGGGGGGGTAAAATGTTTAAAATATTATAGTTTATTTATTCTTACACATTGAATTATTCTGTATTTAATAAAATAATTCTAATTTTTTTTCTGTGTTTCTGTGTCCACTTGCAAAAATAAATAAAACAATGCTGTAGAGAAAATATGTATAGTCGACTTCCTAAAATCCAATTTACGGATGTAAACAATGAAACTTACAGTTCAGATATAGGGACAAAAATGGACTTTCTTAGTTTTATATCAATTCCAAACATATTTTAATTTGTAATTTTTTTATTATTACTGGCTTCATGTTTTTTCTTGAAGGAAGAATAAATTTATTTCTGGAAAAATTCAAGATATTGCTGATATCAATGATAATCATAATCTACTTACTGAATATATTTTTGTATTAATCAAGCTTTTTCGGTTGTTAAGTTTGTCAAAACCTGGAATAAAACTTCCTTATTTTATTATTTTGATGTGAATTAGTATTGTAAATTATCTATGTGGCAAGTTTCATTGAATAATTTAGGAAAAATATATTTCATCTTTATAATGAACACTTAATCATACATGATTAATTAGACCTTTTTTTTAATACCTTAATCATTTTAAAAATTATCTAAATTTTTAATATTTTAGTTTATTACTTATTTTAATGTTTTACTATATTGTAAGCATTATTTATAATTTAGATTGCATCATTAATTACATTCAAATTACTGTTTAAAAAATGTAAACAAAGCAATGACCAGGAACCACAAAATTCTAAAATCTGCACAACCTCTGGTCCCAAGCTGCAGGGAATTGAGGGAGTCTACTGTATTAAAAATTTTAACTGATATATTGATATTTCTAAAAAAAAGGTATTAAACAAAAAATTGATTACAATTTAATATATGATGGAAATACATTCCACTATCATTAAACAAAAGCAATGATATATTAACAGCATTTTTCCTGAGTTTTTTATTCAGAGTTTATATATATTTGAGTTTTTGACAGTTTAAACCGATTAAAACATGGTTAAAAAAATTTCATGTCAAAAACCGGTTTTTGAAGACTAAAACCCAACCTTGTCAGTATAGCTATATTAATAATTTTGCACTCTAAATTTGAAAAGCATTATTAATATTAAAGGCTATTTTAAACCTTGCTGCTAAAAATCTTGTAATTGTTTTTTAATCTTGTAATTGCTGAGTTGCACATTTTAAATTATTTCTAAACAAAATTTTTATGAAACTTTGTTTCTACAGAATAGAATTATGAAAAAAGATCCTGTTGTTGAAGTGCAATTTTGGGAATCACATTGGTGAAGCTCTCAATTAATTTGGTTACAGCTCTTGTTGATGAAAGACAGATCATGAAAGATAAGTATAATTTTTTATATTATCGTCAGGGGTTTCTTTTTGAAGCACAAGCAATTTTTCCAATAGTTTTATAATTTATTCAATATAATGTTTACTATTTATTTGTGATACATTTTTCAAGTTTCAATGATATTTTATGTTTATACTAATACTAACTATATTTAAAAAAAATAATTTCACAAATTTGCCTGACTTTTTCATTAATCTCTTCAAAGATACTATTTCTCAGTTTACTTGGGATTTTGAACATTTTTCGAGGTTCCCATGTGTGGACACAGAAACATACTGAATCTAATTTCAATATTCAATTTCAACACTGGAAACTATTATTTGGACTTTTTAAAAATGGGGGGGGGGGGGTTGTATTGTTTCTTCATAAACTTTTAAAAGTTCATTAATATCTGAATGTCAGAAATTTATCAGCAATCGCTATAGTCGGGTATCTCATAGTTTGTTTAGATAAATCTTTGTTAAAAATATATAAATGCAGAGATCAGAAGTAGTTTGTTATAGTTTTCAAAATAACAGCAGTCTACTTTTTTACAGTAATTCATAGTATAGCAAGTAGTCTCATACAAAAAATCAGTAGTTTGTATTGAGAAACAACTCTAATTCAAAGGGGAGGGGGATGTCATTCTAAAAATCATGTCAGTAGATTTATTCAGATTTTTTTTTTCCTGTTTTTTTTTTTTTTTTTTTTACTCAGAGTTGTGCGTGGATCTCAACACACTAGACCACCTATAAAAATATTTGTTTTTGAAGATTAATCCCTGTACTTAAACTGACTGCTTTTTCTGGATGGAAAAGAGTTAAATTCTGACAACTCTGTTGATGTCTCCCCCCCCCCCCCCCCACACACACCTTCTTTATTAAATAAATTACTAAAAAATGACTGTCAAGAGCATAAGTTGTTTTATAAGGGGCTGATGTAAAGGACCTAATAAAGTTGAATATAGAAATTTCAAAAACTTTGCTTTTATGTAATTATCTGCAATAATGGCTTTGTAGTAATGAGATCTGTAAAAATTTTTTACGTATATTTTGTTAAGGGGCCTTGGCTTTAGGATTTCTCATTTTTTAAATGTGCAGTTTTGCATCAAATATTATAAAGAATAAAATATAAAAATGAAATGGCAACCAATAAAAAAAGATTTCTGATCAGCATATTTTTTCTCCAGCATTCAAAATTTATCTCTGAAAAAAAGAAACTTTTTTTTTTTTTGTTTCTAAAATTTCAAACAATAATTTGCAAATGTTAAAAAGCAAACATAGTTTTTTTTTTCTCTCTCTCCAAAGTTAGTCATTATGTCATATTAAAGAAGCTATGAAAACTTATACAACTGTATGTTAGAGAGAGAGAGAGAAAACATCTGGAGAGGCAATAAAGTAAGTTGTTAAAAAAAAATGTCTAAATGGCAAACTTTTGCATTATTTCTGAAATACCCTTTCCTATGGCATTGGGATTTATATATTACTAGAGTGAAAAAAGTGGATTTAATCTGATTGCAAAAAGTGAAAAGCATTTAAATCTGTATGAAACATTAGTAATAGGCTGAAGTTATTAGATCTGCAAAATTTATTTAGAATTTGTCAGAGCATTCAGTTAGAAAAAGGGTAAAAAGTAAAATTGCCGAAAATTAATTCCACTTAATTAAAAAAAAAAAAAAAAAAACACTGTTGACATAATTTTCCTACTACAGCGTGTTTAGGCAGTGGAAATTTGGGAATCCATATTGTATTAAACAAAGGTTCATTATTATATTGTAATTTATTTGTATTAGTTTGTTACATTTTTTCGTATTACATAATTAATTGCATTATGTTATCCTAATGCCTGTAATCATATTTTTTTTTTTTTTAAACTTGCAAAAGTTTTTTTTCTGCCAATTTAACGGCAATATTAATAGCTATTAATAATTTTCATTATAAATAAATGAATAGCTAAAAAATAATCATAAAATATGCAATCACAAATATATATATACAAATAACATAATCTAGTGCAATTATGTCTGTTAATGACTAAGCTTAGATAATAATAGGAATGTTTAAATGAGAAGTAGCATAAACTAGAAGCATTTTATTTCATATTTATGCATCATAATCTAATTTTGTGTGCATAAAAATAGAGCTTATGTCATTGAAGGTCTCAAAACTTTTTAATATTATTTTTTATTTTTTTAATGTATTGTCTCCTCTTTATGAATTCAGCTAAGGTTTGCAAATCAAATGTTGCGAATTGAAACAAGTTCTGGTGAATTATCACTACACCTGATTAATATAAGTACTTATTATTTGTTTTATTTATGCATAACACATATATTTATGTCTCAATGATAATATTAAATGTGTTAAATACTGTACTAATTTCTTATGTATTTTACTGCATGATAATTATTTCATAAAAATTTTGCAATCTGGTGGGATTTTAAAATCAAAATACAGGCTGCCAGAAACTCTTTGAAAATTTTGCTTTTTAATGCAAAATTCCACTTTTTTTCTCTAATGTGGCAAGGCTTTTTATAACAAAGAAGTTCTAAGTACTGTTTCAATATCTTAATTTTACTTATATTTGTAGCAATTAATTCTTATAATTGTAGCATTTTTTTTTTCAAAAGTAAAAATATTCTCAATTTTACCCCCACCACACATATATAAGAAAAAAAAAAATCATGCATAAATTGGCTTTCAAAAACTAGTTAACTTTCCACGTATCTCTATGAAGTTGAATATACACCTTAAATTTTGTTATGGTGTCACATAACAGATAACATACTGTTTCATATTACAGTACGCTCCCTAAAATCCACACAACTTGGTATCAGAGGTTGTGCAGATTTTAGAAATTTTCAGATTTCTGGGCATTGCATTGTTTACCTTTTTTAATTTAAATGTAATTAATAATGCAATTGAGATTATAATTAATGTTTACAATTACAGTATAGTAAAATATTAAAGTAATTAAATAAATTAACAAACTAAAATAATATAAATTTAGACATATTTTTTAAAAATATTAAAAGCAATAGTCAAGTAAATAATCAATAATGCATAGTTAAGTATTCGCTGAGATGCATTTTTCCTAAATTATTCAATGCATCTCGTCTCGTAAAGGTTAATTACTAATTCACATCAAAATCATTAAATAAGAAAGTTTTATTTCAGGTTTACTGAAACTTAATAAAAAACAAAAGAAAAAGCTTGATTAATGCATAACTACATTCGACAAAAATATTGATTATCACAGTAATATCAGCAATATCTTGAATTTTTTTAGAAATAAATCCATTCTTTCTTCATGAAAAAGCATAAATTCAGTAATATTAACGAAAATTACAGATTAAAATATATATAGAATTGATATAAAAATTAAGTCAAATTTTGACTTTTTTTTTTTTTTTTTTTTGTAAACAGAAAGTTTTATTGTTTACATCTATAAATTATGTGTAGGTTTTAGGGTTGTGGATTTAAGAGAATCTTCTGTTTTTGAAAATAATGATAAACAATTTTCATTTTCTTAAAAGAAAAAAATTTTAAATATTTTACTAAAAAATCTGAAAATCTTAATTTTAAAAACATAAATAATGTTAGGTATTTTTTTAACAAACAAGTTAATTGGACAATTTTAAAAAGTTTTAATTGTGTATCTAAAAAAAAAAAAAATTGTTGTAATTGTCTAATTGTTGTATCTAAAAAAAAAAAAAAAAAAAAAAAAAAAAAAAATCAGAAAAATGTTCCACCAAATCATAAAAAAATCGAGAAAATGGCAAACTAAATGTTACTCAGAGTGAATGAAATACATTATTTCAAAATCTTCCAGTGCTATAATCATTTAGGTCTGTAAACATTTAGCTCTATTCTTTAGGCTCATGATTGAAAACTTGAACCATCTTATGTTCCAGGTGCCCTTTAGAGTTGTACATTACGTATGTGACATTATTGACTTTATAGTAATTTTAGAGCCCAAAACAGTATTTATTTATTTATTTTTCTTTTTGGTATGTTTGCACTGATATATAGTTAAGGACATTGAAAAAAATAATTGCTGAATATATGTTCCATGTTTTGTAATGAAATGATTGTAAGATCATTCAATGGCTTTAATAATTCATATTTTCATAAAACTAGATAAAAATATTTTGTAAGGAAAAAATAAGAAAAAAATGTCTGGATAAAAAAATAGCAATATCAAAGCTTCCATTTTATTTCCTGAAAATATTTATTAAAAATTTAAATATAGTAAAGTTTCTTTAATTCAAATAAATTTATTTTTATTGAATTCAAATATTGAAAATTTTACATTTTTTTTTTTTTTTTTTTTTTTTTTTTTTTTTTTTTTTAGAAGGTAAAGGTATTTGCTTGCTTTCCATCATATTAAGAGTTTTTCAATTTATGTCCTTAATTATGGTTTTTATTTCAGATACCAGATGGCTGTTTGCAGAATATAATGGAGCATCCAACAAAATCGACCTTTTGAAAAAAATCTTGGTTATTATTTATTTAGTCTTAAGTATTTTATTACATCCATTATTTTCTTCTGTAAAATTTTTTGCTTAATAAAAATGCTTCATTTAATTAAAGACATTGATCTGCATTTAATTTAGATGATTGGTACTTTTTTTTTAATAATCATAATATAGTTTTCTATAAACCTCATATGTCTAGTTTGATATTAAGTTTATGTAAAATTTAAATGTGGACTGCTGAATAAATTTATAATGTTAACAGACCATTCTTGAAGAGATCAGATTTCACTACATAATAAAAACTAAATGAATATTGAAATGGCAAATACCTTTAATTTTCCTCATAAACTATATTGCTTTCTTTTTGCCCTTTTTTATTAGAAAACTAATATGTTCATAAAACATGGACGAAAAAGAATGATTATTTAGTATTGTATGTAAGAAATATTTTTCTTTCTTTATTACTATAATTAAAACTTAGATGGAAATTATTCTATAAGTGTTTTTATTTGTTTTTATGGGTATGAACAGTAAAAGTTATGTTTTATGCTTCATTTTCATTCTAAATCTAATCCCCTATACAGAATTTTACAACATATATAAGCAAGTAATATGTAATTGACTTTCTTCAGTAACATGTTAATGATAACTAAATATAGGGGGGGGGGAGGACTTTAGATAGGAAAAGCTTTGAAAAATGCCTTTGTTGGTAAATTATTAAAATATTTAAAAATGTTTTCAAACTTCTCATTTTTTCGTAATAAATTTAGATATCCAGAACTAAGTGTAAAAATTTGCAAAATTTCTGTTTCCTGAATGCTAAAAAAAGATGTAGTGAATTTTTATTTAAAACTTCTACGTTTTCACAATCTCTTGTTTTACATGATCCAGAAAATTTGTATCATTGTTCAATGCTTTTGTTATTTCAATAAAATTTTATGCAATTAAGTTGAATTAAAAAATGCTAGTTATTTTATTAATTGTAATTTTTTAACTGAGTTAAAAACTGTCCAAAGTAGGATTTCAATTGGGAACCTTTGCAAAGTTCCCTATTACATGGAAGTCTGAAAAGTCAAATAACTTCAAAACAGTCAGGGAATGTGCAAATATTTTCTAGAAAGTCTGGGGGAAAAATACATATGTGGAAGGATAAAATTTGAAATTATTTCTTTTCCAGAAAAGTGTTATCCCTGTTATAAAGGCATCGACCATTAGACCATGTATAATTTAATTAATAGAATAAATTTTGATAAAGTACACATTGTTAAACCCTTCAAGTTTGTTCTTGAAATGATTTGCGAAAGAGATTTAAAATGAAATGCAAACTTATCCTATAAGCACCTGAAAGTCCTGTAAATGATATTGTTCAAAATAAAAGAAAGTTTCTTTTTAAAATTTTTTGTACTATTTATGCACAGATATATTAGATAATTTGTCATACCTTTTTCAAGATGAATTTATGAAGTAAAGCTCAATTTAGCAAGGAGATTTTTTTAAAGGTGTGTTAAATTCTTCTACAGCTAAACCATTTAGATTTTTTTGGGGGGAAATTAATGACTCTACTTCACAAGTTGATCAGATTATATTTGGATTTATACTTTGGATTTTAGCATTGTTAATGCTTGCTAAGTTTTATTTTTATTTATTTTTTCTTTCCTCTTAAATAGCAGTAATATGTGCAATTACATTTAATTTTATTGTATAGGTAGCTGTTAAGATGACATTTAAATTATAAGAATTTGGCGCCACTGCAAATAGATGGAAGAAAATTACATTTTATCTTACTTTCCACTTTCGTGTCTGCTCATTATAGTGAACAGCTATTACATCTGGTGAATATTAAATATGCTGAAATATTTTTACTATAAAAGAAATAGCAAAAAAATGTTAAAGTTATTTAATTGTTTTTGTTGTGGTGTCAAAATGCATTTTTTTTTGGGGGGGGGGGGGTAACACAAGATTGTTCTTAAAAAAAAAAAAAAATGCAAAAGATATTTTTGGTCAAAATTGTGATAATTCTCACATACCACAACCACATTTCAAAGCATATAGTAACAACATGAAAAGTTTTCAAGGAACTGGAAAATTAGACTATTAAAATATGCATATGTTATGATTTAGCCCACTTAAATCTGTTTATTAGTTTGATAGTAGTGCTTTAAAAAACATTCATTTTTGAGAAAAAGGTGAGTTTTTCCAAAATATAGCAAAAAATAAGTAAATTGTATGCCAACCTTGTCTTTTACAAGTGTTGTTCTTGTGTCTTACAGTTTTAGCTATTGAGTGTGGATAGATTCAGTTCAGTTATATGGAAGGTTGGGGGGGGGGGGGACAGCTTAGTTTTGCAGGCATGAAAGAGTTCCTCTTAAAGGAGGAATTCCACATTTTTAAAAGCAATTTTGGACATTCTCTGGATTGATGTAAAAATGCAAAGAAAATTCTGGAAGGATAATTGGGGGTGGGGGGAGGAATTTATTAATCAGATATTTTGCCTATTCAAACCTTCACAGTTTATTGAATTTTTGTGCAAAAGAGACATACAATGAAATGTGAGCTTATATCATATTAGTATCTGCAAGTTGTGTAAATTAAGTTTTTCAAAATGTCTTTCAGGAATGATTTTTTTTTTAAACCTTTACAAATTCAATGTGAACGAAAGTTTCTTTTTGGAATAGAATATATATATACAACACTTTTGGGTAATTTCTGTGATACTTTTTTCAAGATGTATTTCTAAATCAAAAATCAATTTAGCCATAAATTTGTTTTCTTAAAGGAGGTGTAGGAGAGGGTATTTAATAGCTAAACTATTCAGAATAATATTTATTTTGGAAAATTAATGACTAATGACTGTTCTTCAATAAGTTGATCAGATAAATTTGGATTTATATCTTTAGCATTGTTAATACTTTCTAAGTTAAAAAATATATATGTAGCAACATGCAATTACATTTAATTGTATTGTATGAGTAGCTGTTAAAAAGCCACTTAAATTATAAGCATTTGGCGCTACTGTATAGATGGAAAATATTTTCCACCTTTTTTTCTCATTTCCCACTTTGATGACTGGTTTTGGGACAATGTATAAAACAAAATTTAAAGAGTAATCAAAAGTTTCCAATGTTAATTCATGTGTAATTTAATTTTGTAGATTAATATAACTAGTGTGAGTGATCAGTAAACAAAAATGGCCTTTTTTATACTACTTACTTAAATTATTTTCAAACGTGAATATTTTAATTGTTAAATTGAGCATTTTATTTAGTTTCTAGAAAATATGAATTTTTCCCATTAGAGGGTTTTTTTCTTTTCTTTTACAACTAGAACCATTTTTTAAAAGTATGAATGAAAAAAACTTATAAAAGTACACAAATGGGAAACTTAGACATTGCTAAGACTTTTAGAGATCAGTATGTGCAACATAATATAGTTTAGTATTTGCTGATGATGGCATGTTTTTATAAGTTCTCTTGATTGTATGGATACCTTGGTTATGTTATTGTTTCACAGTGACTTCAATCTATCAATTTCTTCCTGCTTAATATACAGTTTCACTAAGAATATCCATGTTGGATGAATCCAAACAATCTATGAAGCTGTCAAAGTCTAACACAAATGGTTTGTCATATTTTCCCAAAGACTTTTGTTAGCTTCTGTTCCTACCTGGGAGGCAGATCATAAAGTTACATTGAACTTTGGCATTATGTTTTGGCAATGGAGATTTCAAATTTAGTGGATTTTTGATTCAACATATAATTTCTTGATGAAATGCATTGTCCCCCCCCCCCCTTTTTTTTTTTTTTTTTTTTAACACATTCACATAACAATTTTATGTACATATTAAAACGCAATGTTTTACATTTTTGGCTGCATTGGGAGCTCATAAGGAGATACGTATGCGTCAGAAAGCATATTTTGACAGGGATTTCAATTTTACCTCTTTTGATTTAAATCGTAATTTCCCGGTAAAATGTATTGGCTTTTCCAGTCTTTTTTGTTAATAATTGATTTTAGTTAAAAGACATAAGTGATTTATGTTATTTAATTCTTTGGATTTTTTAAAATTATTAATTAGGTGTAGTTCTAGTTTTGGGTTTTATTATTATTATCTCTAGCTGCTTCTGGATTTAGAACAAGAGCCACTGTACAAAATGAATTTATCATTAGTTGTATATTTATATATTTTTTTTAAGGAGGCTTTATTTTTTCGGCAGTTAACCCATTTCTTCAAATTGTTTTTCAGTCATCTCTCTTCATCTAAGCTTATAGATTTTCTCTTTGATTTCTCCTACTTCTTTTCTCCCTTCCCATTTTCTGCCTTATCACTATCTAGACAACATGTTCTTACCGAAGGCTCATGTGTCTGCATGCAGAGACACTCGCCAGCTAATGCTAATCTTATGGGGAAGTTATTTTCTGATATCTCGTTTGCATTTTGTCATTTTTATTTATTTTTAATTCGATAGTCCAAGTCCACACGTCTTTACATCACTTCTTTTTTACTTCTTCGATTTTGGTTGCAGATATTTTTTATAAGGTTTCTTTTTTCAAAACCAGTTCCGAAAATGAAATTGTCATTCTAAAAAATATCTGCAAACAAAATCGAAAAGTAAATAAGAAGCAATATAGAAATAGACAGCAACTTTAACCCCCCCCCCCCCCCACACACACACACACAAAAAAATTACAAAGAAGATATCAGAAAATAACCACCCCATTGGTTTAGCATTTGACCTAAAATGTCTTCGCCTGCAGGGATAGGAGCCTTAAGTAAGTACATATTGTCTGGATCATGATAATGGAAAAAATGGGACGGGGAAAAAAAAAGTAGTATCAAAGTGAAAATCTATAGGGGTAGAAGGGGAGGGAAAACTGGAAAACAATTTGAAAAAATGGGTTAACTACCGAAAAAATAAAGTGTTTTTAAAAAAAATGCAAATAATATAATATAATGTATAATAATATAATATAATGCATAAATATAAAACTATATGATAAATTCATTTTGTACAGTTGCCCTTGTTCTAAATCCAGAAGCAGCTAGAGATTAAAAAAAAATAATGAAAATAATAGTAAAACCTCAAAAGTGGAACTACGCCAAAAATAAATAAATAACATAAACCACTAAATCTTTTAAACAAAATCAGTTGCTATTAAAAAAGACTGGAAAAGCCAACATATTTTATCGAAAAATTATGATTTAAATCAAAAGAGGTAAACCTAAAATCCCTGTCAAAAATGTGCTTTCCAACGCATACGCACCATGTTATGTGCTCCCAATGCAACCAAAAATGTTAAACATTGCGTTTTAATATGTACATAAAATTGTGATGATAATGCGTTTAAAAAGCGATGCGTGTAAAATGTGTTTCGAAAAACGGAACATGAACGCTTTATACAACACCTGCGGCAAACGCGTATTACAACGCCAGAAGCACCGCGAAACACATTATCAACGCATTTTTCGCGTGCAAAACTCGGACCTTTTTGGTGTTGGTTTGGCGTTTTGTATTGTGTTGCGGGGATTTGCAGTGTATGTAAAGATACAAAATCTTCATTTGGCGCCCTCTCTGCAACCCCAAGGGAAATCACTTGGTTTCAGGCTGTGAGACATTTTTATGCAAATTCCATACATATATATTTTTTATGTAAAGATTCAAAATCTTCATTCGGCGCCCTCTCTGCAACCCCAAGGGAAATCCCTTGGTTTCAGGCTGTGAGACATTTTTATGCAAATTCCATACATATACATTTTTGTATATAAAGATAGAAAATCTTCATTTGGCGCCCCCTCTGCAACCCCTTGGAAAATCGCTTGGTTTCAGGCTGTGAGACATTTTCATGCGAATTTCATACATATACATTTTTGTATGTAAAGACAAATAAAATCTTCATTTGGCGCCACTTTCGCCTTTCGTTTTGGCGTCCGAAACACATCCCCCCCCCCCCCCACTGCAACCCCTAGGGAAATCGCTTGGTTTCTGTCTGTGAAGACATTTTTATGCAAATTCAATATATACACTTATACATTTTGGTATTTAAAGAGAAACAAATCTTTATTTCGCGCCCCCTTCGCCTTTAGTTTTGGCGTCCGAGACACATGCCATCTCTGCAACCCCTAGGGAAATCGCTTGGTTTTTGGCAATTGTCGGTGAGGTACAGTTTCACACAGAAGAGTTTTTTTAAGTAGAACCTGATTTATTTAAATGACAGAATGCATAACGATACAATTGTTTTAGATTTGCTTTTGAATTTTCCGTCTGCGAGATCTTTTTATTCAAATTCGATACATATACATATATATACATTTTGGTATTTAAAGAGAAACAAATCTTTATTTCGCGCCCCCTTCGCCTTTAGTTTTGGCGTCCGAGACACATGCCATCTCTGCAACCCCTAGGGAAATCGCTTGGTTTTTGGCAATTGTCGGTGAGGTACAGTTTCACACAGAAGAGTTTTTTTAAGTAGAACCTGATTTATTTAAATGACAGAATGCATAACGATACAATTGTTTTAGATTTGCTTTTGAATTTTCCGTCTGCGAGATCTTTTTATTCAAATTCGATACATATACATATATATACATTTCTGCATGTAAAGAAAAAAAAAGGCCTTTATTTGGCGCCCCTACGCTTTCTGTTCTGGCGCCCGGGCACAGATGATTGGGGGGGGGGGGGGCACGTGCCCCCCCTGGCCCCCCCCCGACGCTACGCCTATGCTTAAGATTACGATGGGGATGTCTAAAAATGATTGGCCACCAGCCTTATTTGTAACATGGTCTTTTGTTTACAATGGTATATTATTTCTTTTTAGTCTGTTATCTATTTTTATTAAAATCACTAAACTATTATAAAATTATCTAATTTTAAAATATGGGATACCCCAACGTTTGATATTCCTGTTCATCTTCCTGTGTGTATGCATATATAATAACGGTTCGAGAAATCATATGTGATGTATATTTGAAATGAAGC
>CAXHSM010000614.1:0-30000 GCA_964019185.1 Maratus speculifer
TAATAATTGATAAAGATTTTAAACCATTTGGTTTACCCGAAATCATCGAACCATTGATACAAATTGTAGAAAAGGTAAAAAATGTCCTTGACTACAATTTTCTAATTTATGGTGAAATATTTGGTAAAACAATACCTACGATGAACTATTATGATCCTACATCTGCAACTGTTTTGGGAAGTGAAAAATATTTTTTCAGAGCCTTTGATCTTTGTAATGTAGATAAGAAAAAATATTTAAAATACAGCGATGCTATTGCGTTATTTGAAAAAGTGGGATTACCTTATCTACCCATTTTAAATATAAATTACCAAACTATAAGCGATTTATATGCTATAGTAGAAAAACATCAAAGTGCCTTTTCCAAAAAGTTTGTGGAAGGGTTTGTCTTGAAAAAGAATGAACAGGAATTAGCTTGCTCGAGAAACATTTTCAAGATTGTGAGAAAGGAGTTTAATGCAAATAATGGTAAACCGTTAATCAAGAATATATTGAAATCCTATGTAAATTACAATAGATTCATTTCAGCCTATTCAAAAATTGGGGAAGATGAAGAAAAAATCAAGGAAGAGATGATACGAGATACGTTACAAGATATGATGAACATAATTAAGGATGAAATAGAAGAAGAAGTAGAAGAAAATTACCAAAGATTTCAACAAAAATTTCTAAAATGTCAAGCAAGAAAAAAGGAAATGAAATAATATACATTTACAAAAAAAAAAAAAAAAAAAAAAAAAAAAAAAAAAAAAAAAAAAAAAAAAAAAAAATTTTTTTTTTTTTTTTTTTTTTTTTTTTTTTTTTTTTTTTTTTTAAGCATGATTAACGTTTTTATTATCCCATTTGTAGTAGTATTATATATTTTATAATAAAGTTATAAAGTTAGAGCAAAGCATTTTATGATGTACATATGTAATTTTATGTAAAATTTTTTTTTTTTTTTTTTTTTTTTTTTTTTTTTTTTTTTTTTTTTTTTAGTCCTTTCGGTCCTCTTCTCTCCTCTGTACCCGAGCAGGTTTACCCGTTTCCTTTATGTCTTTTTCATAACCCGGCCGAAGAACCGTTATTTGTTCCAATTTCAAAATTTTACAACCTTCGGGATGTCCCGTACAATCTTCTCGGGTACAGTCGCAAGTAAGGACGCACACGTCTACTTCATCATACGTTTTTTCTGGATCCAACTTCTCCATGGCGGCATTCAAATCAAAGAGTATATGATATTCTGCAACGTCCGGAAGATTGGTTTGATGCTTATCGTAATACAATTTATAGACGTACATTTTTTTAAAATTCAATATACACACTCTTAAATACCAAACATTCCATCCTATTTCATAGACGCAATCAATAGGAATGGACTTGAATATACCGTTGGATCTTTTATAAACAAGTGTTATATTGGCTTGACAATTGTCAATCTTTTTTTGTATGCCATCCACTCTTAAATAACTTTTCAGACACCGAGATACAAATGTGGAGGGTACCCTTTGTTCGCAGAAAAGCAGGTTTTGGGGGTTGGGATCGTCTTCTGCTAATCCGCTATCGTTTAAAGTATCTTTAGTATTCATGGTGTTTTCTTGAAGAATGATGGCTACAAATTGATGAATAAGTTTTATAGTAAATGGACACCATACAACACTTTACTCTATCATATCTTAGAAAAAAAAAAAAAAAAAAAAAAAAAAAAAAAAAAAAAAAAAAAAATTTTTTTTTTTTTTTTTTTTTTTTTTTTTTTTTTTCCTATTAGTAGTGTAATATATTTTATAATCAAGTTATAATAAAGATAAGATGTATTAGAGTAAAGTACATTTAAGATACTTAATGTTTTAAATATATTTCATATCAACAAATGTAAAAATAAAATATAACTACTATTAAAAAAAAAAAAAAAAAAAAAAAAAAAAAAAAAAAAAAAAAAAAAAAATTTTTTTTTTTTTTTTTTTTTTTTTTTTTTTTTTTTTTTTTTTTCCTATCAGTAGTGTAATATATTTTATAATCAAGTTATAATAAAGATAAGATGTATTAGAGTAAAGTACATTTAAGATACTTAATGTTTTAAATATATTTCATATCAACAAATGTAAAAATAAAATATAACTACTATTAAAAAAAAAAAAAAAAAAAAAAAAAAAAAAAAAAAAAATTTTTTTTTTTTTTTTTTTTTTTTTTTTTTTTTTTTTTTTTCCTATTAGTAGTGTAATATATTTTATAATCAAGTTATAATAAAGATAAGATGTATTAGAGTAAAGTACATTTAAGATACTTAATGTTTTAAATATATTTCATATCAACAAATGTAAAAATAAAATATAACTACTATTAAAAAAAAAAAAAAAAAAAAAAAAAAAAAAAAAAAAAAAAAAAAAATTTTTTTTTTTTTTTTTTTTTTTTTTTTTTTTTTTTTTTATTATTAGTAGTGTAATATATTTTATAATCAAGTTATAATAAAGATAAGATGTATTAGAGTAAAGTACATTTAAGATACTTAATGTTTTAAATATATTTCATATCAACAAATGTAAAAATAAAATATAACTACTATTAAAAAAAAAAAAAAAAAAAAATTTTTTTTTTTTTTTTTTTTTTTTTTTTTTTTTTTTTTTGTAATATATTTTATAATAATGTTATAATAGAATTAAAATTATTATAAAGTTGAAATAGAATAATACATTGAATTCTCTAAATATATATTTCATATCAAACTGTAGATGTGTCTATTTTTCAATAGTCTTTTATCCCTTTCCGTTTCCAAGATTGGCAAAACCTTTTTCGCAAAAAAAGGGGGTTGAAGGAAGTTGTCCCAGCAACTTCCTTCAACCCCCTTTTTCTGCTGTGGAAAGAAACACACCTTTTACAACCAAACAACCTTTATTGAAAAATCTTTTTTCATACAGCATAAAGGGTTTGTGTCAGTCCTTTCGTCTTTATAATTACTTTTTTTGCAGGTATATTGTCTATTAGAATGATAATACCACTATCCAGCGGGTAGTTTGGTGCAGTGTCCTCTGTGTCGCTGGAATCCGAGCTCGAGCTGCAAGTGACGACCGACGGGGATGAACTGTTGGGCTGGGGTGTGTAGCTCGGGGAGGCCGGCGTGTAGCTCGGAGAGGCCGGCGTGTAGCTCGGAGAGGCCGGCGTGTAGCTCGGAGAGGCCGGCGTGTAGCTCGGAGAGGCCGGCGTGTAGCTCGGAGAGGCCGGCGTGTAGCTCGGAGAGGCCGGCGTGTAGCTCGGAGAGGCCGGCGTGTAGCTCGGAGAGGCCGGCGTGTAGCTCGGAGAGGCTGGCATGTAGCAGGGACTGTAGGGAGAGTAGACTGGCGAGGCCGGTGTGTAGCAGGGACTGCAAGGAGAGTAGACTGGCGAGGCCGGTGTGTAGCAGGGGCTTGTGGCAGGGTAGACTGGCGAGGCCGGCGTGTAGCAGGGGCTTGTGGCCGAGTAGACTGGGTTTGTTCGGGCAGGCGAGGCCGGTGTGTAGACGGGTGAAGCGGGAGAGTAGCCTGGACTGGACGCGGGAGAGTCGCCTGGACTGGACGCGGGAGAGTAGCCTGGACGACAGGGTGAAGAGGCAGGCGAGGTCGGTCTCTGGTGGAGGAGGTGGTCAATCCAGGGCCAAAATGGACTCGCATCCGCTGCGTTCGACTGTCGGAGCCTATACACCCCTTTGGCATGGGTCACCCTCACACCAAAGTCCGTCTCGAAGAGGTGGAGAGGCTCCTTGACCGAGAAATGTTCCAGCAGGGCAATCAGTTGGAAATGGGGAATGACTTTCTGTTGCAGCCAGCTCAGTGGGTACAGTTCCTGCGCCTCCTCGTCCGCCACCTCCTGGACCCGGGCTTGGCCCTTCACGGCCCTTCCTAAAAGCTGGGTGGCCGAGGTGTCGAGCCAAAAGAGCTGGCCGTCTCTTCCCAAGAATCCCCACAAAGCAGGCTGAGCGGTGAGGTGCAGCTGGAGCATCATGGTGAGACGGAACCGGGGTGGAAAGGACCTTTTATAAGAGAGCGTGTCTCCGCCTCCGCTTCCGCTTCCAATCCAATCGGACGTGGGGGGAGTTTCACCAGGACATCCTACAAGTGACGTTTTAAAAAAAACCATTCATCCATAGGGGGTGTAAACAGGTTGCAGAAGAAGCCTCCTGTGGATGGGCACTCTGTGAAGGGGGCTATTCATTCAAACATTTTATATCCCATAGTAAATACTTTCAGACGCATGGAGAAGGAAAACCCATGCGATCCAACGATGGAATAAGAGAAAAAGGCTTCCACAGGAAGGCAAGCACAAGGAGCGTGAGGAACGATAGGCGAGTGAAAGAGAGAGATGGCTCGGCCTTTTATAAGGCAATAAAAAAAAAAAAAAAAAAAAATTTTTCTTTTTTTTTTTTTTTTTTTTTTTTTTTTTTTTTTTTTTTTTTTTTTTTTTTTTAATAGTTGTATTGTAATACATTTTATAATAGTCTCAAACATATTTCATAACACAACATATGTAAAGATAAAATATTTATAATACTAATATATTTAAAAAAAAAAAAAAAAAAAAAAAAAAAAAAAAAAAAATTTTTTTTTTTTTTTTTTTTTTTTTTTTTTTTTTTTTTTTTTTTTTTTAATCTGTTGATATGAAATATATTTAAAACATTAAATATCTTAAATGTACATCATACAATTTACTCTAATATCTTTATTATAACTTTTTTTTTTTTTTTTTTTTTTTTTTTTTTTTTTTTTTTTTTTAATAGTTTCAATGTATTTTATAATAGCTCTTGTCCCTAAAACTCTAGCTCTTTCATATTTTGTCATATAAGTTGTGATTTTTTTTCTTGTTTCATTTGAGGATGATGTTCTGATAAAGATAATATATTTTTTGCTACTTTATCTTTACTTCATTTTTCTAAATATATTTTATAGTAATGATAAAGTGTAACTTAATTATTAATAATTAATTCATCTACTCTCCAGTCTTCACGTGTACCATCAGGAAGATATCTTAGAATGAGTGGAATGTTTCTCTCTTTTAATTCTTTCATTGCAAGTTGCAATGGATCTGTTTCATCATCCACTATCACTAAAACGGGAGCTTACATCGAAATCTGTAATGCTCTTGTTCCTAAAACGCTAGTTGTTTCATATTTTGTCATAGAAGGAGTAATGGTCTTGATTCATTTGAGGCTGATGTTCTGATAAAGATACTATATTTTTTACTAGTTTTTCTTTATTCTTTTAAATATATTTTATAATAAAAGCTTACAGGGCTCAAGTATTTGATGATGTACTCTTAAATAGAAAGAATCAAGCGAGATGGCGTTTCGACTCTGTCTATCTCCTGGCAGCTTGTGGGGATATGTGACTTTTAGCGGGGATGTTTATTTTAGAGTAGTCGATATTGCCAAATATTTAAACGTAGAGTCGGTCCCCAACTTTGTAGCGCAGTTTGGTTCATCCCAATTGGGCGCCGTGTCTCACAATTGTCCTTTGCGCATGCGACGCTGGCGTGTGATTGAAATCTTTGATTTATTACGACTTTTATGGAGAGTGACTTGGGGAGACGTTTTGTTGGATTTTTTTGAGCACGGTAGGGTTCAAATCCAGTACAGAGGCTCTGTACCCTATGTAATGAGGCGAAGCCGAGGCATAAAGTTTTCAAGTTGGTTACGGTATTACCAGGCGAAAATTCTCAGTCTTGAACGCATGGGGTTAAGACTTTAAACAGGATCCAAAACTTGTCCCCATCCAGAATTTTCGGGATCCAAAGTGAAGGGGTTCATTTTTAGGGTTTTTTCCACACACAACTGGCCACCCAATTCTTTTTATAGCTGAAATAAAATGCTTTGAATTTTTTAGATTCATTTACAGGTCATAACACTGTGCATGATTTTTGGAAAATAAATAATTGTAAAATGTATAGTTTGCTCAATGTACAAATAGATTCAAACATGTTCAAAATTTCAAAAAATATTTAGAAAATATTTTTTTCTTATCTTTGTATTCCGATATATAAAATTCAATGCAATTTTTTATGGAGGTAAATTAAGCATTTTAAATAATATTGGAGACATCTTTTTTCGCTCTATTTTAAAAAATGACACTTATTCAAGAATACATTCTATAACACACATTTATCACTAAAAATGTAAAAAATGTAAAAATGTTTGTACTATTTTAACTTTAACTTTTACTGAGTTTTCCAAAAGGTTTTAAAAATGAAGGTGTAATACATACTTTGAAAGGCATAACAAAAAACAAACTATGATAAACAATCCCTTTTTATTAAAAATTAATTGAAGAGATTACACTTTGCCCATTTACTCGGCAGTGTTTAAAAGTCATTTGGAGCATATTTACAAAACATTATCACACATAAATGTATACAGAAAGGCTGCACCTTTTCCATCCAGTTCCATTGAGTCAGTTTTTCGAAAAATGTTTGATTCACCGTAAAAAATTCACGAAAATATCGGTTGACAGGATCGGTTAGATTGACATTACATTCGGTGATTGAGATCGGTGAGATTACATTTTTGCCCATTTACTCGGCAGTGTTTAAAAGTCATTTGGAGCATTTTACAAAGATATCACACATAAATGTATACAGAAAGGCTGCACCTTTTCCATCCAGTTCCAGTTAGTCACTTTTTTCGAAAAATGTTTGATTCACCGTAAAAAATTCACGAAAATATCGGTTGACAGGATCGGTTAGATTGACATTACATTCGGTGATTGAGATCGGTGAGATTGCATTTTTGCCCATTTACTCGGCAGTGTTTAAAAGTCCTTTGGAGCATTTTACAAAGATATCACACATAAATGTACACAGAAAGGCTGCACCTTTTCCATCCAGTTCCAGTTAGTCACTTTTTTCGAAAAATGTTTGATTCACCGTAAAAAATTCACGAAAATATCGGTTGACAGGATCGGTGGAGGATTCCCAATTGGGTGGGGTTATTTGCAACAGCGATTGTTCATTGGGTTGTGGATTCCACTCTGAGCCGAGGCCCTCTAAATCCCGGACCATGTTGTCAATGGCCGCCGACACACCTTGGGGAGTGGATCGCCAATGGGTTTCCGTGTCCACCAAATCTTGGACACTGTTGTCAATGGCCGCCGACACACCTTGGGGAGTGGATCGCCAATGGGTTTCCGTGTCCACCAAATCTTGGACACTGTTGTCAATGGCCGCCGACACACCTTGGGGAGTGGATCGCCAATGGGTTTCCGTGTCCACCAAATCTTGGACAGTGTTGTCAATGGCCGCCGACACACCTTGGGGAGTGGATCGCCAATGGGTTTCCGTGTCCACCAAATCTTGGACAATTTTGGAAATGGCTGCCGATTGTTCGTCTGGGGACGTGGGTGAAAAAGTCGGTTCCAGACGAGCTCGTTTCCATTCAGGCTCCTCGTTGTCCCTTTGCTCAATTTCTTTGGGAGACTCTTCCGGAGGGGTCGGGGAAAAAATTTCATCCACGATGAGCAAGTCCGGACTGCTGGCACGAGACTGGTCTAGATGGCTGGTACGTGACAAATCTAATACCTCCACAGGATCTTCCGTTGCATAAAAGGTGATGGGGGGTCGAGGGTCGTCATATTCTTTGTACATAAATCTCTGTAAATGTTTTATGAGGTTGGTATGCAATAATACGATATTTTTTTCGACAGGAAAATGTCTCTCATAAACTTTTTTGATAATGACAAGAGGTTGTCCAGGCGTCGCAGCAGGAGGGGTGGGGACTCTTGAGGTCATGGGTGCCTTGGCCGGCGCCTCCTCCGGGAGATCGGCTGGATCTGTCGAAAATTCTTCCTCACTGTCACTACTGTCGTCTGGCCGAGTGCGAGTTTCAATGCAAGGAGTCTGTACAGGGACTCGGTAGATATCATCTGTCCGATAAGTGGCCTGAGTGCTGCGGATTGTAGTCACATGGGAGAAAGGGAGGACCACATCTTCTTTCAAGAGGTGCAGTGAAAAGAAGGAACGATCTGTGGTGTATAAGACGTACACCGTACCACTGGGAATAATGTAGATACTATCGATGGCTAATATCACAGTTCTATAATTATGTTGCTCTGTATCGACGAATCCTTTTAAATTGAGTCCCCTTTTTTTCCTTTCTAACGTATAGATACATAGGGGGTGTTTTCCAGTCTGGATCACATGCATCGTCCCAGGCTCCACTAATCTATTTCCAAAGGTAAAGTACTTTTTGGTGAGAAAAAAGTGAATATTAAATTTGAAGCAGGTGCGGTGATTCACATTCTTCGTCTTTAAGATGGGTTTCTGTAGCAAAGGGATCGCATCTGTCCAGTTTCGGGAGGTGTAGGGGGCTGCAGACATCAGATATTTTAATGTATCCACAAAATGTTTGCGGATAACATCATCATACTTGACGGAACAATAGGCCACTTTGTAAGCACTAGTTAAATATATAATGTAGGGATAGATCTGGTGTCGCTCCGGTAGCACCGCAAACTCCGATGGACGGGGCAACCGGTCTTCTTCCGGAAAGCTCTCGAGAACTTGGCAGGGAAACACGTCTCGCTTCAAACTTTCTAGCTTTCTGGCATCAATGACTTCGATAGAATTGGGGGTGATTCGGGTGGAAGGAAAAGGCTTCTTGAAAAATTTTTTCTCCTCCATCGCTTTCACAAAGTCTCGACCAGAGGCAAGGCAAGAGTAAGGAAATGAACGACGACGCTCTCCTTATATAGTCGATTCCCCCGCGAGTCCAACCAATCACCGGGCTTCGCGCTTTCCGGTCCAACCCATCCGCATGAGTCACTGCGTAGGCGTCTGGGAAGCTGTCACCGAGTCACGGTGTTGAATGATGAGAAAGTAGAATCGAAGCTTTTTCAAAGAAAGCGACCTAGGATGGTTGTGACATGAGATAATAAAAAAGTCATGGCCTTGAGTGGCAAGTCCATCAAACAAACAGAGTCCATTCTTCGTCAAACAGGGTGTAAAATAACAAATCTCACGTTGAAAAGATGCAGGAAATGTAAACGACACTTGATTTGCACAGAGTCCATTCTTCGTCAAATAGGGAGTAAAATAACAAATCTCACGTTGAAAAGATGCAGGAAATGTAAACGACACTTGATTTGCACAGAGTCCATTCTTCCTCAAATAGGGAGTAAAATAACAAATCTCACGTTGAAAAGATGCAGGAAATGTAAACGACACTTGATTTGCACAGAGTCCATTCTTCCTCAAATAGGGAGTAAAATAACAAATTTCACGTTGAAAAGATGCAGGAAATGTAAACGACACTTGATTTGCACAGAGTCCATTCTTCCTCAAATAGGGAGTAAAATAACAAATCTCACGTTGAAAAGATGCAGGAAATGTAAACGACACTTGATTTGCACAGAGTCCATTCTTCCTCAAATAGGGAGTAAAATAACAAATTTCACGTTGAAAAGATGCAGGAAATGTAAACGACACTTGATTTGCACAGAGTCCATTCTTCCTCAAATATGGCGTTGAATAAAGTCTTTAAAATTATTGAATACACTTTTGGAATGCTATCCAATGCGACACAAATGAAAAAAGTAATCCAAAGGTAAGCAGAGCAGGCACAAGCATCGTGAAAAATAAAAGCCAAGTGAACGAGATAGCGAATGCATGGCCTTTTAAACACCAGTTTAACCCTATTAAAAAAAAAAAAAAAAAAAAAAAAAAAAAAAAAAAAAAAAATTTTTTTTTTTTTTTTTTTTTTTTTTTTTTTTTTTTTTTTTTTTTTTTTTTTTTTAGCCTCCGATGCTATTCACGTCCACGATCCGTTGGAGAGGATACGGTAACAAGGAGGCAACACGGGTAATAGGATAAAATTGTTTATAGCGGTAAATTTGCAACGTTTGAAATTGAGAGAGGCGCAAAAAAGCTAAAATGAAAACATCCTGATCCACACTGAAAACAATGGAATGTCGACACTCGGGAAAAAATTTCGCAACATGAAAAATTTTATGTTCACCTTCGCCGGGTACATTACAACCCGCTAAAACAAAAGTAAACGTGTAGTTGGACAGTTTTAGCATTTTCAACACATAGTTTTGAACGGCCATCGTCAAAGTATTATTACCAAAGAGCATGTACTGGTAAAAGGATTTACCACCGCCTTTTTTGCCTTGGCGACGCTCGCGTTGGGTACGCCATTTCATAGGAACGCCTTCTCCATCAAAGGAGAGCAGGACGGTCAGGGGGTGGGAAGCTTGTGGAAAACTGATAAATAAATCTAAGAGACTACGAAACTGATTCCAGGTAGATTTGCAGATTTCATCAAACAAGAGTGTTTCCACAGTTTCTAGACTGTATTCTATAGCAACATATAAAAAACTTTGACCATCGATCAGTAAAGAATCAAAAGAATCGGGCTCGGAGGAAGGAGGACAGACGGGATCAAAGAATTTGCAAAAGTTGTCGATTCCCATAATTCTAAAAGAGAGGAATGCAGATACTTGATATATTTAAAAAAAAAAAAAAAAAAAAAAAAAAAAAAAAAAAAAAAAAAAAATTTTTTTTTTTTTTTTTTTTTTTTTTTTTTTTTTTTAATAAGTTTTATAAGTTTTTAAATAAGCTTTTTTTTAATCAAGTTATAATCAAGTTATTATAACTTGATTATAAAATATATTGCACTACTAAAAAAAAAAAAAAAAAAAAAAAAAAAAAAAAAAAAAAAAAAAAAAATTTTTTTTTTTTTTTTTTTTTTTTTTTTTTTTAATAAGTTTTATAAGTTTTTAAATAAGCTTTTTTTTAATCAAGTTATAATCAAGTTATTATAACTTGATTAT
Organism: Maratus speculifer; assembly: GCA_964019185.1. Taxonomy (NCBI): domain Eukaryota; kingdom Metazoa; phylum Arthropoda; class Arachnida; order Araneae; family Salticidae; genus Maratus; species Maratus speculifer. The sequence goes on from CAXHSM010000614.1 coordinate 10,767, forward strand.
AAAATATATTGCACTACAAAAAAAAAAAAAAAAAAAAAAAAAAAAAAAAAAAAAAAAAAAATTTTTTTTTTTTTTTTTTTTTTTTTTTTTTTAATAAGTTTTATAAGTTTTTAAATAAGCTTTTTTTTAATCAAGTTATAATCAAGTTATTATAACTTGATTATAAAATATATTACACTACTAAAAAAAAAAAAAAAAAAAAAAAATTTTTTTTTTTTTTTTTTTTTTTTTTTTTTTTTTTTTTTAGTAGTGCAATATATTTTATAATCAAGTTATAACTTTTTTTTTTTTTTTTTTTTTTTTTTTTTTTTTTTTTTTTTTTTTTTGACTTGATTTTAAATTCAAGTAAAAATTTAAATAGAATTTAAATCGGAGGCGAAATTGAATTCTGCAGTGCTAGTAGTTGTATTGTAATACATTTTATAATAGTCTCAAACATATTTCATAACACAACATATGTAAAGATAAAATATTTATAATACTAATATATTTAAAAAAAAAAAAAAAAAAAAAAAAAAAAAAAAAATTTTTTTTTTTTTTTTTTTTTTTTTTTTTTTTTTTTTTTTTTTTTTTTTTTTTTTTTTTAGCCTCCGATGCTATTTCTTTCAGACAAGCTAAAAAGTGTCGTCTCCAAAAATTGTAAATCACTTTTTCGCAATCTGGACATTAAAACGAGACATTCATGTAATTTTATTGTTAAAATGCATTTTATCTTTTTCAAAGACAATAAAAAAGTGTTTAAACTAAAGAAAAAATCCATTTTTTAGGAATCGAGTCACTGAAGAAGTAGCACGTCAAATAGTATCTCTTTATTATTCCGCAATTTCAATGTCTCAGAGAGAAACTGTTAATCATTTGGGTATTTCCCGTTGTTCTGTTTGCTATTGCATTAATAAACACAAGAAAAATGAAGTTAGTTCATTGCATTCCAAATGGGGTCACCCTTCTAAACCTCCATCGAAAAAAAAAAAAAAAAAAAAAAATTTTTTTTTTTTTTTTTTTTTTTTTTTTTTTTTTTTTTTAACCATTTGGAAAAAATGGTTGTTGTTTTCGGTCGAGAATAGACCCTTTGACGTCGACATATTTTTTTTTAACGAAATTCTATATATTTAGAAGATTTTGTAATTGAATAGGAAAATGAAAATGCTTAAAATCATTATAATAAAGAAGAAACTAACATATTTTAAAATGGTTAAACAAAAATTATCAGATATACAAAAAGCTGAAGCGGAAGAAAGACGTCGTATGCAAAAACGTCTCTCAAAGCAGAAAGCGAGGTCTTCAAATAGTTATCTAGCCCATGAAAATCAATTACAGAAGGAGCGACGATCACGAAAAAGGAAGAAATCTAATGTCGAAGCGTTAAATCGTAAAACCCCATGTCTCGAGGCCCAGCAATCCACTAGCCATGGTGTTTTACAATCAGTCGGTTCTAACCAGAAAAATTTGAATACGAATGGGGATTCTAAGAAGGAGAAAAATGTTATAGCTTTTACTCTTGATTCTCCAACACCTCAAAAGGTAACTAAAAAGCAATCGGCTTGGGAAAAACTGGAAAAAAACTTTTTTGATTCAATGTCTGATGGACCCATTCACAGATGCATGTGCTGCGATCGACTTTGGTTTAAAACTTCCATCACCAATATTCCGCTCTGTAAAATCAAAAAGTATATACCAAAGTCTTACAGTTTTGTATTTTCGGAAAAATTTCTGGATATCGGATCCTTTTGCAAAACATGTTATTTTTACATTCGTAAAGGTCAAATTCCACCTTTGTCAGCCAATTACGGATTCAAGTATGCACCTCTGCCCCCTTGCCTTGCCGATTTAAATAATTTGGAAGAACGCTTGGTGTCTCTTCGAATTCCTTTTATGCAAATGAGAGAATTGGGATCGACTCGGCAATTTGGTTGCAAAGGTTCTGTGGTCAATGTGCCCATTGAACTCCAACAAACCGTAACACACCTGCCCAGAAATCCAAACGACTCACAGACCATTTATGTAAAATTGAAAAAACGCTTAAGATATAAATCTCATTATATGTCTCAAAACATTCATCCCAAACGCGTCTTTGAAGCAGCTGAGTATCTTTTGAAAACACCGCTCTATCAATCTCAAGGCGCCGAATTGGATTTGAGTTGGCTCAAAAGTTATGACGAACAAACATTTCCATCGGGTACAAATGATGTGGTGGATTTGATGCCCTCAAATGATGATGATGATGATGATGATGATGATGAAGTTATAGATTTTTGGGACGATGAATTCGAATTAGAAGAGGATGACGAAGAGTTTACTACCCTTGCTGAAACCACTTTCATTCAGGATTGCCCTATAAATTTTGAAAATAAGGGTTTAGCGTTGGCTCCTGGTGAAAATAAAATACCCATCTCTTTGTGCTTTGACACAATCGGAGATGAATTGTCCTATCCCAAAATTTATGGTGGGCAAGTTCGCAGTTTCACTCGATCTAAAGAGCCTTCTTATTTGGAAATGTGTAAAAGTGAACTCCGACGGTACGATCGAAGAGGCGCGACTCCTCAAAAAGTGTTGTACAATTTTCTCAAACTCTCACATCAACAAATGTTGAGTTGTATGTCTATTGCTCTTCGCAATAAAGTGGTTTTAACCGAAGATATTACAGCCGAAAACATTTGTGACCCCGAATATGTCCGTAATCTACAATATAAAGATCTCGCCTATAAATTTATGAAAAATATCAAATCGAGTCCCGCGCATTGGGAACAAGAACGCAAACGCGTATTGGCTCAAATTCGTCAATTTGGAAGTCCTACTCTTTTTTTAACCCTATCTGCCGCCGAATTGCAGTGGTATGACTTGATAAAACATTTAGTATTTCTGCATGAACACCGCCCTTTAACGAAAGAGGAATTTAAATCCATGCCATCGCAACGAAAAGTCGAATTGATCCGAAATGATCCAGTCATTTGCGCTCTCTACTTTGAACATAAAACAAACGAGCTCTTTAAAATATTAAATCATGCTGACGGTCCTTTTGGTCAATACAAAATTGAGCATTACTACTATAGAGTCGAATTTCAGCAAAGAGGGAGCCCACACTACCATATTTTAATGCATTTAAAAAATGTACCCGTGTACACGGGGGATAATGAAAAAGAAATTGTCCAGTTTGTTGACAGCATATTAACCTGTTCTCGCTGCCATCCTTTTGCGCTTCTCCAAAAACATAAGCACACTTTTACATGTGAGCGTAAAAAAGGAAATAATGATTACTGTCGATTCAATATTCCTTTCTTTCCTATGGATAAAACGAGAGTATTGGATCCTTTAGGGGAAGATGACACGCGTTTTGATAAGAAAAAATATAAAGAAATACGTGAATATTTGGCTGAATTAGAGGACAAAGATTTAAACATGTCTTTTAATGATTTTTTAGCCCATTTAAATTTAGATTTATACTCCTATTTGAATGCCATTTGTTCGGGTATTCAACGACCCACCGTCATGCTGAAGCGGAATGTCAATGAAATTTTAATCAATGCTTATAATCCCAGAATATTGAACCTCATGCAATCCAATATGGATTTACAGTTTGTATTGGATCAATACGCTGTCGTAGCCTATTTGGTCGATTATGTGGGAAAATCCAATGCCGGACTTTCTAAAAATATGCGAGCGTGTGTAGAGGCGACCAAAGAGGGAAACATGTCACTAAAAGAAAAATTAAAATCGGTAAGCAATGTTTTTCTCAATGCCCGAGAGGTGAGTGCACAGGAAGCCGCGTGGTCGTTATTAGAATTGCCTATGAGTAAAATATCCGAAGACGATATATTTATACCAACTTTTGAACCCAGCAAACGATCTCACATGGTGAAATCCGAAAAAGATTTAAAATGTTTAGATAAATCATCTTCTGATGTATTTGAGAAAAATATTATCGACAAGTACGTGAGTAGACCCCCAAAACTCGATCACGAATGTCTCGCTGACTTTGCGGCCTGGTACGATTTCAAATTGATTGGAGATAACTCACTCAAACTGATGACAGGGCGACAATATTGCAATAAACGAACAAAACCCAAAATAATTCGCTATTGCAACATTAAACGCTCCCAAGACGAAGACGAATTCTTTCGGGAACAGGTAATGCTCTTTGTACCTTGGAGAGATGAAGAAAAAGACATCTTGAGCCAAAGTGTTCAAAAATTATATGAATCCAATTTAAATCAAATTGGAGAAAATCGGAAAAAATATGTCTTTAACGAAGAAATTGATTGGGATGAAGAACTTATGGAAAAAATGTCAGAAGAGAGGGATGTGGAGAAAATGAGGGAAGAGGTGAATGAAGCGGTGCCTTTTGAGAATCAATTAGACTATGACGAAAAAGAAACAAACATTGTAGATATCGGCGTGGACATGGACGCAGAAAAAGGGTTTGCCACTTTTTTAATGCCGGAAATTTGGTCGGATGATAAATTTAACAAAATGTTTAGAGCAGCCAATAAGAAACAACGTGCCATTCTCACGGAGTTTCAATGTGTAATCCAACAGGATACAGAACCCCTCTTTTTGTTCATTCAAGGGGCAGCGGGAACTGGAAAGTCCTTTCTCATCTCTCTTTTAGAACAAATGGCTTACAAAATTTTCGACCAAGATCCGACACACCCGGTCGTCATCAAAATGGCCCCTACTGGCAAAGCGGCTTCCAACATTTGTGGAACAACCTTGCATTCGGGGCTAGGTCTTACACTCAGTTCAGCTAAATTAAAACCTATGAGTCCTAGCACCTTAAATGAGTACAGAGTTAAATTTCAAAATTGTCGTGTCATTATTATAGACGAAATTTCCATGGTAGGTATCAATTTAATTAACGCTGCCAATCAACGAATAAAAGAGATTAAAGGCGTCAATGCCCAGTTTGGTGGGATGCATACTATAATTTTAGGGGATTTGAGGCAATTACCCCCTGTAAAAGATACCCCTCTTTACCAAAAGTCAAAACGGATGGAACTAGAACAATTAGCACCAAATCCTTTCGATTCGGTTCAATTTTATGAACTCACAGAAATAATGCGTCAAAAAGAAGACCAAGCATTTGCTATACTCTTAAATAATCTGGCCGATGGAAAATTAACTGACAGAGAAATCAATGTTTTAAAATCGAGGGTAACCACATTGGATAAAATTCCTCTTACAACGCCTTTGCTCTTTTATTCCAACAAAGAAGTAAACGAAGCAAATACCTTAAGATTGAATAAAATTGAAGGTGAGTTGATTGAGTGTTTGGCCACCGATTCTGTAGCGGGAACAGGGACGGCAACTCAAAAACGTAGGATATTAAATCAAGCTAAAAATAAATCACGTCAAGATTCTGGAAATTTAGATTACAAAATACCCTTAAAAATAGGAGCACGCTATATGTTAACTGCCAATGTTGATATATTAGACGGACTCGTCAATGGATCTATTGGTGTTTTGAGAAAAATTGAAACATGTCCTGTGAAAAAAACTGATAAAAGGGGTGTTAAAAGAGTATGGCTTGAATTTGTAGACAGTCCGCACGTAGGAAAAAACAAAAGAAGTCAAGCGTTCCGCTACATGATACAAAATAAGATTTCGCACAAGTGGACGCCCATTGAGCGATGTAAAAAGTCGATTCACAAGACAAGAAACGGAGCCCTATCTATTATTAGAAATCAATTTCCTCTCGCAGTAGCCGAAGCCATAACCATTCACAAATCTCAAGGGGCAACGTTCGAAGAATGCGCGGTAGGTTTAACACCCAAAATGTCCCCTCAACTCTATTATGTAGCATGTTCTCGTAGTAAAAAATTAAATACATTACACTTATTCCCAAAATTTCATCTTCCAAAACAACCCAAAGAAGATAATCCTGTTTTGAAGGCATTTGAGCGATTAAGACAAAATCCTATCATTCCGAGATTTAACTTTTTACAGGAGTGTTGTGAGCCTTATGGTCTTCAAATGATGTATCATAATGTGCAATCCCTCCACAAACATTACGAAGATATTAAAAGTGATCCCTGTTTTATGAATAGTGACGTCTTGCTTTTAACCGAAACGTGGACTATAGCTAAAGATAATTTTTTGTTCGAAGGTTTTCATAAGCCATTCGAAATTGTGAGTGATCTTACGAAGCGAAAACCCTCTGGTGTGTCCATTTATCTCAAGAAAAGCATCTTCAACGAATATGCTTATGAAAATTTCCCAAATTATGAGTCTGGGATACATGTGAGTGTAGTGCAATTGAAAGGATGCCGAATTGCTGCTTTGTATGCGAAACCTCAATCCTCCATATACGATATTTTGAAAGCAATAGCTGAAAGTCTACCCGATTCTGAAGAAACATTTGCTATATTATTTGGAGACTTTAATATTGAAATGAATTCTGAAAGAGGAAGGGAACTTAGAGGTATTTTAGCCGATGAATTCGACTTACACATTCGAAATGACCCCAAGCAGTTTACCACAAAAGGTCGAACAACAATAGACGCTATATTTTCGTCCAGACCCTTGCTAACTTGCGGTGTTTATGAAAGTGTATTTAGTTATCATAAACCACTTTATGCTCGATGTGATTCCAATTTGTTTCCCATTCAGGATTCATTGGAAATAGAGGACGAAGACAAGATTTATTATGTTGATACGTTTTATTCAGATGAAGAAAATACGGTTGAATCTGATAGTTCATCAGATATAGAAGAAGACATATATCAATATGATAATTTAAATGAAGAGGATATGTATTATTAAATAGCTTAAAAAAAAAAAAAAAAAAAAAAAAAAAAAAAAAAAAAAAAAAATATTTTTTTCAAATGGTTTTTGTAATTTCTTAAATTACAATTTTTTTTTTTTTTTTTTTTTTTTTTTTTTTTTTTTTTTTTTTTTTTTTTTTTAGAATTTAAATTCAAGTAAAAATAAATAGAATTTAAATCGGAGGCGAAATTGAATTCTGCAATGGCAGAATCTAAATTTAACTTTTTTTTTTTTTTTTTTTTTTTTTTTTTTTTTTTTTTTTTTTTTTTTATAGTAGTTGCATTTTATTTCTACATCTGTTGATATGAAATATATTTAAAACATTCAATATCTTAAATGTACATCATACAATACTTTACTCTCATATCTTATCTTTATTATAACTAGATTATAAAACATTCTATTACAATATCATACTACAAAAAAAATTTACAATTTTCTTAATATGTTTTTACAATTTGATTTTTCGGCCATAAAAACTTTTTCAAAAGTTTGTCATTTTCGTCTTCTTTCCAAATGGGTCTCATAGTGCCAAATTGGTGCTGCGCATGGGGTCTATAATGAAATATTCGAAATGCTTCGACGTAATGATCTTTTTCCAATCTGTAATCTGAACAAACCAACTGGGGGATCGGGTCGGCGCCTTCCCAAAACAGAATCCTAAAGTCGGCTGTCATTTCTAAGGTAATGGGTTCCATTTCTTGGACAGGATCTTGACACTGACATTTTTGAGGGTCTGTGCAGGAAGCGATGAGTTTTTTCTCTTCGGTAAACGAGACATCGAAAAAACATTGAGGACTGGAAGGCAGCCATCGCACCAAGGGGATCGATTCTTCAGAAAATAGAAAATATCGGCACCTTTTATTGATATAAATTTCTTGAAAATTGCGCAAAGGCTCGTAATGCACAACAATATAACCGTACCCCTTGATATAATAAGTGAGGAGATTTTCCTGGTCTATGAAATATTCGAAATCGGAAAAGGCTTCCACGAATTCTCTTGTCATGTTGTCAAGGGTCTTCCGATAGAAGAGTACACAAGTATTCGGCCGATGGTGGCTTTGAAGCTCTTGTAATTCAAAGTGATATTTATTGACATGCAATGTGGTGTCATCTATTTGCATGTAAAATCGGTGAAACGCATTTTTCCGAGAAAAGTACCATCCGGGTCTCAATCGATGCAGAAATTGGATGTACTTGAACGAAAAAGGAGCTGAGGAGTCCAGATACGAGGCACGATCTTCTAAAAATGGACGAAATTCCGGCATTTGGGAGAGGGTATGTAATTTATCTTTGAGGGGCACATGTCGAAAAATGAAGAACAAAACATCCACGGGCAAGTCTAATAACCGGAGATGAGCCATCTCCGAGAGGGATGTGTGGGAACGGCATGCGAAGAGAGAATGAAAAGAAAATTTGAAGAACTTTATATATATACACACTTAAAAAAAAAAAAAAAAAAAAAAAAAAAAAAAAAAAAAAAAAAAAAAAAAAAATTTTTTTTTTTTTTTTTTTTTTTTTTTTTTTTTTTTTTTTTTTTTTTAAATTTTAAAATTTAAAAAAAATTTAAATTTTAAAATTTAAAAAAATAAATTTTAAAAATTTAAAAATAGCCTTTTTTGTACAAATTAAAATTTGTACAAAAAAGGCTATTTTTAAATACATCTTGTAGCTAACAAATTTTTATAGAAAATGAAACAAAATTTTTTAAATTTTTAACTCAAAAGTCAAGTTTTATTTATTTGTGTCTAAATAAAAATTAAAATGATGAATAATTGTATTGATTTAGATAATAACCTTCAGAAACCTCTTGTGTTTGTTGTTACTCTCCAGATTTTAGCTCTTCTAAACTTACTTTCGATCCTGTGTATAGACACTATACAGCCATGTCCATATTTATTTTTCCATGATGTTTGTAATTAAGAAGTTTAAAATCTTCAAATTTAAAATCCTCTAAATTTTCTTTTTTAGTTATAATTTCCAATTTTGGAAACTCAAATGGTTTTCTTTGTATTTGTTGTTTCAATTGATCCACTTGATTCAAATATATGTGAACATCTCCCATAACATGTATAAATTCGGCTGGCTTTAGATTCGTTAGATGAGCTATTATACAAGTCAAAAGTGAATAACTAGCAATATTAAAAGGTACTCCCAGCCCTATATCTGCTGATCTCTGATACATTTGAGAATACAATTCATTGTTTGCAACATAAAATTGAACCAAACAATGACATGGGGGAAGAGCCATTTTATCAATATCTAACGGATTCCAGGCACATAGTACAATTCTTCGATCATTGGGATTGGTTTTAATTTTTTCAATGACATTCAAGAGTTGATCTAAACCTTGATAACGAATATTCATATCAATATACTTTTCACCATAATGTCTCCATTGAAATCCATAGACAGGACCTAAATCACCTTCCTCTCTATCATAAAATCCTAGCGAGTCCAAGTATTCTCTGGAACTATGATCTTTCCATATTGTGATACCTTTTTTCTCCAACTCTTTTGAATTTGTAGAACCGCTTATAAACCATAATAATTCTTCAACTATTCCTCTCCAAAACATTTTTTTAGTTGTCAATAATGGAAATGTATTATTTCTAAGATTCCATCGCATATTCATTCCAAAAAGAGATAGAGTTCCAATACCTGTTCGATCCAATCTTTTATTACCATATTTTAATATATTTTGGATACAATCCAGATACTGATTTTCTTCCATCTGACCAAAGAGAAACTAAACTATAAATAAAAATGTTTACCTCTTTATAAAAAAAAAAAAAAAAAAAAAAAAAAAAAAAAAAAAAAAAATTTTTTTTTTTTTTTTTTTTTTTTTTTTTTTTTTTTTTCATAAAATGTTTTATAATAAAGTTATGAAGTAAAATATTTTTATTCAACAGATGTAAAGATAAAATATTTTTATTATAAAATATATTTAAAAAAAAAAAAAAAAAAAAAAAAAAAAAAAAAAAAAATTTTTTTTTTTTTTTTTTTTTTTTTTTTTTTTTTTTTTTTTTCATAAAATGTTTTATAATAAAGTTATGAAGTAAAATATTTTTATTCAACAGATGTAAAGATAAAATATTTTTATTATAAAATATATTTAAAAAAAAAAAAAAAAAAAAAAAAAAAAAAAAAAAAAAAAATTTTTTTTTTTTTTTTTTTTTTTTTTTTTTTTTTTTTTTGTAGTAATATTAGTAGAATATATTTTATAATCAAGTTATAATAGAGATAAGATATATTAGAGTAAAGTATTCTGATATATATTTAAAATATTTAATTCTCTAAATATACTTCATATTAATAGATGTAAAAATAAAATATAAATACTATAAAAAAAAAAAAAAAAAAAAAAAAAAAAAAAAAATTTTTTTTTTTTTTTTTTTTTTTTTTTTTTTTTTATGTACCTTAGATTTCATTTCTTTCTTTTCCACGCATCATTCAATTCCGCAAATAACGTTCGTCCTTCTTTTCTTCCCCATCGTGCCTGAGGGTTATTCAAAATATAACCATCCCGTGGAAGATCTGAAAACCAGTCATTTTCTTTGCATTCATGAAATGTTTGTGGAGGTTTAAAATTTCGTAAATGCTGTGGATTATGTATTGGATGACTCATATATACACTACTTTATCTAAGCTGTGTTTTCTTAACTATATACTGTCACAAAAATTTAAAATTTTTATTATTTATGTTACACATTTTCAAATTTACAGATTGTGTCTTTATCCATTAGAAATTTCTTCAAGTGTGGGTCGTGTTTGTCTTCTTCTACGATTAATCTTCCTTTCTCTTCTTCATATTTGTGGTAAACAGTAAATCCTTCAACATGTTTTTCGTCCGCCAGTCTGTAATTGGAACATGTTTGCACAGGAATTATCCCCCCTCTATCTGTCGTCAGATAGGTGAAATCTTTTGATAATTCGAAGGTTATCGGGTCCAGTTCATGAAAAGATTTTTTGCAACGACACTCGACATGGTCCACACATTTCAGGGTTATTTTTTTCTCTCGGGTCAATGTCACATCCCAAAAACAATCTTTCAAAAAATGTTTCACACGGATGGGTTTGTCGATCGGGATTTTGTAATACCCTCTCAAAGGACAAATGTTAAAGGCTATTTTACACAAAGGAGGTGTATAGAGTACCGTTATGTATCCCCATACTTCCATACAATAGATCAAATATTCTGACTCTTTCTCTCCGAAAGATTGGAAACGAAGCAAGAATTCTCTTTCTTTTTTCATGGTCGAAATGGATTGACGAAAAAAATCAACACGGTTGTTGGGTCGCAAGCAATAGTTAAGGTTAAAATCATACTCTGTGAATTGTAACGTGGCGTCATCGAATCGCACATAGGTCCACCGACCCAAAACAATCCGATGAACATAACAGCCGGGTCGGTATAAGCGCAAAAGTTCAATATAATCCATCGAAAATGGACCAGGAGAATTCAGATAAGAAGCACGATGTTCTAGAAACGATCGAAATTCAGGCATTTTATAAAGCGTGTGCAGTTTATCTTTGAGCGGAACGTAGTCTCTCAAAATCAGGAATAAAATGTCCACGGGCAGGTCTAATAATTGTGGAAGTACCGTCGCCATCTTCATAGAAAGTGCAACTGAAGACGCACGCTGGGTGGAAGAGTATGGCAAATGTTGAAATAACGTAAAAAAAAAAAAAAAAAAAAAAAAAAAATAAGTTACACATTTTTCAATTTGCAGATTGTGTCTTTATCCAATAGAAATTTCTTCAACCGTGGGTCGTGTTTGTCTTCTTCTACGATTAATCTTCCGAACTTATCTTCATTATCATGGTATATAGTGAATCCTTCAACATGTTTTTCGTCCGCCAATCTGTAATTGGAACACGTTTGTATAGGAAGTATCTCTCCTCTATCCGTCGTCAGACAGGTGAAATCTTTTGATAATTCAAAGGTTATCGGGTCCAGTTCATGAAATGATTTTTTGCAGCGACACTTGACATGGTCCACACATTTTATGATTATTTTTTTCTCTCGGGTCAATGTCACTTCCCAAAAACGCTCTTCCAAATAATGTTTCAAAAGGATGGGTTTGTCGATCGGAATAATGTGATTTCTTCTCACGGGAAATATTTCAATACTCATGTCACACAGAGGAGGTGTATAGTGTACCGCAATGTATTCATGTTCTTCCAGGTAATAAAACAAATAATCTGTCTCATTCTCTATATAGAATACGTGACGAAGCCAGAATTCCCTATCGTTTTTCATTTTCGAAAGGGATTGTCGAAAAATATCAACACGGTGGTTGGGTCGGAAGGAATGGTAATCAATATCATACACATACTCTGTGAATTGTAACGTGGCGTCATCGAATCGCACATAAGTCCGCTGACTCCAAAATATCCGATGACCATACCATCCGGGCCGGTATAAGCGCAAAAGTTCAATATAGTCCATCGAAAATGGACCAGGAGAATTCAGATAGGATGCACGATGTTCTAGAAACGATCGAAATTCAGGCATTTTATAAAGAGTGTGCAGTTTATCTTTGAGTGGAACGTAGTCTCTCAAAATCAGGAATAAAATGTCTTCTGGCAAGTCTAATAACTGAGGAAGTGCCGTCGCCATCGTTGTTTAAAATGCTACTAAAGATGCACACCAGGTGGAAGAGTAAGGCAAGCACAAGCAGCGTGAAGAACAAAAGTCGAGTGAACGAGAGAGAGATGGCTCGGCCTTTTATAAGGCAGTAAAAAAAAAAAAAAAAAAAAAAAAAAAAAAAAAAAAAAATTTTTTTTTTTTTTTTTTTTTTTTTTTTTTTTTTTTTTTTTTTTTTTATTAATACAATATTTATATATATGAAATATATTTAGTGAATTACATTTTTTAAATGTACATCATAAAATGCTCTAACATATCTTATCTCTATTATAACTTTTTTATAAAATATAATACTACTTTTTTTTTTTTTTTTTTTTTTTTTTTTTTTTTTTCAATAGTTGTAATATATTTTATAATAGTCTCAAACAAATTTCATAAAAAAAAAAAAAAAAAAAAAAAAAAAAAAAAAAAAAAAAAATGTTAGTTTTTCCTTTATTACAGTGATTTTAAACATTTCAATTTACTAAACAAATAATTTTTTTTCAAAAAGTAAAGAATTTAATTTAAATTGAAAAGTGACCACGGACAGGTGTCAATTCTCGACCGAAAACAACAACCATTTTTTCCAAATAGTTAAAAAAAAAAAAAAAAAAAAAAAAAAAAAAAAAAAAAAAAAAAAAGTCAACTGCACATTGTTACCAAAAATTTACATTTTTAATTATAATTTTTATATATTACAAATTTTCAAATTTACAGATTGTGTCTTTATCCATTAGAAATTTCTTCAACCGTGGGTCGTGTTTGTCTTCTTCTACGATTAATCTTCCTTTCTCTTCTTCAGTAATGTGACATACATGATATACAGTAAATCCCTCAACATGTTTTTCGTCCGCCAGTCTGTAATTGGAACATGTTTGCAGAGGAATTATCCCTCCTCTATCCGTCGTCAGACAGGTGAAATCTTTTGATAATTCGAAGGTTATTGGGTCCAGTTCATGAAATGTTTGTTTGCAATCACACTCGACATGGTCCACACATTTTAGGGTTATTTTTTTCTCACGGGTGAATGTCACTTCCCAAAAACGCTCTTCCAAATAATTTTTCACAAGGATGGGTTTGTCGATCGGAATTTCGTGATAGTCTTTCCAAGGATAAATTTCAAAGTCCATTTTACACAAAGGAGGTGTATAGTGTACCGCAATGTATCCATGTTCTTCCAGGTAATAAAACAAATAATCTGATTTATTTTCTACGTAAAGTTTTAGAGGAAAGCAGAATTCCCTATCTTTTTTCATGGTCGAAAGGGATTGACGAAAAAAATCAACCCGGTGGTTGGGTCGGAAGCAACAGTATTTAAGGTTAAACTCATACTCTGTGAATTGTAACGTGGCGTCATCGAATTGCACATAGGTCCACCGATTCCAAAGACACCGATGAAAATACCATCCGGGACGATACAAACCCATAAATTTAATATAATCCATCGAAAATGGACCAGGAGAATTCAGATAAGATGCACGATGTTCTAGAAACGATCGAAATTCAGGCATTTTATAAAGCGTGTGCAGTTTATCTTTGAGTGGAACGTAGTCTCTCAAAATCAGGAATAAAATGTCCGCGGGCAAGTCTAATAATTGTGGAAGTGCCGTCGCCATCCTCATTGAAAGTGCAACTGAAGACACACGCTAGGTGGAAGAGTACCGCAATTGCTGAAGTAACGTAATATATAAGGCTTGAAAAAAAAAAAAAAAAAAAAAAAAAAAAAAAAAAAAAAAAAAAAAAAAAATTTTTTTTTTTTTTTTTTTTTTTTTTTTTTTTTTTTCCAACATTGGTTTAAACTATTTTCTAATAAAGTTAAAGAGTAATATGTTTTATGATGTACTTTTAAAAAGTTTAATTCTCAAAAAAAAAAAAAAAAAAAAAAAAAAAAAAAAAAAAAAATATTTTTTTTTTTTTTTTTTTTTTTTTTTTTTTTTTTTTTTTTTTTTTTTTTTCAACATTGGTTTAAACTATTTTCTAATAAAGTTAAAGAGTAATATGTTTTATGATGTACTTTTAAAAAGTTTAATTCTCAAAAAAAAAAAAAAAAAAAAAAAAAAAAAAAAAATATTTTTTTTTTTTTTTTTTTTTTTTTTTTTTTTTTTTTTTTTTTTTTTTCAACATTGGTTTAAACTATTTTCTAATAAAGTTAAAAAGTAATATGTTTTTTTTTTTTTTTTTTTTTTTTTTTTTTTTTTACATGTGTTTTAATTGATTTTGAGACAATTTCATAATTTCTGAAATAATGTACAATTCTTTTTGTAATTCGTGCAAGTCACTTAACAGATGCAATTCTTGAAGATCACGCTTGTAATGTAGTTCTAAATTATGGACACTTTTGATTGTATCAAACACTTCACATATCAAATTATTTACACCCTCTTTCAAACCTTCATTATGCACTGCTCGTTGTATTTGTTTTCGAAATTCACTATCCTTATTACTTACTAATGAATGCATATCATCTATGCACTGGAAAAATTTGTGCGCTTGAACTCTCAATCGTTTAGTCATCTCCTTTAAAGAAGGGAGATCCATTATGTTATCCGAAGTGATCTGATCCATTTGTATCACATATGTTATGGCATTTAAACCTATATATACTATTATAAAAAACGAGTGAACGAGCAAGCGAATGCACGGCCTTTTATACTGCATTTAAGTTTAAAAAAAAAAAAAAAAAAAAAAAAAAAAAAAAAAAAAAAAAAAATTTTTTTTTTTTTTTTTTTTTTTTTTTTTTTTTTTTTTTTAACATCTACAGTTATGAAATATATTTAGAGAATTATATTTTTTAAATGTACATCATACAATGCTTTACTCTAACATATCTTATCTCTATTTTAACTTTATTATAAAATATATTATATTACTACAAAAAAAAAAAAAAAAAAAAAAAAAAAAAAAAAAAAAAAAAATTTTTTTTTTTTTTTTTTTTTTTTTTTTTTTTTTTTGTGAGTGTGTGTTATAATATATTGATTCTTTTCTCCACTTTTAAATAATTATAAATTTAGAAAATATTTTACAATAGATTTATTCATTTTTAAATTTCAAAAAATTCCAAGATTGGCAAAGCTGCTTTTGCAAAAAAAGGGGTTGAAGGAAGTTGCCTTGGCAACTTCCTTCAACCCCTTTTTTGCTTGTTTCACTGTGGTCAACCGGTTAGAGAAAACATATTTATTCAACTAAAATACAAAGAAACAGTACAATACAATGTACAGTAAAATACATTTATAACAGTTATACCTTTTATACAGTTTTATGCATTTATACAGTTTTTTCTAAGTTTCACCTTCTCAGTCCTTCCGCGGGGTGGGTAAATGGATGTGTGACAGAGGTAAATGAAATAATTTTTTCATTGTATGAGTCATAGTTCCTTCAATTTGATCATTGTCACCGGCTTGAAAAGTCTGGATACCAGCTTGTTTTAGCGTGTCTCCGTTGATCACTTTGAGAGGTCCCTCCTCTCCTTCACAATAAGGTAACAGGGTGCGGTTTTCTTCTGGGCACTGACACTGTCCTCGGGCCAACATACATTGTACGATGAGCATACGTTGATAGGTTAGTGTGACTTTAAAATGATAGCGTCCCTTCTCATCTTTCATGGGTCTCGGTATAATAAAGGGGAGATCGTAGAATCCATCTTCCCAATCGTATAAATGGATGAGTCTCTCGTGACTGGGATCCACGATTAAACGCTGGTCAGACTTTAAGTGATACGTGGGTGAGCCTAATGTGGGACTGTAAATAAAATTGTTAAAAAATTCTGCCAACACTCTTTTTAGGATGGGTAAGTTGAAGGAGCGCGTGATGCGGGTTGGAGTGGCTAACGGATCGAGACCTTGGTCCAGTAAATAATGATGAAAAGACAGGGTCATGGCATAAGGGTCCACTTTTAAAAAGAGTCGGTAGTACCAGTTTTGTGTATGAATATACCATCCAGACGGAAATTGATGCATCCATTGAAGAAAGGGAATGGAGAGGTGTTTCGAAGCAGTTTTCCAAGCTCCACGGTCTTCCAGGTAGGGTTGAAAATCTGGAATAGGCCATAAACTATCCAATTTATCCTCGATGGGGATATAATTTCGAAGGATATGTAGGACGAGTTCAGGGGGCAGCACGTTCGGAAAAGCCATCGTTTGAAACCGGTCCAAGCAGCAACAATCTTTTATATTCGACGGGAAAGGCGGAGCATAAAGCTCCACCCTCCTTGTCCCCATCAGACGGATGAATTTAATAATTTTGCTGTGTGACATTGAATCCAATTTGGAAACGGAATTCCTTTCAATCGACTACAAGGGCAAAATTTTAACACGTGTTCGTTCAAAATAATTCCTTTATATTTGAGATGAATCTGTCCTCGCAATAATTGGTAGAGAAGACGACATTCCATCGATGGT
Organism: Maratus speculifer; assembly: GCA_964019185.1. Taxonomy (NCBI): domain Eukaryota; kingdom Metazoa; phylum Arthropoda; class Arachnida; order Araneae; family Salticidae; genus Maratus; species Maratus speculifer. Next base: position 27,555 of record CAXHSM010000614.1, read on the forward strand.
ATTTTCAGATGGTCTTTCAAGAGGGATATTAAGGGAAAATAGCGAATCATGGGATGTGTTCTTCTCAGGGTATCCGGCTGGAGGGCAATGTCCTCGAATCGGCAACTCATTTTTTTGAGAGCCCAGTTAAAAATATCTTTCTTTTTCAACATTCGGCCAATACCCAACAAGTCGAAATAGAGTCGACCATCTTTCCCAACCGTCCCCAAAATGTATTCGGGTTGACTTTGAAAAAAAAATGTAATTTTAAAATTGGAGGGATACATGTTTTCTCTAAAGCAGTATTCAACTAATCAATTTTATATTCTTTTTATATACTAAAAATAATTTTAATACTGATATTTAATACTAAAAAAAAAAAAAAAAAAAAAAAAAAAAAAAAAAAAAAAAAAAAAAAAAAAAAAAAAATTTTTTTTTTTTTTTTTTTTTTTTTTTTTTTTTTTTTTTTTTTTTTTTCAATTGTGAAACATTTATGTTAGTAGACACAACAAATGCATATTTTTATGTAATTGTTCCAAATGGGTGCATGGTAAAGCTTACATGGTGAATCCAGTCCATCACATTTACTTCTTCAAAAAAATCAAGCAGCATATTGGATACGTTTGCGAAAATTTCATTCGTACAGTCTGGAAATTTAACCATACATTCTGATGTAAATTTTCCAGTGATAATAAGACATTCTAACGTAACACATTGATAAGGCATTGGTAGTACTCCGATTAAACCAAATTCATGACGAAGTACATGAAATTCACCCAATTCCATTGTCATTTTGACCAATTCATACATTTTTTGTTTCAACACAGGCCAAATATCCATCATAGTGTTGACATTTTTCTGTTGTGATATTCAATTTGTTTGGATGCTTTTTAAAAAAGTGTTTTTGAATTTTAGTAAAGTGTGCAATACATTTGCCACTCGACTTCATTCATTGTTCCATAGTCTGTTGGATCAAAAAACAATCTTTCATCCAAATAATTATTTGTAAGACAGATGGATTCTCTCAAAAGATGTTTAAAAATGAGATCTGTTTTCCACAATCTCCCAATACGACAGGGGTCTACATGACAAAATGAACAAGGAAATTTTGGTAACCGTGCCATTAGGTGTGAATAGTAATTTGGATATATTTTATATAAATATTACAATTAAAAAAAAAAAAAATTTTTTTTTTTTTTTTTTTTTTTTTTTTTTTTTTTTTTTCAACTGTATATAAAAGTTTTTACCACCCTGTGGTCAAGATGCCATGACATACCTGTACGTGCCTTTTGAATCCATTACCGATTTAATTACCCAATTTAAAAATTTGAATGTATCAGACATTCCCATTTATAGTGCACCCAAAGATAAAGATCCCCGATCCAATTTTGTCCTCATCCAGCCTCACTCTTATCACGGCCAATATGGGGGGTTAATGTATAATTCTTTCCTAGAACGTTACGATCCAAACGAGTACCTGTCTAGCCGTATCGATTCCCAAACGAGTACCTGTCTAGCCGTATCGATTCCGATATATCTCTCGTTTGGTGGTGGTCTTCGCGTCCAGACATGATTGGAGACATTCATGCGCTCTCTGTAGGGGAACGGAAAGCAGTGACTCCGTTCATTTTTGAGAAGCTGATCCTGAATCCTTTTCGAAAACCTAACGTGGGGAAAAGTTCTTATTATGGCCCTAAAGCTTGGAGCATGAAATCACGATCCGATTCATACTCCGACTCGGTATAATCGGGTTCTTTTAGAAACGTATATTGTTCTCGTCTTTGAGCATGAACCCGATTATGTATATCAAACCACAGTTTAGGAAAATTGGTTTTCGGATCCATGAGTTGAGGTTTCAGTTCGTTCAACATGGTTCGAAAGTGGTACATGCAGATGCCGCAACGCAGCGTTCGATACAGTGATTCATTAATCAACTCTAGCCAACAACGTTTGTAAAAAGCCATGTGAGTTTCTGTGCGCATTTGATAGGCTTCCGCCATCCAATGTAAATATCGCCAGTAAAAAGAACTGTATTGACCTACGTGCAAAAAGTTTAATTTTTCAAAATGAAGTTCGGCTTGATAAGGAGTTTCACGCGCCAAAGGAATACCGAGCGATTTCATGAGGTTTCGAAGAGCAAAGACATTTCCGCCACTTAAGAGTTCCATGACAGTGGGTTCCAAAAACGTATAAATGGTTTCAGGTGTCCAGCGAACATTGTATAGAAGAGCGAAAGAACATAAAATAATGCGACGTAGAATGGCTTCCCACGCCATAACGGCATCAAATGATTCGGGTTTCTGAAATGTACGTAAATAGCGTTCTTCTTTGTTGATGGCCACAAGACGAAGTATGAAGGCAAAGACGGTTTCATCCAAACGCTCCCGGGGTGACCCAGAGCGGAATGTGTCGGTAAAGAGGGTGATGGGCCAATCGACTTTAATTTCATTTTTCTCAAGGATCAAAT
>CAXHSM010000614.1:32500-35000 GCA_964019185.1 Maratus speculifer
ACTACTAAAAAAAAAAAAAAAAAAAAAAAAAAAAAAAAAAAAAAAAAAAAAAAAAATTTTTTTTTTTTTTTTTTTTTTTTTTTTTTTTTTTTTTAATATATTGTATAATATAAATATTTTATTTTTACATCTGTTGAACAAAAATATTTTACTTTATAACTTTATTATAAAAAATTTATGTTATAAAAAAAAAAAAAAAAAAAAAAAAAAAAAAAAAAAAAAAAATTTTTTTTTTTTTTTTTTTTTTTTTTTTTTTTTTTTTTTTTTCCCAACAGTATATATTGTATCGTATATTCTATTCCTGCACTTAAACGAATAGGATGGCTCTTCAACGTTGCATCAACTGGTTCGTTTCCCATCTTTTCAAACTCTTTGCACCTAGGGTTACATTTTTCCAACGCTTTCCAGAAGCAATTATACCTTCTCGACCAGAAGGGCATTCCTTAGGATATGTTTTATATACTCCTCATGAGGTCATTCTCAAGCCCGGTGAACGTATAGCAGTAGATACCGGCGTCGTTGTTAATTGTCCCTCATACTTGGCCATGTTTTTGTGGGACAGATTTTCTGTTGCGTCTGAGGAACACTTGAGTGTTTGTGCAGGTGTTGTGGATCCTGATTACAGAGGCAGTGTGGAAGTTTTGTTAGAAAATCGTCATCCTGAGAGATTGGTTGTTTTACCTCCCAAAACAGCTATTGCACAAGCAGTGTTTCATTTTGCTGTACGACCTGTCCTGACTCCTGTGGTAGATTCTGAATTATTGGAACCGTCGGATGTGGAACATGTATGTGGGAAAAAAGCTGAATAATGTATGAGAATTGATTTTTTAAAAACTTATGTTTAAAATTTTCAATAAAGTATATATTTCTAAATAGTGTTGTCTGGATCTTAAACTGCCCGAATGGAAACATAACAAACCTATTTTAATGTTACAAAAATTTGCGACCAAAGAAAGATTCGTTGATTCTAATATTTTATAGAAAATAATGAAGTTGTATTATTATATAAATATAAAATTTTAATATTACCCTTCAATGATTAGAAAGCTATTTAAAATGAAATGACTGCATTTGGTTTGCTAATATTTTGACTAGTAATAAATACAAGTGTAATAAAACAAGGGATAGTTTATAATAATGGCCAATAGAGAAGGAATTGATCAAGTGGAACTAATAAGGAAATTGGAGATCATTGTAAAAAATTTTGAAAATGTTTATCAAACATTTAAGAAAGAATGGGACACTATTGTTCAAAAATTAGACTCTGAAACTTCTGGTATAGATGAAGGATTAAGTTTAAATATTCACGAAGAATATAAATTGTCACTTCAAAATTTAGAAAAAACATTGAAAGATATTTTAAAAGACTTTGCAACAAACAAATTTTATTAAAATCTTGAAAAAAAAAAAAAAAAAAAAAAAAAAAAAAAAAAAAAAAAAAAATTTTTTTTTTTTTTTTTTTTTTTTTTTTTTTTTTTTTTCAGTATAAATATAGACTGCGCATTCCTTTCTCATATATTTATGACATGGCTCGTTTACCCGATGTTCCTTGCAATGCCTATCACATCGATTCATGCCATATGAATGCAGTAATAAATACAAATCGCATTTATAAAATTCTGTTGAACAAGTCAATTAGTCTTGCTAATGGAAATGAGAATTCGCCTCCACCAAACATTTCAAGGATGAATGCAGTAGAACGAAATATGGTTTGTACAGTGGAGAGAATGTTGGAACGTTACTATTCGAAACATTGCCATTTAATACAAATTAATATAATGGACATCAACACACTCATGGATATTGAACCTGTTTTAAAACAACGATTATATCATGCTATTTTACGCGGGGAATTTCATTTCCTTCGTTATGAACTATCATTAGTAGGTGTATTACCAATGCCCTATCAGTGTTTTGTTTTAGAGAGTCTTATTATTGCTGGTAAATTTTTTGTAAAATGTCGGAGACAATTTCAGCATCGTTATCTAGAAATCTTTAGTCAGATATTATCTACACTAATTAGTTTTTTCAAAGAAAGTAACATTACATCATGGATTTCTCATGTTAGTCAAGTAACGCATCCCTTTGGAACTGTAGGTTATGTATACCAGCTACAGATTGATCCGACCCATGAAACTATGTCCAGTTTATGCCAATCTGTGAAAAATGTATCAATATAGAATTTGTTTAATATGGAATCTTTGGATTTACTAAAAAAAAATCATTACAGTATTGTTATAAATTGTTATTAACGAACGTTAAAAAAAAAAAAAAAAAAAAAAAAAAAAAAAAAAAAAAAAAAAAAAAATTTTTTTTTTTTTTTTTTTTTTTTTTTTTTTTTTTTTTTTTTTTTTTAATATAAAAATCGTTTACTCGCACAGCCCATGTCACTTGCCATCCAAATGTTTTTTCGATTACGTTTCCAGTCCTCTCACCATTTGTTGGGCGGCATCGGTCGCAATGGCAAAATTTATTTCTCAGCTGTCCATGTAGGACTTGT
>CAXHSM010000614.1:40000-45000 GCA_964019185.1 Maratus speculifer
TGAGGCGTGTCTAACGTTTCTTGAAACCAGGGTGAGTCTGGGGGGGCATAATCCAGTAAGTAGTCATCCAAATCGGATTCGTCCGCAACATCTAAAATCAGCACATCAGCATCAGGTGAATCAGGTTTCTTCTCAAAAGGTTTTTTAAAAATTGGTGTTTCAGGTGATGTTTTCTGGACAGATGAGGCTTTCACAAGAGTTCCTTTTTCAGATTCTAAAAAAATCGACTGTTTAATCGAGGCTTCCACAAGAGTTCCTTTTCTAGAATATTTTGAGCATTTTGAAATTTTTTTACTTTTTAGTTTTCGTTGAAAATAGTTGGGTATAGGAGGATCCCCAGATGATTTCTTGGGCGATGGCTTAAAATATACGGAAGTGGATGACTGTTTTCGAGTCACCGGAGATGCCACAGGTTCAGAAAATTTTTCAATGGGTTTACTGGCCGGGGTGGCCACAGGTTCAGAAAATTTTTCAATGGGTTTACTGGCCGGGGTGGCCACAGGTTCAGAAAATTTTTCAATGGGTTTATTGGCCGGGGAGGCCACAGGTTCAGAGTTTTTTTCAATGGGTTTACTGGCCGGGGAGGCCACAGGTTCAAAATTTTTTTCAGTGGGTTTACTTGCCGGGGAGGCCACTTGCTTAGACAATTTATCTGTTTTGAAATATGTTGGCCATCGTGGTCTATTTTTGAAATTTTGTTTAAAAATAGATGGGTAGCAATAAGTGTCCCATGGTGATTTCCGTGGCGGTGGCTTGAAAAATAGGGGACCGGATGAGTGGTTTGAAGACACCGGAGAGGCCACGGGCTTGGGTGAACCTTTTTCAACTGGCTTATTGGGTCCCCCGACCGGTGTGGATCCGAGTTCTCGAAACAAATTGGTTAAAGTCGGTGGTTGTGTAGAGACCGATAGAGTCTTGGATTTTTCAAATATTTTTTTAATGTCCACTGGAGAGTTTCGAAACACATTGGGTGGGCTCACTTTCGGTATTTTGAAGGGTTTTCCAAGTGACAGTCCAGAGCGTTTCAGTGGTTTGGAGCACACTGGCCGAGGCGACGGGACTCGAGGCAGTTCCTGTGTTTTTTTCGGGCAGACTGGCTGAGGCAGCGAGTGGTTGGGGGGTGGTACAATATCAAGGTTTTTCAGAGCCTCTCGGCACACTTGAAGGGTGTCGGTCTCCACAGGCTTGGAAACATGGGCGAGTCCACTGGGATCAGACTTGGAAACATGGGCTATTCCACTAGGTTCAGGCTGCACAGGCTTGGAAACATGGGCTATTCCACTAGGTTCAGGCTTGGAAACATGCGAGGGTCCACTGGGATTTGGCTTGGAAACATGCGACGGTCCACTGGGTTCCGGCTGCACAGGCTTGGAAACATGCGACGGTCCACTGGGTTCCGGCTGCACAGGCTTGGAAACATGCGAGGGTCCACTGGGATTTGGCTTGGAAACATGCGACGTTCCACTGGGTTCCGGCTGCACAGGCTTGGAAACATGCGACGGTCCACTGGGTTCCGGCTGCACAGGCTTGGAAACATGCGAGGGTCCACTGGGTTCCGGCTGCACAGGCTTGGAAACATGCGACGGTCCACTGGGTTCCGGCTCCACAGGCGGTTCAGGTTCATAGCAAAAAACTTTCGGCACGGATATCAAGGAGCGTGGATACACAAAGGGTTTATACAGTTTTTTCGTAAATCGGAGGTCCCAATTTTTAACTTCTTGATAGCAGTTTTCGAGCACAGAGAAATTCATCTCCGAAGCCGGAAGATCAAATGGTGACAAAGAAGGCAGGCATGCAGTACCCATGGCGATGAACAGAATAAGCGTTACAGATCTCAAACGGTTTAAATAAGACTCAATCAAACCCCGCCTCTCAAACGCGACTGGAGAGTAGAGATGAAATGAGGGCAGTGGGCGGGCGACCCATTCGAATGTCATTCTTTACATTGAGAACATTCTCAAAACATCTTGTAGCAAGTGTACTTATATATATTTGAAAAAAAAAAAAAAAAAAAAAAAAAAAAAAAAAAAAAAAATTTTTTTTTTTTTTTTTTTTTTTTTTTTTTTTTTTTTTTTTTTTTTTTGAGATACATTCAATACTTTTGAAAAATATTTGTTAACATCATAAAACAAATTTGGAATCATTTTAAACTACACAGTTTTTGATTTAAAAATCTCATTTCCATTTAACACATTTTGCACTTTGCTTATAGTACCCATTATTATTAATGTAGTATACAGGAGAAATTTAAACCATGAAAGTTGTGGTTTCACTTTTTTCTCGATATTTATATTTTCCCAGCCATCGTGTTCCTGAATCCAGACTTCCAATTTTTCGCGGACAAATATCGAGAAATGCATAAATATAATATTCACCAAAGATTCTGACAATTTCCTAGCAATCACATTGCGTGTTAATTCCCCAACAAAGGCAAAAAACGTTACGATTCGGATCCAAGTGATCCCTTCAGCAAAAAGTTCATTAGAAATATCTGTTAAGATACATTCTATTGTATTTTCATTTATTGGGTGTATATCCAAACACTGATTTCGTAAATCCGATCCATATTCATTGTTTAATTCGATAAGTATTCCTTTCAATATTTCAAGCGTATCTTTTTCCATCTGATTTTTGGCACAAATAGTATTAAATTTATATTGATATTGTATCATGTAAGAAAATATGTTTTGCACGATAAATTCACTTCTAACTGTGTTTTTCTGATCCTGCTTCGTATGGTGCATGAAGTACGGTTTGGAAAACATGTCACTTTAACTTATGGAGAAGAGTTGGAGACTGTAGTTTCTTTAGTAAATTCACCTTTCAAATCTGTTCATTCGTCTGACAGAAGTGGAATTGAATTATTGCCATGTAGGTCTAATCTGGGGAGAAACGATCCTTTGGATGAATCGGAAATCTATTTGAATAAAGAACTGGTTCACTGATTTTAAGTATCTTCTTTGAAGGGGTTCCTTGATTAGAAGAGTATTCACATCAAATAATTGCGACGTTGTTTTATTTGACTGGCTTGTGAGACTGTAGCTTCCCCAAATAATAGCAAGTCCATTATAACGAAAAAAAAAAAAAAAAAAAAAAAAAAAAAATTTTTTTTTTTTTTTTTTTTTTTTTTTTTTTTTTTTTTTAACAGAAATATTAAAGGTAAAATATTTTTGTTCAACAGATGTAAAGATAAAATATTTATATTATAAAATATTTATATTAAAAAAAAAAAAAAAAAAAAAAAATTTTTTTTTTTTTTTTTTTTTTTTTTTTTTTTTTTTTTTTTTAATTGTTTGTAATAATCTTTATAACCATTTTCAAACAACTCGAATAATGAATGATGGGTGAATTTTCAAAAGGCTGTATTGTTGGGATACGATTATTCAAAAAGCCAAATAAAAAATTTATTTCTTCTTCCGATTTTGATAACAATGTATCATCTCGTTCTAAAAAGTATCTTTGACCCTGCACATAAATCCAAAATTTAGTTTTTTTATTATTAGGAGAAGGTTTCATATTTTTTGCTAATGGTATGCGTAAATTGTACAGTTTAAATTGCAGTGGATTATAGGAGCTGCATTCCTTGGTTAAGTGTTCTTCGAAATGATGTCGTCTAGTACCGGGGGGAAATTGTTCGTAACAAAGAATACAGAAGGAGGGATCCATGGGATGCATATGGTCATGAAACTCTTGCAAAGTTTCAAATGTCGCAAGACAGTAGTCACAAGGAATACATTCATCCATGGTATGACATGGGTTCAAATGAAAACGTAATTAAATAAGATTTTTTTTTTTTTTTTTTTTTTTTTTTTTTTTTTTTTTTTTTTTTTAAGGATATTTTACCAAATTTGGTGCACATGTCATCGCAAAAAAATGGGGTTGAAAATACTTGGATACCAAGTATTTTCAACCCCATTTTTTTGCACTTCGACACCCTTTGGGCTTGAGAAGTTAAAGTCTCAGTGGTTTTGGTGATTTGCGGGTATTTATTTTAGCAAGTGCTTTTTTCACAGTCGTCTGTAAATTATACAGCCAGTTTTTAAAGCGTATACCCTCAGTCCATTTGCAGCTGGTGAGTTCTGGGATCTTGTTTCGGTGATATTTAACTTTTACATGGCCATACTTGAATTCGTCAAACAAGTCCCACTCTTCCATAATACCCAGCAAGTTACGGAGGGCATGAAATTCAATGACCCAGGCATCAGGTCTTGACAACATTTGGAGTGAACACACATCTTTTAGCTGGCAGGAGGCATATTTCAATTCAAAAACACTGTCTTTATTAAGCATCACTACCACATCACTCATGTAAAAATATATTTTGTAATTTTCTCCCAAGACACCCGTTAATCGAAAAATGCCGTCGTGGCGAGGTGCAGGAATATAAGTGAACGAGGCCATCGCAATGAGTCCCGTCGCCGAGCAGCACAATCCTTTTATACGATGAAAGCCACTCCCACTGCTGAGAAGGCAGAATGCATTGATTTTAGATAAGACTCAAAGTCAATCAAACTTGGAGAATTTTAATAGTGAAGAGCCAAGGATCCACTCAGATTGGAATGGGATCACAATAGACAATCTTTACAAACATTGACATCCACACTATTGATGACGGCAAAAGATCCTCCCGTCCCTTCTTTAAATTGCCTACCACAATAGACACATTCCAAAGACGTTTGTACTGTATGCCACACTTCTCTTTCCGGACCCGTGATTAAACGGGAACAATTTCGTTTCATAGCTTCAAAACTCAACACGTCGATCGGCGGTCTGTCTTTGTTTTTAGCTAATCCTTCCCGATTCATGGGTAATAACTCCCCTCGACAAAACATGAACGTTAAAAGGGTAATGACATCCTTTTCGTATTTCGAGTCATCATTCACAAAAAGTTGTCGTCTCGTGACATGGACTAGATTAAAGAAAGCGCATGTAATGCCACACTTTTTAAAGAGGCATCGAATATCCGAAAACGCTGCAATGTGCTTTAAGGGTACACATCT
>CAXHSM010000614.1:50000-65000 GCA_964019185.1 Maratus speculifer
GCCCTCTGGGAGGACCTTTTGATCCCAAAACGTATAATGGAAGGAGACGGATTCTTTTTTGATATGGCGGTCTGTAGGATCATAGGTACATTTGGCTTGGCGGGGAGCGGGTAAAAAGAGCGAGACCTGGGGCACCATGGATAAAAAGGCGTAAGGCAGGCATTCGGGATGCACGCAAATATCGTAGAGTTTTAAATACGTGTCCTCGGCCGTGTGACATCCCGTTAAAGGACGATGCCCTCGGCCCGGATAGTCCCAGGGGGGAATCCAAGCTTCGTCATTTAAATGATCAAACTGAAATAGAGGGATCCCTTGAAACTTGAAAGCGTGCGGAGGTTCGGGTTGACACGCCGAGCCCGTAAAATAATGTTGGGCCGGGCAGGTGATCCGTTGCTGCGTCACACAGTTATAATATTGGTCGGGATGTCCGTAGATGGGTAACAAGTAGGGACTGGAGGCATCACAGGCCGATTCGACTTTAAAATGCTTTCCGATCCGTTGGCCTGGATCCAACCGCTTCCGTTTTCGACCCCACTGTGTATAACCCACCGTTTGATCATAATATGGGGACTGTTTCCAATTTTGAACGTGCTTGGTAAATTCATGGATTGGCACCAGCACATCGGGATCATCGGACGTGACCGTGACCCCGAAAGAAGGCACCACGCACTGTTTCCCATCAAAGACTTGGGGCAAATGCGTTAAATTGTCCCCCTCAGACAACATGGGATCCCACGTGGAAGGACATTCAACGGTTTGAAAGACTTTTTCATGCAAACATTCCATGTAACCGGGTACAAAACGAAAAGGACCCACGGTCCGATGGGGTAAATTTAAAAGAGCGCCATTGGGTTGTCCGACGCAGGCATCGGGTTCGCAATACAAGTTATCAAACAGTTGGGTGCCGGGCAAACAGGTCGTGTAGATGGGTTTATGATCACGGCACTCAAACAGGGTGTGAGCATCCAGTTTGAAAGGAAGCACCGTGTCCTTCAAGGTACATTGATAAATTAAATTGTATTGGGGAACGCAGTGATCGTGGTAGAAGAAAGTGTCGGGAGGGCAGGTTTTGAAAAATTCTCTTCTGTTTTTGCACTCAATGTATTTGAAGGGGTCGGCATGCACCGGTAAATGAGTATAATCCGCTTTATCCGTGCATGAACTAATGTCGACGCAGACTTGATTTTGATAGATTTGACCTGAAGGACACATGTCGAGCGACTCGATCCGCCGATTAAAACATGTGAAATAAAACACTTGACCTTGTTGAGCCGTATAAGGACTATTTTCCTCAAACGAAATATCTTTTTGGAATTCTGGATGTTGTTTCAAAAATTTGTACAGACCGATCCCTTTGGCAGCAATCCGTGTGCGTTGGGGGTACCAGTAACAATCATCGCGCTCAATAATGGTTTCGGTCGCTCGATGCACCAGATACGCATCATCATGAAACACGTGTTCCCACATCCTACTCCCGTTTTCCAAGAATCGAAAAATGTTGGCTTGAATCACCACCAAATCCAAATTGTACCGCAAGGGAGAGTCAGGACCGGGGGTCTTGGGCCGGGGGACAGAGGGAGCACGAAAATAATAAAAATACCAAAAATAGATAAAGTACAAGCATAAGAAAAAGAGTTGTAACATCTTGATATTCAAGATGGAAGCATTGTTTACCGAACAGGAATGTCGTACATGGCGAAATACGTCCCGTACCGAAAAATGTTGTAAAAACCCAGATGTTGTAAAAACCCAGTATTTGAAACAAGATCGAGCCATTGATGAAATGCCAAATTTGTATAGGCTATGTAAAAATTGTCTGAGGATCATTCAAAAACCCAAAGCATAAAAAAAAAAAAAAAAAAAAAAAAAAAAAAAAAAAAAAAAAAATTTTTTTTTTTTTTTTTTTTTTTTTTTTTTTTTTTTTTTTTACAATAAAGATATAAAGTAAAATATTTTTGTTCAACAGATGTAAAGATAAAATATTTATATTAAAAAAAAAAAAAAAAAAAAAAAAAAAAAAAAAAAAATTTTTTTTTTTTTTTTTTTTTTTTTTTTTTTTTTTTTTTTTTTTTTTTTTTTTTGTAATATATATAAGTGCTTGTGATTGTAAATCTGTTAGCACTTTCCTGCTGTCGCACTCATATTTATGGCGGACGATTACGAATCGGATAACTCTGTGGTTGAAGAATATGACCCAGAAAACCATGTAGTTGAAGAATATGAACCAGATAACGATGTTGTTGAAGAATGTGAACCAGATAACCCTGTGGTTGAAGAATATGATTCTGCAGATGAAGAAGACGAATCTTTGGATGAAAGTGAACAGAGTGAAAATGAAAATATTGATATTTTATCTTTATCAGAACATCAGCCTCAAATGAATCAAGAAAGAATCACTACTCCTTACATGACAAAATATGAAAGAGCTAGAGTTTTAGGAACAAGAGCGTTACAGATTTCGATGCAAGCTCCCGTTTTAGTGAAATTGGATGATGAAACAGATCCATTGGAAATTGCAATGAAAGAATTAAAGGAGAGAAAAATTCCACTCATTATAAGAAGGTACCTACCTGATGGTAGACGTGAAGACTGGAGAGTAGATGAATTAATTATTAATGATTAAGTTGCACTTTATCATTACTATAACAGTACACTATGACTTTTTTTACTTAAAGTATTGAAACCTTTTTTTACTCGACAACCTTTTACTACGATGGAAAAAGCAGTCTTCCATACATACATATGGAATTATTTTTTCATCAATTTGTATTGTTTCCCAACCACCATGTTCGTCATTCACAAACAAGGAAATGTATAAAATCAGGTGATCATTAGGAATAACATTAGGACTATAAATTAAATGATAATTATATTCTGAAAAAAAAAAAAAAAAAAAAAAAAAAAAAAAAAAAAAATTTTTTTTTTTAAATGATAAATTAAATGATAATTAAATGATAATTATATTGAAATAAAAATATTATAATAAAAAATTATAATAAAAATTAAATGATAATTATATTCTGAAAAAAAAAAAAAAAAAAAAAAAAAAAAAAAAAAAAATTTTTTTTTTTTTTTTTTTTTTTTTTTTTTTTCAATATATAGTTTTTGGAATCCAAACAAGTTTAAGATGAACCCATCCACCGTTCTTCCGGCTCCTTTGGCTCTCGATCCATTTATCGAAGTCTACGGGAATCGCTATAAGCGGTTTCATTATATTGCTCTGCGGTTTAAACGAGCCATTATTACTTACAATTCCAATTCTCTGGATACTGTTCCCATTGCACCGCCTCAAAACAGTATTATCGTGGTTCGTGGAAAATGTCCACCCATTGTTCACACGGATTCATCCTATTTACTTTTTACTCAAGGAACCCCCGTGCGCGGTATTCCGGTACCCAACCATTCCACTGAATGTCTTTTACGTGCCTTGTTTCCACCCAATAAAATTCTCTTGAGTTTTTGTAAATCAGGTATTTTATTTATCCTTGCCATCGAAAATCGTTATTTAGGTATCATGAAAAAGTGCCGAAAAGATCAAGCTTTTAAAATTTTGCATAATTTAGCCGACGCTTGCTTGAAGAAAAGAGCCCTCACGGTAACTGAAGTGTCTGATTTACGATTTTTTAAACGGTATAACGACGAATTGAAACAATTTAGCAAATGGACGAGTTTTGCCTTTCATCTGGGCCGGGATGCCTGTATTGCAACGACTTTGTCGCATCCTTCTGCCTACTTGGGACGTCAAGTCTTTTTAATTTTAAAACGATCCGAATACCCACCCGGACCGTTACCCCCGCCTGATTTTTATCAATGTGAACTCTTATTGGATACGGGTCCTGTGGGCATTGCGTACACCGTTTCCAAAGGTTCGGAACCCGAAATTGAATATGTGTCTAGTATGGTGGTGTCGAAACCTCCTACCCATTTTCAAGATACCGGTGGCAAGGTCTGCCATGACTGGTTGCCCCTTTACAAAAATCCAGAAACGTGGCAACAATTTGGTATGATGGATTATGTCCACGGGCTCCATTTTAAAAAATTTCTCTTAAAACATATTTTGACCTGGCTACAAATTCAAACCTCCACAAAATATCAATTCATTTACATGGATCTTGTTCAAATAGCTAAAATTTTGTTGGGAGAGGAAGCGAAACCGTATTGCAAATCTGAATAACGTTCTATGGGAAGGTTTAAGGAATCCATCCCGGATGCTTTCGCTGGGCCTCTGCTATCTGATACGCGCGCCATTCTGTCGGTTCCATAGCGTGATACAATGTTTTCCAGGTGATTTGCGCATAAGCCCGATACAATGCATGATTCCAACAGACGAATAACAGGTACCCCCATAATAAGATGATCACCATACCTTACCTTTTTCAGAAGAATAAAGGATGCCTAAACATAACGATACAACTGGTAAAAAGATGTCTTGTTCCATCTTAAAAAATACCACGGATCGGAAGCGTAAAAAAACATTTGTGGATCCCTTACCGGAGAAAAAAATTAAATTTAAAACTGATTTGGACGAACCAGGGGAGCCCACACTCGTTGTATCTGAATTAAATGTATTGCCAGACATTCCAAGAGAGGATCGGTATACCGAAAGATTGTTCGACTCGGCAGACCTTGAAACAGGAACACAACCCGATTTCAAAATAGATCCATTCCCCTCGGATTTTGCGCTCGACCCCTCAACTCCAGACCATACACCCTGTCAGGAGAGCAACACTTCGCAACAAGACGTCCCCCCCTCCGAGCAGGATTTTACGCTCGATCCCTCACCTCCAGACGATACACCTGGTGAGGAGAGCAGTACTACGCAACCAGACGTCCCCCCCACCGACCAGGATTCTGCGCTCGATCCCTCACCTCCAGACGATACACCCGGTGAGGAGGTCCCCGAAAAATATACAGAATATTATGTGAATGGTTATTGTTTGCGAAATGATTTGAAAGATCAATACTATGCTCGGAATCATACTGGCGATGAAATGTATTGGAAAGATTCGATCAATGCGGAAATTTATGCATATAAAAGTGTGCCTGTCAACGATACCCTTCACAAAATGGAATATCCAGCTGTGCAAAAGAATGAACCCAAATATATTTATGATAGGGCGGGTAAACCAAGATATCCAGTCGACTTGAACACCCAAACGGTGATATTTCCTAAAAATCCAGAGACAAATGAAGAAATTTATCTTCCTGATAAATTAGGAAATTTATTTTACCCAGAAAATAAATTTGGGCAGCAGTTTTATCGTAAGGATGCGGAAGGAAATGAAGTATTAATCAATAACACATATGCACAATTTCCCGATGGTTCTCAAATATATCCTAAAAATTCGAATCAAGATGAGTTTTACTTGAAATTGGGTAATTTGGAAATACCTGCCGTGAAAAGGATCAACCAAAAGAATGTACCTTATTATGCACAAAAGAAAAACGGAGATCAAATTTATCCTCGTGAGTATGTGGTGGATGAAGAGTCTCCAATAATCCAGTAAGGAAAAAAAAAAAAAAAAAAAAAAAAAAAAAAAAAAAAATATATATATATATATATATATATATATATATATATATATATATATATATATTTTTTTTTTTTTTTTTTTTTAATGGTATTTATATTTTATTTTTAAATTTATAGTATGAAATATATTTAGAGAATTCAATTTATTATTCTATTATAACTTTATTATATAATTTATTAAACTATAAAAAAAAAAAAAAAAAAAAAAAAAAAAAAAAAAAAAAATTTTTTTTTTTTTTTTTTTTTTTTTTTTTTTTTTTTAATAATGGTATTTATATTTTATTTTATTTTTAAATTTATAGTATGAAATATATTTAGAAAATTCAATTTATTATTCTATTATAACTTTATTATATAATTTATTAAAAAAAAAAAAAAAAAAAAAAAAAAAAAAAAAAATTTCTTTTTTTTTTTTTTTTTTTTTTTTTTTTTTTTTTTTAATAATGGTATTTATATTTTATTTTTAAATTTATAGTATGAAATATATTTAGAGAATTCAATTTATTATTCTATTATAACTTTATTATATAATTCATTAAAAAAAAAAAAAAAAAAAAAAAAAAAAAAAAAAAAAAAATTTTTTTTTTTTTTTTTTTTTTTTTTTTTTTTTTTTTTTTTATAATGGTATTTATAATTTATTTTTAAATTTATAGTATGAAATATATTTAGAGAATTCAATTTATTATTCTATTATAACTTTATTATATAATTTATTAAACTATTAAAAAAAAAAAAAAAAAAAAAAAAAAAATTTTTTTTTTTTTTTTTTTTTTTTTTTTTTTTTTCACCTAATTGATGTTTTTTGATTGAGCAAGATGTACCAACAAATGGATCGAATACCATGAATGTGATTCCTTCATTCTTAATTGCTTTTTGACCTTTTTTAATTTCAATACTTTATCTTTTTCAAGTTTCACTTTAGCAGCTAAGCATTTAGAAAATAAACTAGGTTTATAATGAACAGGGCCTACATTATCTCTTACATTATCTCCTACAATATTTTTTACATTATATCTTACATTATCTCCTACATTATCTTTTACATTATATTTTACATCAACTCCTACATTATCTCCTTCTCTTACATTATACACTTGAATGCGAGAAGTTTGTAAATTATTAAAATTATCTTCCTCGGAAAGAATAGATTCTAGCGACGGTAATAATTCAACAGTTGAAAGACTTTTAAAAAACGTATCGTTTTCTTCGTAATCGAACTTAGTTATTGATAGTTCTTCTGTTATCTTACAAATCGAATGCAATAAAAAGGAATCTGACATTTAAAAATGTAAGATTATGGGGAACTATCAGGAACTTGAAAATAATTTCCCCCTTCAATTTGTTTTTGAAACCAAGTTGACATATCCATATCTTTATTTTCAGGAGAAGATTTTAAAAACATTTTTCGACCATCTGGAAGCTCTATAAAAGTAGATGTCACTTCTTTTGTGGCGATAAATTCTTTAGGAATTTTTAATATAGCATATTTTCTCTGAGGTATTTCAAAGTAATAAAAGACAGCATCCGAACCAGAGTATATTAGTTCTGACATGGTTTTACAAAACTTATGTAAAAATTGCATTTTAAATTGTGTTTATATTTAAAAAAAAAAAAAAAAAATTTTTTTTTTTTTTTTTTTTTTTTTTTTTTTTTTTTTTTTACATTATAAAAATGCAGAAAGAATTATGTGTTAATAAATTCTTGTATGACATCCTGTCACCTTTGGACAAATGACACTAATCTGACAAATACATCGAATTAAAGCCTTAAAGGCCGGAGGAAATTCCGATTCTTTCAAATATACTGTATTTCCGAATGCATCTTTTGAATAAATGCAAGGTTCCTCTCGCACATATTTTGTCAAATAATTCCAAGGTATGAGCTCATGACCATTTTTACTCTTTGCCAAATAATAGTCTCCGTTTGATTTTCTCAACAACAGAGGTTCTTGATTTTGGAGCAAGTAATATTCGTTCCCTTTGGCATCCATGGGATACCGTTGGGTGCCATCTTTGTACAAGGCGAGTCGAATATTTTTGTTCACGGGATCAATTAAAAACAGAGACTGATTTTGCCAAATTGGGTAATATTCATTTCCATTCACGTCTTTTGCATAATAGAAACTGCCTGACCCATCTCGCGCAAAAATATTTCTTTCTCTCTGGGGATAGAGTTCATTTCCCTTTTTATCGCGAGCGTACACTTCTTTACCGTACGCGGTGACGACAAAGGTGGGGTCGCGACTGGGGTAGTATTCATCCCCGTTTCGCCTTTTGGGATATTTTCGCATAACTTATTTTTAATGGCGGTGGATCGCTATCGGATTTCTTTACTCGAATTGGAAAAATGTCCCCTGATCTGTACACCCGATGATTTGGTTGATATTCTCAAGGCGTGGCGAAAAAGCCACGCGTTTGGGCATGTGTGTTCCAAATGTGACAAGCCGCTTCAGTTTCAACAATTCAAGTCTTTTACGTGGTGTTGTCAGCAGTTTTATTATAATGATCAATTAGCCATCTACCCGGTGACGCCTCTCGCAATTCCGACGCCCGGCTACGTCTTTGCCTTACCTCAGTTATTGCGTATGATTCAACAGGCCCAGCTGTCCACGCGTCAAGACTTTTTAGTGTTGCCCGACCCTATTTATTGGCAAGTCACAACTACCCTCATTTATGAAAAAGTCGCCAAATTTGTCATGGGAATCCCTATGACCTCGCGCACCGACCAAGTACAACCGGCCTCCAAAGCGCCTTTATTTTACAAACAGGTTCAAGAAGCCCCCTTAAATTACGGTAGCCTCGAATCTCGCTCCTGTGGCAAAGCTACTTTGATTCGACAGGTGGCTTTCGGAAAACGGTGTCGCTACTCCATGCGAGGCATGATTGTACCCGATGCCAGTCTGCGCCCCAATGAAATTCGGGTTCCCGATGCCATTGTGGATAAATTTGGATTGAGAGGGAAATGGGTCATTTTGAATCGGATGCCTTCTTTACAACCCGAAAATTTTGTCGGATTGCAAGTCCCTCTCGAAGGCCCCGCGTGGCCATACGATTGTTTTGGCATTCCCTTGGAGATTTTAGAATCCATCAATGGGGATTTTGATGGGGATGAGGCCAATATTTACCTCGTTCCCAGTCTTCTTTCTCAAGCCGAATGCGCCACCCTCTTGAATCCGGAATGGGAAATGACTTCGTTTGTCATGGGATTAAAATTAGCCCCGAGTCAAGACATGTTGGTAGCCTATTATTTATTTTATGATGAGATTGACTTTTTACCCATCAAATTTCGCGATCTGAAAAAAACGATGCACACCATTTCCGAAGTGTATGGCAGTCGACGCGCTTTTCAAGCGTTCAATGACATGCGCCTCTTTTACTTGGATCGGCTTCAAAATCGCATTTGCTTTGCCTTGACCCTCAAAGAAATGGAGACCTTGTCCACCCTTTTGAGAGAAGGAAAAGATATTCAGTCGTACCAGTGTTGTCTCACCATACAGATTTTGGCCAAGGCGAAAGGCAATTTTGAAAATCTAGTACAAATGTTTGGGAGTGTCGGCATGCAAAGCGGTGTGCAAGTGAAAAATTCCTTTTACTCGGGGCTGAATGGCGTAGAAGCGGCGGCCCATGGTCGCACGTCCATTTATGCCCTGTATTTGGTGTCTTATATTTGGTTACCCGGTTACAGTTATCAAAAAGCCATGTCGAATGCGCACGCCATGACGGTCAATTATGCGGGTAGCATTGTGGACGGGCAACGCATCATTTTATTAGATGCTTTGGACGGCTACCATTATGAAGATATTCTGTCCGTCGCCACCTTTGAATTTTTTGTTCAAGAAATTTTGGTCAAGAAAAATTTAGAATTTAGCAGTGTCTAGAAAAAAAGACAAATGATTCCTTTATTACAGCTCGTCCAATGGAATACTCAACAAGAGGCGAGTTATAGTGTCTTTTTAACCCTCTACCATGTCTACGTTCGAAATATTTTGACCTTTTGTACAGGTCTGACCATGATTCGTTTTTTATTTGGAAACAGTATAGAGTGTTTAAACGACAATCGACAGTTTTCGCAAAGTTTTATGGATATCAAATGTTACATTAATGGAACGTTTACACTAGAACCGGGTCATCCCACTCTCTATCATGATTATTATCAATGGGTACCCGTTTATTTAGTGTTATTGGCGTTTGGATTTCATTTTCCTTATTCCTTCTGGTCCCAACATTACGGGAACTATCTCCGGCAACTCGAAAATTTGGCAGAAAAACCTAATGACATGATTCAAATGATTCGAGAAACGCAAGGAAATTTTATATTTTTTAAAACGATTGCGTTGGAAATGTTTTATATAGTGTATTTAGTATGGCTTGTCAGTATATCGAATGTATTTTTCAATCATCTCTGGAGTCGTTTCCACTGGTCCTGGAGAGCCATTTACAAAATATTTCCAGACGACGGGATGTGCTATTTCGAGTATCATCATGGCAGCGGCGTGTCGGAAAATAAGCTCAATTGTATTTTACCGTTGTGCAGCATATACCGAAAAATATTTTTCACCCTCTACATTTTAGTGTGGGTGTTGATGGTCGTAAACGCGTGGCTAATTGTCTATCGCATCCTATTGGTTCTTTACAAAAGAAAATTTGTGAATACATGGTGGGCGTTTCAGATTGCAGAACAATGTATGGTGTCGTGGCCTATGAAAAAAGAAATTCAATGTGCGATGAAAAACAGCAAGCGGAATCCAAGAGATGAGTCCATAAAAATGCAATGGATGGTGTAAAAAAAAAAAAAAAAAAAAAAAAAAAAAAAAAAAAAAAAAAATTTTTTTTTTTTTTTTTTTTTTTTTTTTTTAATATAGATATTCAAATATATTTTATTCTAACATATTTTATAACAGATGTAAAGATAAAATATTTCAATTACAAAATATATTACAACTGAAAAAAAAAAAAAAAAAAAAAAAAAAAAAAAAAAAAAAAAAAAAAAAATTTTTTTTTTTTTTTTTTTTTTTTTTTTTTTTTTTTTTTCACCCTATATATAACACGGTGCTCAATAGATTCTCACTCTCATTGCCTCGTATTAACTTTTACCATGGGATCTTCACATGTTTTTTCAACTTGTCTTCAAAAGAGTGGCAGGAAGTCCCCTCATCGGAAAGCTAGTTTTACTTACATTCCTCGTTCATCTGACAGTTACCAAATTGCGAGTGATCCAATGTTTGGTATCAGTTCTTATGGTTTGTTTGAATCTGATTCTCGAGAAAAAGAAAGAGTTGTGCGTGCGTCCAAGATCACTTCTAGAGAACGTTTGAATCCGTCTATGGAATCGTATCCAACTGCAACAATTAAAGTTAGAAGGCCACTTGGAGATGTGACTAAGAAATATGAAGTTCAGTCTGAAGAAAACGTTTGTGCAGCAAAAAACCCCAAACCATGGGAAATTGAAAACAATGATGAACGTACTGTACATGAAGATAGATTGTCAACCATCGAAGAGTAAAATTCTGAATCTATTTCATAAAAATCCATGTGTAAAAAAAAAAAAAAAAAAAAAAAAAAAAAAAAAAAAAAAAAAAAAAAAAAAAAAAAAATTTTTTTTTTTTTTTTTTTTTTTTTTTTTTTTTTTTTTTTTTTTTTTTTTTTTTTTTTTTTTTAGTGTAGGTATTTAAATATATTTAGTAATAATAATAGTCTCAAACATATTTCATTTCATAACAACCTATGTAAAGAAAAATATTTATATTATAAACGCATTGTCATGTATTATTCTATTCGTTGGGAGCGCCTCCGTACTTTTAAAAATATTCAACAAATTCAAATTACTTTTCTCAATGAAGAGGGCCAAGAACACAGTGTGGTCAAATTGTATGAAGGGTGGATTGGTGTCTGTACGAATCGAATTGATAAAGTGGTCCAGTCTATCCAACACCATTTTCCCGGACATAAAGTCCTTTATCAACGTCTGGGCGATGCGAAAAAAATTTTACCCTATTTTGAGGACAGGCTTGCCCGAGGCAAACTAGACTATCGTTCGAAACCTTTTTATAAAGTGTATACGACCGCTTGCATTAAAAATATTGGACGACTCTTTCATCGTTACAAATTGAGTTATTATGATCCGGACGATTGGTTGATTCGCATTTACATTGATCTCTGTTCCCGATACAATACGTTTTCTTTTTATTATCAATGGTATGAAGTCGGTTCTTCTCAGCAGCTCCTCGAGTCTTTGCAAATGGTTCCCGACCGCAAAGAGGCTCCCAACTGGATGTTTGCCGCTTTTGATTTGGAATCAGTCTCCCTGGAAGGCCACCATATCCCCATGGGTTACCATCCTTCCGATCGCATCGTGATGATGAGTCTGGTCAAGTGGAATCGGCACCATGTGGAAAAATGGCTCCTCTATACGCTCCCCGAGGGTATTGATCAACCTTTACCCGGGTATGCGCTGGGTTTTCAAACGGAAGCGGAGATGCTGATTCATTTTCACTCGCTTTTGGAGAATGTTCAAATTATTACCGGCTACAATATCAATGGGTTTGATTTTCCTTGCATTTTTTCCAGGCTCCTTTGGTTAAAACTGTACTCTTTGCTGAATCGTTATCGGTCCTCCCATGTGGGTACGACTGTGGTGGTGTCTTACCAACACAAACTCACGCTCGATCTGTACGCCTATGTGAAAACGTTTTCCCATTATGATTGTCCCACATACAAGTTGGATGATGTGGCCCGCGTCAAATTGAAAGGAGAGACCAAAGTTCAAGTCAAATCGACCGGTATTGCGAGCTGGTATCGGCACACGCCTTTGTCCCGAGACTTGTTTGAAGAAGACAATGTGGAACGATGCATGGAGAAACTCTGTCCTCCCATGCTCCCCTCCCAATTTGGTACGTTTCGCACGTATTTAGACTATTGTTTAAAGGATTCCGAATTGGTGTACCGCATTTTTGAAAAGGAACACGTGATGTCTTTTTTGGTGGTACGGGCCAATTTTACGGCCCTCAGTGCCGTAGAAGCGCTCCATTTCGGTAATTCGCGCTATTTGCTGGAATTATTTAAAAGTTATGGCACGCGACTGGGCTACGTGATTCATCCGAAATTTTTTACGCTGGACGATTCGAAACATCAAAGTCTGCTGCAAAATCAAAAAACATATCAGGGAGCGCTCAATTTTTGTTATCCTCAACACATTTTCGAAGATGTGTCGGTGTTGGATTTTGCGAGCATGTATCCGAGTACCTTGCTGAGCAATAATTTGTGTTATGGGACGTGTACCATTCTGACGCGAGACGAATGGCGCGCCACCCCGGCCGTGCATTCCCTGACCGCCATCCCCTATCGACACCATTCGACGCTCGATTTCAACACAACTCGGGCGACCGAATCGTGTTTTTCTTATCCCGCCTGGGATCCCCAGCGCGATGAGTTTGTGATGGTGATTAACCGGCAAACAGAAGCTTTTTTACCTAAAATTGTGCAACATTTTATTCAATTGCGTCAGTACCATCAAGCCCCGAATGGAAAAAGACCCAGGATGTGTACCATTATAACGTGCAACTCGGTATCAAAATCTTAATCAATTCCCTTTACGGGGTCATGGGCAACAAAGACTCCCCGTTAAGCTACATTGCCATTGCCATCATCACCGTCACCTTGTGCCGTTACCAACTCTTGGGCTCGTTTCATTTTTTAAAAAATGCCCAGTATACCGTATGTTATGCCGATACGGATAGTCTGATGGTGCATCGATGGCCCCAAGACGACTGTGACCCACTGAATACGTTTCTCAATTTACCCCACATTGAAATCAAATTTGAACAACGGGTCCAACGGTTACTCATTCTGACCCGAAAACGCTACGTGTATCAGCGGTCGGATCACGAGGAGAAGGTGTTGAGAGGATTTCAGAAAAAAGCCAATGGTTTGATTCGATTTATGACGCAGGTCATTTTGGACAATGTCTGGGAAACGCTGTTTGGATTACGGACGCGACCGTTTCAAGTCCCCACGGAAAACGGGAAGCACTCGGAAGGATGGATCGTATGGGTCGAGACGCTGCTGGAAGCCAACTACCGGTGTCGCGATCCCCAAAAATATTCCATTTACCGCAAAGTGAAAAAATTGGAACAGTACAAAAGCACCGCGTGTCCTGCGATGAAATATTTGGCCAAATATCCCGATCGAACCGATGAGTATGTGGAATATGTGTACAGTCGGGCAGATGTTGCCGAGAAGGAACTCTCCAACTGGATTATGGATGTGGAAGATTGTCAGTGGGTCAATGTTCCCCAACTGTTTAAAAGTCAAAAGAAAACGTTATGCACGCTCTTAAACATGGCTTATTGGTCTTTACCCGATCCGAAGCGGCCAACGGACATGGTCCTCAATACCTTGCACTGGAAGCATTTGGTGCATGCCGAGCTGTTACATTATCATGCGACCGACAAACGCCGCCTCCTCTTGTTGGTCGAACCGGGGGTCCGATACACGTTTGAAATCAATGACCATGTGACAGAGGAAATGAAACGCGGTCGCAAGCGAACCATTCATTTGGGATTAGAGGAAGAAAAAAATGAAACAAGATGATTTTTAAAACGTTAGTCGAGTGTTTGTTGAAACGCATGCGAGATCCAGACGACAATCTGGCCCTGAATGCTTTGCAAACACTGACACGCGAAATGAAACAGGATTTAACGCAAGCTTTTCTCCTGAGTCAACCGCTGTTGACGCAACATTCGGCGCTTTTTTGGCAAAGTAGAAGCTTTTTAGACTTTATCATCAGACTTTGCCATCTGCCCTCGCCGCCCTCGCCCACAACGGTGGACTCGTGTCGGAACGAGACAAAAGAGGATCGATTAGAAGCGTGTCAAAGAAGTTTACAGGCATGTCACGCCCAACGGGATTTATTACAATCCCAAAACACGGAATATCAGAAACACATCGCTGCCTGTCAACAAGAGAATCAAAAGTTGAAGGACTTATTGAATAAGACTCACAATCAATTTCACGAAGCATTGCAAAACGAAATGAGGCAATTAGTAGAGCAGAAAGAGAGACTCGAAAAGCAAATTGCAGATCTACACGGTGCGGATCAAGAGAAAGACTTCAAATTTATGGAATATATTCAAGATTTACAGAACAGGTTTCAAGAAATGGTGCAAGGTTATGCAGCGGCGATAACAACAAACAGTCGCTCGAGGTCAAACTGTGCAGAAGAGGACACCAGCATGTATGTTGACATGTCGAGCGCACAGGACGACTTGCTAGAGAAGAATTCTCAACTTCAACAGCAATTGACACAGTGTGATGAGGCCCGTCAGAATCTTTTAGCAAAACTAGGGCGATGCGATCAAGAAAAACAGGATCTGGAACAAGAGTTGCAGAAATGTCGAGAAGAAAACCGACTACTGCAACAAAAAGTGTTTCAAATGAAGCCACCCAAAACGGAGCCAGATGAATCTAAAG
>CAXHSM010000614.1:70000-165000 GCA_964019185.1 Maratus speculifer
GATGGAACCCATTTTCCATCTTCATCACAAAATAGAGATTTGTCCCCTGTCATTTCATAACCGTCCTTACACTGATATTTCACTTCACTTTGAAATGTAAAATCCGAACCTGTTCTCGTTGCGTGAGCCACTTGCCCTGGATCACCGCAAGTGATCGGGACACATGGCGCATCTATTTCCCATATTGCAGATTTACCATCGTACTTACAAGTAAATGCGGGACCCCTTTTACTGTAAGAGCTATCAAGGAGTTTATAGCCGAAATTGCAATGATAGGGCATGTACGAACCGATGGGGAAGGGTGGTCTTCCAGCAGCATGATCTTTTAATAAACTTAAATTTGTTCCAATAGGATAATCTTCGCACTGAACCGGCATTTCTCAATCTTTATTTAAAAAAAAAAAAAAAAAAAAAAAAAAAAAAAAAAAAAAAAAAAAAATTTTTTTTTTTTTTTTTTTTTTTTTTTTTTTTTTTTTTTTTTTTTTTTACATTTTGATTTTGAAATTTTTCGGAACTTTTTTCATATGTTTCTTTTTT
This sequence comes from Maratus speculifer, assembly GCA_964019185.1. Taxonomy (NCBI): domain Eukaryota; kingdom Metazoa; phylum Arthropoda; class Arachnida; order Araneae; family Salticidae; genus Maratus; species Maratus speculifer. Next base: position 70,538 of record CAXHSM010000614.1, read on the forward strand.
TCAATGTTTTTCCAATCTATATAATTATATCTTTCACTTAAATACCTCCAACCATCAACCATAGCGCTCTGACAGTGGCAAGTATCCGGTCCCAAATTCCATTTCACACTTCTAATACAATCTGTCAAGTGCCACTCTTTGCTCTCTGCATTACATATTGCGTCAATTTCTTCTTCTATGTTCATTTCTCTCACTTTCACTTGAAACTGTAGTGCATTTCTCTTACATTTGTACATTTCATACCATCTACTAATGTTTTCTAAATCCAAAACACGATATTGGTAAAATTCAATTAAACTTTCATCTTGATCATCCAGAACCAATGATTTGTATTTTTTGTTCGGGATTCGCAGTTGCATCCGATGCATATTTGAAATAGGTATAGATTTTTCAGGATACATCATTCGATCTTCGATAAAAACTTCGGGATTAGCAAATACAGAATGACAGTGACATGTATCAGGACCACATGGTGCATTTTTGAGTGACCAAATACAGTCATTGAGATGAAATTCTTCATTGCTGTTTAAAAGAAAATGCAATCGACTGTTGAAACGACGTGCAACCATTTGGAAATGCAAAATATTGGTTCGATAGTTGTAAGTTTGTAACTTTTCTTTTAAGTTGAGTAACACATAATTGCTCTGAGGCATGATAAGATAAGGAATGAAGTTTGAAGGAGAGAACGGAACAAGATAACCCAATAAATAGGTAAAAAAAAAAAAAAAAAAAAAAAAAAAAAAAAAAAAAAAATTTTTTTTTTTTTTTTTTTTTTTTTTTTTTTTTTTTTTTTTTTTTTTAATAGTTATGTAACATATTTTATAATCAAGTTATAATAGAGATAAATTATATTAGAGTAAAATATTTTTGTTTAAGAAATGTGAAAAAAAAAAAAAAAAAAAAAAAAAAATTTTTTTTTTTTTTTTTTTTTTTTTTTTTTTTTTTTTAAATATATAAGTTTATTTTCAGTATCAGAAATGTCTGTTTCAATATGAATCTTGAAAGACAAATGTATGATTCTTTTAAAGGAGTCGATTATTTTGAGAGACCAAAATATAATATTTTAGAAAGATTGAGTAATTTTGAAAGACCAAAATATAATTGTTCAAGATCGGGTGATATCTATTTAGAAAGAAACATTTTGAAAAAACAAGAGTCTCGTTTGAAATTGGAAGTATGTGAGTTGAAAGAGAAAATATACGCGTTGCAAAAGGAAAGGGATACATTTGAAAGAGAACTGGCTTTAGCCAGTTTTTCTCACCGTCAGTGCTGTGGAAATGGAACTTTACTACTTAAATGTGAACTGGAACAGGAAAGAGCAACGATACCACCACAACACGATAAGATTATTATGCGGAAACATTATCGTGTTTGTATACCGCAATCAGAATAATTAAACAATTTATTAAAAAAAAAAAAAAAAAAAAAAAAAAAAAAAAAAAAATTTTTTTTTTTTTTTTTTTTTTTTTTTTTTTTTTTTTTTTTTATGAGAGTATTTAAGGAAAGGTTTCATGGTGGTAGATTCTTTTAATAGCAAAATGTTTGATACAGTGTTACATCTTTTAACATTTTTTTTTGTTGCCCTTCCAGTTTTTGTTGTATTTAATCTCATTTTTTTAGCAACTACCATTTTTCTGTTTGTTCTTGAGATAGTCTTAGGACCAGAAATTTTTTATCGATTTTTAACGTATATAGTTGAAACATTTTCCAACCGTTTTGTTACTCACAGTAATCAAGTATGACAGAGTGGCAGAAATTAATCAACTTGTCTCCAGAAGATGACTCGGAAACGTTCTATAAAAAATTACCTCTTCTATCTGAAGGTCGCGTTGCAAAAGAAGTGCAACGATTTGAAAAATATGCAACGTATTACAAAATACTCAAGTTTCATCTGGCTGCCCTTCATCGACCGGATGCCAATATCAAAATTAAATACAACTATCGATATGGATGGCACCTCTCTTCCTGTATTCGAAGTTTACCCGATTCACCCTATATACGTTCAGACCCCTGTAACTGTGAAGAAGAAATAGCTGATCCAGAAGAGTTTTTTTACTCACTGGCCAGAGATTACGTGCTGAGGTGTAAAATATGTAAACACAATGGACCTGATTTTGTCACTTGGGACAAAGATGGTGGAAACAACGGCGATGAAGAGAGTGATGGGGAGGAGAGTGATGGTGACGAGAGTCCGGAAGGTGAAGAGGGATCAAACGACGAGGATGAGAATAGCGATGGGGGAGACGCTCGTCCGGAAGGGGGAGATAATCCAAACAGTGAGCGAGAGCGAAATGCGGAACCGATTGCGGAAGAGCAGCCTGACCAGTGGAATCACTCCTAACAGTGCGAAATCACTTATAAAATAATCAAAACAATTACTTACATTATGGATTCGATGGATGCAAAAAGTGGGTACTTACCTAAAAGAAAAAAATACATTAAAAGTAAGTAGAAATGTAACATTCTAAAACAAAACTTTCAACTATAAATTGTTATACATTTTTCTCGACTTTAAAATTATAAGACTTTATGTCAGACTAGACTATCAGAATAAGACTATCATTTTCAAAAATATCAATTTGTCCTCATTGAAGCAAGTACTTAAGAGTTTACAGAATGTGTTGCCGCAACAAATTTGCTGTTTCTTACGGTTTAATAGTGATTACGAAAGATAACAAAGTCATGCTTATTAAACGTAAAGTGCCGTACTGCATTCAAAATTTTTACATGTTTTTAAATGATCAAGGTATCAAACATGATTACTACGATCAAAATCCATGGAATCGACTGCAAGATTTTTTTGAAAAGGAATGTTTACCATTTTTGAACGAAAATGATCAGTTAGATTATTTACGCTTTAAACATGGGAAAATTTTTGAAGATATGTATGATTATCCTCATGGACAGTTGGCGGTTTCAAAATTTCCGAAAAACCGGCTACAGTGCTTTAAGAACGCCTACAGAGAATTTCGAGAAGAGACGGGATATCGTTTTTCATGTACAAAGGAAGATATTGATAAATACCCTCTTAAACAAGTGAAATTTAAAGGGTGTGATCAACAGGAATACACCCAATATTATTTTGTCGTAAAAAATGTAAAAGATTTGCGAAGATATCGATATTTTGATTCTTTTACCCAACCCTATACATCGACTGTTAAAATTAAAAATTGGAAAGATGATCGACTGGTCTATAAAAGCTATTTGATACCTGTCAACGATGCATTCAACATATTGAAAGGACAACAGTATATTAAAAAAGATGGTAAGCATTTAATATTAAAAAATTTAAATAATGACAAAAAGTTGTGCTTAAAACACACGTATCATAACTGGAGATGTCAAACATGCTGTGAAGAAAATAAGACAGATTACACGTAAAAAAAAAAAAAAAAAAAAAAAAAAAAAAAAAAAAAAAAAAAAAAAATTTTTTTTTTTTTTTTTTTTTTTTTTTTTTTTTTTTTTTTTTTTTTTTAGTATTATAATGTATTTTATAATCAAGTTATAATAGAGATAAAATATATTAGAATAAAGTACTGTATGATGTATATTTAAAGAATATAATTCTCTAAATATATTTCATATCAATAGATCTAAAATAAAATTCTAATACTATTAAAAAAAAAAAAAAAAAAAAAAAAAAAAAAAAAAAAAAAAAAAATTTTTTTTTTTTTTTTTTTTTTTTTTTTTTTTTTTTTTTTAACTTTGCTATATAAAGCTGTGAATTCTGTATCTCTTTCACTCGACTTTCTTCCTTCGCGTTGCTCGTGCCTGCCTGCTGGTGCTGGATTACCTTTGACAATTTCACAACTGCGACTCTAAATATACAGGGAAGTCTCACTCTGTTGGATTTTGTTAAAGATGCCTGGAAAAAGATTTACTTGCGTCGCTTTTCGCTAACATTTTTTGGATTCAGTTTGGTACATTCATATTTCATTGAACCTTCCGAGTGTTTCATTGGATGGACGTGTCGGCACATTGCTCCAGAAAGGATAGTGTCTTGATCACCGGCAACGTTGCAATAGCGACGAGCTGACTTTGCGTACAGTCTTGTACATTATTCAAGTGATAGCACGATTTTGTCCTGTCCCCCGTCCACAACAAGATGGCCCGGGTCAGGTGGCGACAGTTCAAAAATGGCGACACTGGCCTCTGGCGTCCTTATGACCATCCAGAACAAATTGGTCGGATCCCATGGACGAGGAACCTTACTCCACAGACAACGTGTTCTTATTACACGGACGGATCCAAGAAGTCAAAGAACCGTGTCGGATGCGCGTTCATCGTTGTGGTCAATAAAATAATCATAGCGGGAAAAATATTTCGCCTTTTTAATAAGACACCAAGCTCTGCAGCCGAGCTCTATGCAATCAAGGAAGCGATTATGGACGCATATGAAAGGGAGTTTAGTGAAATTGATATCTATACAGATGCGATGTACTGGCTTGAACACTTCAGCAGATTCGAGTGTCGGAACCGGATGCTAGCTGAGATTAAAGATTTGATAAAAGAGACGAATGTTCAGGTGCACATGCATTGGGTAAAAGCTCACGATGGTCATGCTCACAACCACCTAGCGGATAAATTGGCAAAAGCCGCCACGACCCGCGGAAGGATCGACGTGAAGGTGAATTTCAATCTATGGGATACGCGAAAAGGAAGAAAGAGACAACACGTGGAACATGACCTTCAAGCAGATACGTTGGATAAAGCCGCCACGACCCAGGGTGCGGTTGGCCTGAATCTCAATGAATGCCAAACGAAGAAAAAAAGGAGGAGACGAGGAGGAAAACACGACTATCAACCGTATAATTTGGCAAAAGCCGCTAGGAAAAGGAGTCAAGCTAGGAAAAGGAGTCAAGCCTACGTGAATCTCAGTAAATGTAAAACGAAGAAAAAAAGAAGGAGGAGACGACCAAGAAAACACGAGAAACACGACCATGTAGCGCATAATTTGGAAAAGCCGCTACGAAAAGGAGTCAAGACGACGTGAATCTCACGGAATGTCAAACGAGGAACAAACACGAGAAACACGATCATCAAACGGATAATTTGGCAAAAGACGCTACGAAAAGGAATCAAGCCGACGTGAATCTCACTGAATGTCAAACAATGAAAAAAAGGAGGTTCAAGAAGGACGTTTCCAGTATCAATTTTTCAGACATAATACTTGCGGACCTGGCATACTGGCATAAATGTCATGGAAATAGTTCATAACTATTGTAACAAATTATACAATAAATATTTTATCTTTACATTTGTTGAATAAAAATATTTTATTCCATAACTTTATATATTATTCCATAACTTTGGTTTGTTTTTTATTAAATTGTATTTCAATTTGTAAAAAAAAAAAAAAAAAAAAAAAAAAAAAAAAAAAAAAAAATTTTTTTTTTTTTTTTTTTTTTTTTTTTAACAAATTGAAATACAATTTAATTAATTGTATAATTTTATTAAATGTTTATTAAATGTTAATTTTGTTAATAAATATTTTTTTTTTTTTTTTTTTTTTTTTTTTTTTTTTTTTTTTTACAAATTGAAATACAATTTAATTAATTGTATAATTTTATTAAATGTTTATTAAATGTTAATTTTGTTATTAAATAATAATTTTTTTTTTTTTTTTTTTTTTTTTTTTTTTTTTTTTTTTTTAACAAATTGAAATACAATTTAATTAATTGTATAATTTTATTAAATGTTTATTAAATGTTAATTTTGTTAATAAATATTTTTTTTTTTTTTTTTTTTTTTTTTTTTTTTTTTTACAAATTGAAATACAATTTAATTAATTGTATAATTTTATTAAATGTTTATTAAATGTTAATTTTGTTATTAAATAATAATTTTTTTTTTTTTTTTTTTTTTTTTTTTTTTTTTTTTTGTATTATTATATAATTGTAAATAATCGTTTTCATTTATATCACTTGAATATGATTTTATTTGCAGAAGTTGTTTGCATGGATTGTGAGGATGGAAAATTATTTCCTCTAGAAATTGCATTTGCGACATCTTCCAATAACATTTACACACTTCGAGTCTCTCCCCATAACTATTACTGGCTGACTGTGAGAGATATTTATTCTACACGATCTAGATTAAGAAATAAGGATCGATTTTACAATTCTGGAGTTTCAAAACTATTACCCATTAAACCAGCCACCAAATATGTATTGCGAGCAAGTACTTGGCTGCTTGAACTTCGTGAGTTTATTGCTGCAGAATTTTCAGGTGAAATACACTTGCGTGTACGTGGACGTTACCAGTACAATTTTTTCAAACACACTTGCGGCTTTTTAAATGTGTCCAGAATATGGTTAAAAACTGGAATACCTGTCATGGATGTAATTCATAAGCATAATTCGAGATTTTCAAAATATCCTTGTCCTGGGATTGAAGTGAGAACTATGGCCTATTACTATGAAAGAAAACGCTTTCACTAATTAAAAAAAAAAAAAAAAAAAAAAAAAAAAAAAAAAAAAAAAAAAAAAAAAAAAAAAACAAGTTGAATGTAGATTCTGCTACTGCAGAATTCAATTTCGCCTCCGAAAAAAAAAAAAAAAAAAAAAAAAAAAAAAAAAAAAAAAAAAAAAAAAAAACAAGTTGAATGTAGATTCTGCTACTGCAGAATTCAATTTCGCCTCCGAAAAAAAAAAAAAAAAAAAAAAAAAAAAAAAAAAAAAAAAAAAACAAGTTGAATGTAGATTCTGCTACTGCAAAATTCAATTTCGCCTCCGAAAAAAAAAAAAAAAAAAAAAAAAAAAAAAAAATTTTTTTTTTTTTTTTTTTTTTTTTTTTTTTTTTTAATAATATTTACATTTTATTTTTACATCTATTCATATGAAATATGTTTAAACATTAAATATAAATATACATCATACTATTCTTTATTCTATTATATCTTATCTCTATTATAACTTGATTATAAAATATATTATACTACTACAAAAAAAAAAAAAAAAAAAAAAAAAAAAAAAAAAAAAAAAAATTTTTTTTTTTTTTTTTTTTTTTTTTTTTTTTTTTTTTTTTTTTTTTAATAATATTTACATTTTATTTTTACATCTATTCATATGAAATATGTTTAAACATTAAATATAAATATACATCATACTATTCTTTATTCTATTATATCTTATCTCTATTATAACTTGATTATAAAATATATTATACTACTACAAAAAAAAAAAAAAAAAAAAAAAAAAAAAAAAAAAAAAAAAAAAAAATTTTTTTTTTTTTTTTTTTTTTTTTTTTTTTTTTTTTTTTTTTTTTTTTTAATAGTATTTACATTTTTTATTAGTATTTAATAGTAATACTAATATTATATACTATACTAATACTAATATTTTATACTATAATATTAATATTTTTTAATAGTATTTACATCATTATATCTTCTTTAGATTTATATCTTTTTACAAACTTTCTTTTTCGATACAGGTCGTTTAGAAGGACGACACCGTTTAGAATGTAATGAACTAAGTTCACTTTTCTTGTGTTTATTAAAATAATAATGCACAGAAAACTGTGAAATACCCAAATGATTAGCAATGTCTCTCTGAGACATTGGAATTGCGGAATAATAAAGAGATACAATATCGCGTGCTACTTCTTCAGTGATACGTTTCATGAAAAAAGGATTTTTTCTTTAGTTTAAGCACTTTTTTATAGTCTCCGAGAAAAATTAAAAACATTTTAAGCATAAAAACATACAAATATCTTGATTTTAAGGCTAGATTACGAAAAAGTGCGTAAAACTTTTTGGAGACGACACTTTTTTCCTTGTCTGAAAGAAATAGCATCGGAGGCTTAAAAAAAAAAAAAAAAAAAAAAAAAAAAAAAAAAAAAAAAAAAATTTTTTTTTTTTTTTTTTTTTTTTTTTTTTTTTTTTTTTTTTAATAATATTTACATTTTATTTTTACATCTATTCATATGAAATATGTTTAAACATTAAATATAAATATACATCATACTATTCTTTATTCTATTATATCTTATCTCTATTATAACTTGATTATAAAATATATTATACTACTACAAAAAAAAAAAAAAAAAAAAAAAAAAAAAAAATTTTTTTTTTTTTTTTTTTTTTTTTTTTTTTTTTTTTTTTTTTTTTAATAGTATTTACATTTTTTATTAGTATTTAATAGTAATACTAATATTATATACTATACTAATACTAATATTTTATACTATAATATTAATATTTTTTAATAGTATTTACATCATTATATCTTCTTTAGATTTATATCTTTTTACAAACTTTCTTTTTCGATACAGGTCGTTTAGAAGGACGACACCGTTTAGAATGTAATGAACTAAGTTCACTTTTCTTGTGTTTATTAAAATAATAATGCACAGAAAACTGTGAAATACCCAAATGATTAGCAATGTCTCTCTGAGACATTGGAATTGCGGAATAATAAAGAGATACAATATCGCGTGCTACTTCTTCAGTGATACGTTTCATGAAAAAAGGATTTTTTCTTTAGTTTAAGCACTTTTTTATAGTCTCCGAGAAAAATTAAAAACATTTTAAGCATAAAAACATACAAATATCTTGATTTTAAGGCTAGATTACGAAAAAGTGCGTAAAACTTTTTGGAGACGACACTTTTTTCCTTGTCTGAAAAAAATAGCATCGGAGGCTAAAAATTTTTTTTTTTTTTTTTTTTTTTTTTTTTTTTTTTAATATATAAGAGATGTGACACTTCCATGGTTTTCCCACTTCAACATGAAGCAGCTACAACTTTATAATGCTCTTACGCGGTCCGTTGAACCGTTTGTACCCACCAATCCCTACGACGTTAAACTCTACTGTTGTGGCCCCACCCTCAACTATGCCCCCCATCTTGGGCAGGCGCGAACCTATGTTTACATGGATGTATTTCGCAGAATTTTACACCATTACTTGGGTTATAGTGTACGTTTAGTCATGAACGTAATTGATTTGGAGGGTTCCCAAGAGTGTGAAAAAGAGTTCTCTGAAACCATGGATTTGTTGAACGTGCAACCCGCCCATTTTACACCTCGCATGACTGAAAGCGTGGACTTGACTGCCACTGTATGGAAAAAGTGTATGACTGAAAAGTTTGCCTATTTCACACGCAATTTCAACATTTATTTCCATTCCAAAACCTATTTAGAAAAATTTGGACCCATCTTTTCTGACAAAGAATATAATTACCAGTCTCGCGAAACCATGTTGCCGGAAGAAGAGAAATGGAATACTAATGATTTTATCATGTGGAACGAATCGAAAAAATGGATCGATACTCAAGGGAAGCAACACACGGGCGTTCCCTCCCGGGATATGGCTTGTGCTGCGATGGCCATTTTCCATTTTCAAGAGTCGATCGATTTGGTACTGGGAGGTGTGGATTTACAATGGATGCAACACGAAAAGGAAATGGCTTTAGGTCGGGTGTACTTTAAAAAAAAAGACTGGGTTCGCTTCTTTGTGTATACGGGACTTTTGGAAAATGAAGGTACCAAAATGTCCAACACTGCCCAAAATAGTGTCACAGTGAAAGCAATGTTGGCCAAGGGTTATTCACCCATGGTTATTCGTTACATGTTTTTAAAGATGCCGTATATGGAATGTAGGTGCTATACCGAGTACCAGTTCGAAGACGCTCAACATGCATACAATCGATTTATGATAAACATTCAAAAGATGAAGACTTATCAAACTCAATTGGAATTCCAAAATACGGTCGAAGACATGCAGAAATCTTGGGAAAGATGTGTTGAACTGGCTCGAGTGAAAAGCATTGTGGATAAGGTGTTGATGAATAATATGGGTGTTTCGAAAGCCTTGGATATCCTTGAAGAATTTGTCCAGAATTGTGTGTTGCGATTCCCAAAGAATATGTCTTACGAATGGATTTCTTATTGTCTAGAGTATGTGTTGTATTTAGTGGACACCTGTTTTGGATTAATGACTCATGCATCCGAAACTGTCGTCGAGACGGATGGCGTGTATCCCGTTTTCAAAAAATTTCGATCAGGAGTACGAGAGTACGCTTGGAAAGTGCAAGAAAAGTCTTTGTTGGAAATGTGTGACAAGGCAAAAGAAGAAATTAATCGTATTGGCTATAACCTTCAAGATGAATAAATGTAAAAAAAAAAAAAAAAAAAAAAAAAAAAAAAAAAAAAAAAATTTTTTTTTTTTTTTTTTTTTTTTTTTTTTTTTTTTTTTCGGTTATAAAAATTGCGTCTTCGTGCCGCACCCGGCCATTTGATGAAAATTCTCGCCTGAAGAAACAAGTTGTTTCTTCATTTTATGGCAATTTTATTATTATACGCCTTATAAAAATGCATTGTGTGTGGAAAACGTGTTGATGTGAAGAAAACGGAGGGGAGCTCATTCACATTTTCCTTAAATTGTGGAACCCATTTCCCTTTTAAGAGTGTAAGAAAAAATGTCTTCGATGCAATTGATGGACTTGCACATTGATATTCTACTCAAGATTTTTCGAGATTTTGTTCCCTTAAAAGATAAATTAAATTTCTTATCAAGCATGCCGGAATGGTACGACATCTTGACCTACCGCGGAGCCTACCTGTCTTCTCCCACTCCCTTTTCACGCGAGTATTTGCAATTTTTGTGTGGTGTACAACCTGGATGGTACGTTGCTCGACAAAACTGGATCCATTGGTTTTTTCTGCAAATTGACGAAAGAACACTTCATGTCAACCTGTATCATTTTTTTCTGGAAGGTTTTGATCCCGCAGTCATGGATCGACAATTTTTTCGCGGATCCATCCACCACATATCACGGAATCTTGGATATTTTTTGTCTAGATATGAATATGTTGAATCGAATGCAACATCCACGCCACCGCTAACGAGAATGCTCATTTACCGGGTATATGGTCAAGGACTCATCATCATTGATCTGCACTCTGCCAAAGAGGGTTGGTATAAAATGCGGTTCTTTGATGGATGTATCTGGAGGATAAGGCTTGGTGAAAGACGAAAAATTCCAATGCGATGGCATAGCGAAAATCATTTTGAAATGCTTTGGAGAAACAATCATCAGCTCACGTTGTATTGTCTATTTCCTGTCCAGATATACTGTGGCTGTATATGTCGACTCTCACTTCTGTCCCCGATCACTTTCGAAGCCACTCCAGATTTGAAAATGTTAAATTGGAGTGATGGAAGTGAAGGTGATTCCGTGTCTCTGGCAGCATCGCAAAATTTTCAGTTGGCAGAGGACGAAGAACACATTGAATCGGACATAATATTCTATCTGGATGAAAAAGAACCGTACCCTCCACGCAGTTGTAATAATTACTTCCAACATAGCCCTTTAAGGAGAGCCATGTCCGCATTGCAAACTGTTAATTCTGCCATTCGAATTCCAAATGTATAGTAGTAAATTAAAAAAAATAAAATATATTACAGTAAAATATTGTATGATGTAATATTTAAAGATTTCAATTCTATATTTGTATTAAAAAAAAAAAAAAAAAAAAAAAAAAAAAAAAAAAAAAATTTTTTTTTTTTTTTTTTTTTTTTTTTTTTTTTTTAATAGTATTTACATTTTTTATTAGTATTTAATAGTAATACTAATATTATATACTATACTAATACTAATATTTTATACTATAATATTAATATTTTTTAATAGTATTTACATCATTATATCTTCTTTAGATTTATATCTTTTTACAAACTTTCTTTTTCGATACAGGTCGTTTAGAAGGACGACACCGTTTAGAATGTAATGAACTAAGTTCACTTTTCTTGTGTTTATTAAAATAATAATGCACAGAAAACTGTGAAATACCCAAATGATTAGCAATGTCTCTCTGAGACATTGGAATTGCGGAATAATAAAGAGATACAATATCGCGTGCTACTTCTTCAGTGATACGTTTCATGAAAAAAGGATTTTTTCTTTAGTTTAAGCACTTTTTTATAGTCTCCGAGAAAAATTAAAAACATTTTAAGCATAAAAACATACAAATATCTTGATTTTAAGGCTAGATTACGAAAAAGTGCGTAAAACTTTTTGGAGACGACACTTTTTTCCTTGTCTGAAAGAAATAGCATCGGAGGCTTAAAAAAAAAAAAAAAAAAAAAAAAAAAAAAAAAAAAAAAAAAAAAATTTTTTTTTTTTTTTTTTTTTTTTTTTTTTTTTTTTTTTTTTTTTTTTTTTTTTTAGATATTTTAATATTTTATAATTTAAATATTTTATCTTTACATCTGTTGAATAAAATTTGAAATTACAAACCGAAATACAATTTAATAAAAAATAAACCAGTCGCCCATACATCAATATATTCAATAAATAAAGCTATACAGCACACCACCATCACCAACAGACTCAAGTATATTTTTCGCCTCCATGCCTCCTCTTCTTTCCACTCAAATAATTTCAAGTTAGATTTTTTCAATTCTTTTTGGCTAGGGGCTACCGTATAGAGAGCCGTTAAATATTCTTCCACCTTCTCTACCATAAATTTAAATTTTTTGGATTCATCCTCATCTTCCGTCAAAATTTCATTCTCCCATACGTATTCGGGTGTTATTTCGGGTCGCACGGGTCCATCTCTAAAATACAGGTCATCTAAATCCCGATCCATCTTTTTTAACGTTTCCTTATCCAACACTTTATCGTAATCGTACAGGTCCATCGTATCCAAGAGACTCATGGCCATATCATAGAAAGTGTACACGTAGGTAGCCCGCCCAAACCCTTTTGCCACTTTTTTAAAAGTCGAGGTACCCACGCGTAGAATGCCCCGAGCGATCGCCTGTTTGAGGACGAGTTTGGCCGATAGGGTATTGAGAGAGATTTTTAAGAGTTGAGGGGCTTTTTTTCGCAAAAACATTTCAATCGCCCATTCCGAAACTTCTTCACCCAATTCCTGTACCAACTCTGTAGCAATTTCTTGATAGATTTTTCGGTGGGCCGGATCCGTGTATCCCATCTCAATCTCCCGCTTTTTTCGTTTGGGGGGATGGGCGTAATTCAAATAGGAGGGGAGCGGGGGCAGGTAGGGTGCAAACCGTAACACGCTGGCTGTTTTGGACGCTCGAATCGGGGTCTTTCCCACCAACCATTCCAGGAACGCTTGTCCCCCTGGCACATAGCAGTCGCCGTCGGCAAACTGTAAACCGTAGGCTTCGCAGTAGCGGGCATTGAGTTTCAAGGTCCCTTCCACCACATCCAAACCACCATGGTACAGGTGTCGCGACCCCCGTTCAAACACTTTTTCAGGCATCGCGGCTAGCATTTTTTTCATGGGATTCGCTAAAATACACCGTCCTCGAACCCATTCCGTATTCAAGGAATGCTCTTGACAGACGGGTTGGCACGCAAGCTCAAACTGTTGTCCCATGGGCACCCACTGTGGGGTATCTTGCTCTGTACACATTTCCCAATCTTTTTTAAAGGGAAAACAACTGAGTCTTTGACAGGCCGTTTCCCCGAAATGGGTGCGGACCACCACAATGGCTTTCGAGGCCAAGGTGGGAGGAATGAAATAATCTTGGGGCGTGGCGGGACGTGTTTCCAGAAAAGCGTCTTGAAAGAGGTGGGGAAATTGAATTTGATATTGGTCCATTAAAAAGACTTTGGTCATTTCCGACGCATAACGCAGAGCGTGCAGGTGAGCCAAATCATAGGTATTCATAAATCTTTCTTTTCCTTCTTACACGCACATTCAAGCGTCGGACCTTGACCGTGACGCGAAAGCACTTTCGATTTCAACATAAACACGGGTTCCTTCTGAAGCGTGAAGCGCTCACAACACGCGGTGTAAGGGGTTTTTTGGAAGAGCGACTGATTTCCCAAGGTTCGTCTCAACGTTTGTTGTTTGGCATAGGTTTTCGCATACGGACCCCCTTCCACGAGGGTCGTTTCAAAGGTCTTGAAGCGATGGCGAAGCAGCCACGTGACAATCACAACCGTTTCGTCGAGCTGGCAGTCGGGTGGCAAAGCGTACAAGGGATAACCGACCACAGCATGTTGATGGTGGGGAACAATCAGAGAGGATCCTTGAAGAGCTAAACCATCGCGGGTGACACAGGCACAGGAAGAGGTGCGATCAAAGAGGGCGTACGGTTCGGTGAGCGCGGGCACGAGTTGAACGAGAGAGCTGGCGGTATTTAGAAAGTCTTTGGGTACGCTGTCGGGCACAAAGAGCGAAACGAGCCCCATGATTAAAATTGTAGAGCGAAACGCAAGTACAAATGAAGGAATTTTGAAAATGCCAGGGAGAAGGAAACAGTTTAATAGCAATGTGTGTCCGAATATGAACGCGCATATACGTGACGATATAATAGGCTAAAAAGCGACGATTCCAAATTAATGCAGGATTTCGGACCCGAACATCGAGGTAAAAAAAAGACATCATAAAGGGGACCTACAAGAATCATTATATATATATATATATATATATATATATATATATATAAAAAAAAAAAAAAAAAAAAAAAAAAAAAAAAAAAAAAAAATTTTTTTTTTTTTTTTTTTTTTTTTTTTTTTTTTTTTTTTTTTTTTGTAATATAATAATATAAGTGAATATGTGTTTAATAATATTTATCTTTACAAATCATTAAAATAGACTGATTTAAACATTTTTTCATAATATATATCATCATGAGTGACGTGGAGGTTTATGATAAAATTTACCGTTTTTTACTCGCCCATCATGATAAATCTCACAGCATTAATGATATTTACCACTATACTGGTTGCAATAAAAGAACTGCAAACAGATGTTTATACGACATGTTAAAAAAAGGAATTGTTTTCAAAACCAGAGAAAAACAACCGCCTTGTTGGCAATTTAAAACTCCTGAATATTAAAAAAAAAAAAAAAAAAAAAAAAAATATTATAAAGTTATGAAGAAAATTATTTTTAATTTAACAGATATAAAGATAAAATATTTATATTATAAAATGTATTTAAATAATTATATATAAAAAAAAAAAAAAAAAAAAAAAAAAAAAAAAAAAAAAAATTTTTTTTTTTTTTTTTTTTTTTTTTTATAAATATTATATCATAAAATTATAAAGAAAATTATTTTAGTTTAACAGATATAAAGATAAAATATTTATATTATAAAATGTATTTAAATATTTATAAAAAAAAAAAAAAAAAAAAAAAAAAAAAATTTTTTTTTTTTTTTTTTTTTTTTTTTTTTTTTTTAATATTTTATCATAAAATTATAAAGAAAATTATTTTAGTTTAACAGATATAAAGATAAAATATTTATATTATAAAATGTATTTAAATATTTATAAAAAAAAAAAAAAAAAAAAAAAAAAAAAAAAAAAAAAAAAAAAAAAATTTTTTTTTTTTTTTTTTTTTTTTTTTTTTTTTTTATCATAAAATTATAAAGAAAATTATTTTAGTTTAACAGATATAAAGATAAAATATTTATATTATAAAATGTATTTAAATATTAAAAAAAAAAAAAAAAAAAAAAAAAAAAAAAAAAAAAAAAAAAAAAAAAATTTTTTTTTTTTTTTTTTTTTTTTTTTTTTATATATAATGGTGTACTTTATATAAATATTTTATGATAAAATTATAAAGAAAATTATTTTAGTTTAACAGATATAAAGATAAAATATTTATATTCTAAAATATATTTAAATATCTATATAATTAAAAAAAAAAAAAAAAAAAAAAAAAAAAAAAAAAAAAAAAAATTTTTTTTTTTTTTTTTTTTTTTTTTTTTTTTTTTTTACAGGTTGTCATTTAGTTTAGTCATCTTTTCGTTGGGTCCAGGCAATTCCTCCTCTTCGCGTGTTCGTTTTTCGCCTCGGAACCGTTTCAAACTCTTGACCACATTTTCCACATGTTCTCTTCCCATGGCCTTCATGTAAAAGGCCCCACACTTTGCCCACAATTTGGCATCCTGTTTTTCATGTTCCTCCCATTCCGGGGGTTGTAGTGTCACTTGGGCTATTTCTTCAAAGCATCGCCTCAAAATTTCATAAATATGCTTTTCAGGTGCCTTTACCTTTCCCAACATGTCATACATGTCTCGAACCGTTTGAACGTGGCGACGTTTGTACTCGGGCTCTAGATCAAAGGACATTTTCGGATCGTTTTTGTCGCCGTATCGAAGATTACCCACATAATGTTTTTGCTCAAAATTGGGTCCATGGGTGACATTGCCTCCCAATCCGTCGACGGCTAACAGCTTCTCCATATTTTTGCCATGTTGTCCCAATACTTTTAACAGGCGTACCAGCTTTTCATTTCGGACAAAAATTTGCGCCACCGTCCCCGTCACCTCTTCATCTCCCAACTGTTTGAGTTCTTTTCCAATTTCCGGATGAATGGGAGTATGCGTCTTAAAGAGGTTGATGATGTAGGTCCATTCTAAACCGAGCACTTCCAACACGGTTCCCACCAGCATCAATTTTAAGGTTTTCAAGCTCACCGCATCATCTTCTTTCAAGTTGTAGACTCGAATACTCGCGTGCAACAATTCTTGAATTTGATCCTGAAGAAGGTTTGAATTGAGGTTGTCCATCTTATTTATTCCTCCTCTTCCTCCTTCACCAGGCAGCGCACCACGTTCATAATTTCCTGGTGAAACTGTTCATCGCTCGCAAAAAAGAGTTTGAGCATGTCCAGGTTCCAGATGGGTTTCTTTCCCCCTTCCTCAAAACGTTGCATTTTTTGAACAAATCGGTGGACCACGTCATGAATCTCTCGGGCCTTTTTAAACGCGCCCTTGGGCAGCTGGCCGTTTCGTTTATTGACCGTCAGGATGAGATGATTATATCCCATCATGAACCCCAACTGATCGGCGTAATCATTAAAGAGGACCGCCGGGAAAGCATGCTGAAAAGCCACCTCCAAGACATCGGGAGACATTTTGGGTAAGAAAAAGTGTTTCCGCAAAAGCGCTTGGAAACGGTGCAAAGGCAACCACAGGGTGGAATAACACTCTTTGGATTCGCCATATTTCAGGGGTCGGATGACCCATCTGCAAAAGTCCTCGCCGTGACGCATATTCTTTCGAATCAACCGTTGCATTTTTTGGATAAAGGGGGAATGGGGATATTGCTTCCAGAAAAATTCGCCTCGACATATGCGCGCCAAGAAATCCAAGGCCCAATTACCCACCACCTCCATATGACACGAACAGGCATAACATCCCACCATAACATGCAGCACGTCAAAAGGAATCGCGTAGCGACTAAACATTTTTCGAATCAGGTGCGATCGAATTAATTGAGTGTGGAGTTCGCGCGCGAGATTCGGATGTTCCGGTTCAGCGGGCATGGGTTGCCACTGGACGGCCGCTGTTTGCACAAACGGCACCAACACGGAAAAGTACGTCTGGAAAGGATGGGGGGCCTCCTTGGACGTCAAGATGTCATACATGCTTTTCATTAAACCGTGTAAAGCATCTTCTTCGTCACTCGATTTCGCTTCCCGCTGTTGATAAAGAATGTCTAAAAACTCGGTTAAAAAAGTCTGCATCGTGTCGGGGGGAGCGGTTACAGTGGGGTCCGTGGTAAACGGGGCATTGAGAGCTCGTAATAACTGGATACTTTTTCGCACGCGTGACAGAGGTTGACCCACGACCACCCCATCATAAATGCCTTCAATGTGCGAGAGGGGAAAGCTCATGGGGACCTCTTCATCCCCTGTCCAAGCCGCATACGCTTGGGCGAGTTGACTGGAACGAAAATAATCGCTATCGGGCCGGTTAATGATCTCGCGGACCAGGATGACCTGTTTTTGGCACACGGTACACTGCAAGGAGGGTCCTGGACCTACCACGAGATGGTCTGCGTGGCACACGTCGTTTCGAATTAAATTTAAAAAGGACATGCGTCTTGCTTATTTTTGTTTGATAAATGTACTTTTTTTCGTACCACACACCGTGCACGCCCCTGTCAAATGATGGGACCCATTCGACAGGACGGTCTGTTGAACGTCCCGTGTCGTGGTTTTGGTGCGACATTTGGTACAGTGAGCCCAAATGGGAGTGTCCATTCTTCCTTTATTTTGAGAGGATCAAGCATATGGAGTACCGCGAGGAAATGATTCGATTACGGGAGGTGGAACGCCTGACCGAGAGACAGATTGCCCGGCTCCTGGAACTCGCCCCCTCCACCGTTCATTATTGGCTCGCCAAAGAAGAAGCTCCTCCCTATCCACCTCCCCGCCGGGGTCGACCGCGTGTCACGATTCCGACCCTCGACCAGGCTTTGGTCCTTCAGTCCACTCAGAACCCTTTCCAGACCGCCATGGATATTCGCAATGATTTCGCACCGCACATTAGCGTGGACACGGTCCGAAAACGGTTAAAAGAAGGGGGGTTAAAATGTCGCATTCCGGCACGAAAACCTTTTTTGAAAGAGATTCACATCCAGAAACGGCTAGAATTTGCTCGCCGGTATTTTACCTGGAGTGTGTCGGATTGGGAAAAAGTGGTGTTTTCCGACGAAAAAATTTTTAGAGCATCTAGCAAAGGCCCTTTGCGGGTCTATCGGCCCGAACACAGCCATCGATACGACCAAGAGTTTCTGGTCCCTTCCTCCAATCCGGAAGGCAAGTTTACCGTGTGCGTGTGGATGGCCTTTGGGAAAAATTTTCAAACCATGCTGCGGGTGCATCAAAAAACGTTAGATTCGCACTATTACACTTCTGTCATACTCCCAAGCCTGGAAAACCATTTACATGAACATGATTTGTTGTACATGCACGATCGATCCTCGGTGCATTTCAGCCTGCTGACCCAACGCTGGCTCGAGGCTCATAATATAGACGTCATGGACGACTGGCCCCCCAAAGGACCGGACATGAATCCCGTCGAAAATGTGTGGGCAGAACTGGTGCGACGGACGCGAAACGATGCTACGAATAGGGATCAATTGTATGAAAATGTGTACAGCACATTTTTGCAACTGGAGACGGCCTACTTTGACAAATTGATTGAATCCATGCCCCGGCGTATACGACAGGTGAGGGAGGCCAACGGGGGTTGGACGAAATATTAAGGGGTCGGAAGTTCGAGAAGAAAAGTATCTAAATTGTACCGAAATAAGAGTTGATCGTCATCTTGCGTCACATAAATCCATTGATAAGGACTTTTTCGGGCAAATTTCAAACACATGGTCTTGATGTGAGGCCAAGTTTGTACTTTAAGGTAATACAAGTCTTGTTCCTCATGATAATCCATTGGAATCACATCGGGAATGACAGATTGCAGGGCTTGGACCGAAGAACGTCCTTTGAGAACAAACACATCGTTTTTATAAAAGTTTAAAATCCGCGCAACATGTTCTGTGGTAATGGTTTCATTAGCAATGGCCAAATCTAGATCTTTTTGACTAAACCGTTTAAAATACATGTGTGTCAGAGCGTAGAGGATTACGATGATTAAATACAACGACAAAAAAAAAAAAAAAAAAAAAAAAAAAAAAAAAAAAAATTTTTTTTTTTTTTTTTTTTTTTTTTTTTTTTTTTTTTTTTTTAATGATGGTAATTTATTTTATAACAACTATTTTACAATAAAGATATAAAGTAAAATATTTTTGTTCAGCAGATGTAAAGATAAAGTATTTATATTAAAAAAAAAAAAAAAAAAAAAAAAAAAAAAAAAAAAATTTTTTTTTTTTTTTTTTTTTTTTTTTTTTTTTTTTTTTTTTTAATGATGGTAATTTATTTTATAACAACTATTTTACAATAAAGATATAAAGTAAAATATTTTTGTTCAGCAGATGTAAAGATAAAGTATTTATATTAAAAAAAAAAAAAAAAAAAAAAAAAAAAAAAAAAAAAAAAATTTTTTTTTTTTTTTTTTTTTTTTTTTTTTTTTTTTACATGAATATGTTTTATTATTAAAGATGACAAGACATGAAATATTTACATTTTAAAATATTTTCAAATTATCGTTTTATAAATATTATTAAAAAATAAAAATAAAGTAAAATGATGGAGAGTATTTTAAGAAAAATATTTGCATGTATGCAGTCAAAAACTTTTAGGCGTTTAGGTAAGTTTTTTAAATGTATAGTTTATAACAAATATATTTTTATAACTTCTAGTTTATGTATTTGGTATTATTTCTTTTTCACAAATCCATTTACATGTTGTGACTTTCCCTTTAATTGGATTTTTCATTAAATTTTAAGGTATTTTATGTATAAAAAATAAATAGTATGAGGTTCGTACTTTTTTGATTTTTATAAGTATTGACATATACAACTTTTTAACATCTTCAAATCTGTAGTTTTAAAAATAGTGTATTATATTTTAAAATATGTTCTAGATTATTAATATTTAATCTTTTATTATAAATATATTGTGTAATTCTAAAGTAAAATAAATCAATCTAAAATATTTTATCTTTACATCTGCTATAAATATTTTTTTGTGAAAAAAAAAAAAAAAAAAAAAAAAAAAAAAAAAAAAAAAATTTTTTTTTTTTTTTTTTTTTTTTTTTTTTTTTTTTAATCGCTAGTTTCATCTGAATCTTTTTCTGTCACATCCTCATCCGACTCTGCTGGTTCTCGGATGGGCGGCCATTCCGTTGTTAGCTTCATGCTGGGCTCTTTGCTGCTGCTGCTATGTTCTCCTGTGGAGGGTTTTGACAAACCCACCAGGATGGCGATGACATATTCACTCATGGCTTTCATTTGTTGCGTGAATCGACTGTACAATGGGTTGGGAATTTTAACCGGTTCCTGACTTTCCAACATTTCTTGAATACAATACAATAGACATTGCATTTCCATCACTGGACCCTCTTCTTCCGTGTTGGAACATCTTTGATACTTTTCATACGCCCCATTCAATTGTTGAGCGGACATTACTTTTTGAAGGGTCGGAGACACTACCTTTTCATGCACATAACGCCACATGAGACCGTACACCATATCAAAGACGGCATGAAACGCTTTAATTTGTTTGAGTCGCATCTGGGATTGAATCACGCTTTTGGCTGCCGTAAACATGTATTCAAACCCATGATGACTCCCTTGATTTTGAATAATTTTCACCAAATCCTCTCCCATGG
Source organism: Maratus speculifer (assembly GCA_964019185.1). Taxonomy (NCBI): domain Eukaryota; kingdom Metazoa; phylum Arthropoda; class Arachnida; order Araneae; family Salticidae; genus Maratus; species Maratus speculifer. The sequence goes on from CAXHSM010000614.1 coordinate 91,545, forward strand.
GTATTTTATGCATCAATTTTTCCATATACACGGTAAAGTATTCTTTTTGAGTTTCAAACAAACGTTTTTCAATCTGACTGTTTAAATCCCCTTTCAAGAGTTGGTTGTGCAAGTCTTGTAAAATGGTCTCCTCTTCCCTTCGACCCTCCTCTTCTCCCTTCTCCTCTTCGTGACCGCGTTTCATCCTTGATTCCTTAGACATATTGGGGGACATTGGTGGGTATCACTTGGTAGCGACGGACTTGATACGGATACTTTAAATCCAGTGTCCAGCGTTGAGAAATGGACTCGTACTCCAACACCAAAGCATTAAAACGGGGTAAATGCTCATAGTTGGGGTCATCCAACAAAAAATGTTGCGGATTCACAATGATTCGGTCTTGAAAGAGGGGAGACGCGACCGTATCATGCACCGAGCAGACGGGATTTTCGTACAAGAGACGATACACCTTTTGTTGCGTAAAAGGGGGCATCCAGAGATCGGTGACCTGCTGGCAGGGCAAGGGAGCAAAGTTTTCTCGATAATCCCATTCATTCACCCGCGTCGTGCCAAAAGCATTCAAGACGGTCACACTGCGGGTCCGCGCGCGAAACGTGGGATGGTGTTTCAAATAATATTGCGCGTAATCATGGCGCCAAAGGGACTGTCGAATCATCACGGGCCCCTTTTGTCCTCTCACCAGGGGAATGAGGTCTTGGTCGCGCACAGTGTCCCATCGGATCATGGACACGGGATCTCGGAACCCCAGGTAAAAATAGGTGATGAGTTGGACATTCAGGGGTCCGGGAGGATCTTGAACCAACAGGCTAGCACAGGCATCGAACCCTTCCGTGTTCAAGTACTTTTTATGGCGACCTTCCAACACGACCCCAAACAATCCAAACGTGGGATCACACACGCATCCCCACTGGGGATCCCATTTTCCATGTTTCAGCGGTCTTCCGGACAAGGCATCAAAAGAACAGGGCCGTTTGACACAGGATGCGGGTCGAACCAACTGTCTTTCATAGTCGGCATGAAATCCATGGGTCTGGAGCTGTTTCACGGGGAGTTCATCGGGCTGGCACACCTGGATCTGTTCCAACACGGGGACTTTTTGACAGGTGAGACGTCCCCCGGCCAGAACCACGTGTCGGTAGCCCGGATCGCAGTCACACGCTTGCGACTGGGGGTTATACTGTCCGTGGACCCCGCACCCGACATTCACTTGACAGTCGCCTCCAAAAAAATTTTGTGTAAATAAATCAGGGTTGCGGCATTGGCAAATGACAAAGGGGATATTTTTCACACGAAACGAAATCCATTGACCGGTCTGCGGGTGACATTGACCGCCTCTCAACAATTTGGGTAAGCATGTCTGGTTTAAACACACGTGGTGCGTGGCACAATCGGCATCCACCTGGCAATGCACAGCGGAAGGGGAGAGTGCTTTCGGAACGGGTAAGAGAGGCCAAGGAGGGATCGTTGTGGGAGTCGGTTGGGTCCACGCATAAAGAACGGTGAGACCCAAGTACAGGAAAAAGAGAAAAAGGGTGATCAGTAACATGCTTTAATAAATGTACACAATGTTCAAAGTACCGTGCCGATAGATGAGTCCAATGGCGGCATCGAGCGCATTGCGTTGTTTCAAATAATGAAAAAATTTTAATTTGGTTTGAGGATTTTTTAAACGGAGCAACACGTCTCGTACACTAAACATGATGTCTTGCTTTCTGTGGTAAAAATAGAAGGGTCATTTTATAACATAAATTCTATCCAATCTTCCATCCTATCCAATTTCTATCCAATCTTATTTTTTATTCAACAGATGTAAAGATAAAATATTTATATTGTAAAATATATTTAAACATGAAAAAAAAAAAAAAAAAAAAAAAAAAAAAAAAAAAATATTTTTTTTTTTTTTTTTTTTTTTTTTAATATATATTTAAATATATTTCATATTATAAATATTTTAAAATAAATTTACATAGTAAAATATTTTTATACAACAGATGGAAAGATAAAATATGTATATTAAAAAAAAAAAAAAAAAAAAAAAAAAAAAAAAAAAAAAAAAAAAAATTTTTTTTTTTTTTTTTTTTTTTTTTTTTTTTTTTTTAATATAGATATTTTATAATAAAGATATAAAGTAAAATATTTTTGTTCAACAGATGTAAAGATAAAATATTTATACTATAAAATATATTTAAATATCTATTTAAAAAAAAAAAAAAAAAAAAAAAAAAAAAAAAAAAAAAAATTTTTTTTTTTTTTTTTTTTTTTTTTTTTTTTTTTTTTAATATACCTATTTTATAATAAAGATATAAAGTAAAATATTTTTGTTCAACAGATGTAAAGATAAAATATTTATACTATAAAATATATTTAAATATCTATTTAAAAAAAAAAAAAAAAAAAAAAAAAAAAAATTTTTTTTTTTTTTTTTTTTTTTTTTTTTTTTTTTTTTTTTTTTAATATACCTATTTTATAATAAAGATATAAAGTAAAATATTTTTGTTCAACAGATGTAAAGATAAAATATTTATACTATAAAATATATTTAAATATCTATTTAAAAAAAAAAAAAAAAAAAAAAAAAAAAAAAAAAAAAAAAAATTTTTTTTTTTTTTTTTTTTTTTTTTTTTTTTTTTTTTTTAATATACATATTTTATAATAAAGATATAAAGTAAAATATTTTTGTTCAACAGATGTAAAGATAAAATATTTATACTCTAAAATATATTTAAATATCTATTTAAAAAAAAAAAAAAAAAAAAAAAAAAAAAAAAAATTTTTTTTTTTTTTTTTTTTTTTTTTTTTTTTTTTTTTTTACACCCACACTTTTTTGATCACTGTTTTCATTTTTCCTTTTAATCGGGTTCCAAACTGATGATAGCGATTACCGTTTGCTAAATAATCTATCGTGATCCAATTCAGAGATGGATTTACGAGTAACGCATAAAAATAGAGTAGGTATAAACAGGTGGCATCAAATTCATTGGTATTTTCCTTCGCAACGGTGTGAGCCAGTTTTTTTACACGACTCAAGACACACTCTCGGCGTTTCAACAAGGGAAATTGTTGGTACTCGAAATGAGGCGCATTGTACCATTGATCGCTATGCTCCGCCACAAAATATAAATAATCATATGTTCCCTTCTTTTCTCGAATGGCTTTTATGTGCTTGACACCCTCGTTTCCAAAAGCATCCACCAACTCGGGAGTTACATCATACATTTTTTTCCAAATGCGACTCTCGTTTCGAAGTTGGCTCAAGTCATAGGCATTTTTGGAGGCCTCTTTTTGGATGAGCGCATCAATGGGTAATTTAGCTTCTCGCAACAATTTTAAATCATAAAAATCTTCCCGTTTCAACTGGCAAGTCATGTCTTTGTTTTTAATCATCAAAATTTTGTCTTTTTAAATTTTTAATCACTACCCCGTCGTAAAAGACCATGGAAGATTCTTGATCCAATTTGATTTTTTTTTTCGTGGAGGATTCTTCCGCGATACTCGTGTAACTAAACGCATCACTGGCGATCGAGATATCCGTTTGACGCAAGTCTCCAAATTCTTTTTCAAAACAAATGAGCAAATCAGCTTCGTGAAACGACGTGTTTTTGGTGGTTTTTAAGTATTGTCGAACGGCGGATCGGACCTCGTTCATGGTGGTTTGGTATCCCGGTTTCAATTGTACGTCCATATACAGTTTAAATTGTACATAAATATCTGCATGGATTAAATAATCGACAGTAAATTCTACGATACAGGGTGGTTCTTCGCGATAATGCAACAATCCATCCTCGAGATTCATGTGTTTTTTTAAATGATAATAGAGCATAAAAAAACACCCTTTAAACGATTGTTCAACCACATACACATCTTTCTTGTACGTGTTTTTTTCGACTTGCAACGAGGTTTTTTCGGGAGCCACATCCACAAATTCTGCATCAAACGGAATGGCGACGACCCGGTCTTTAAAAGCTTCCGACGCTTTGCATTCTGGATAATTGTTGGTCGTGGCAAACAATTTGGCGGTCGGAATCCCACCTGAATTTTGTTCATACATGTTTCGAAACGCAACAAAAGAATTACCTGTAATTTGTTTCACGCGGTTTTCATCAATGCGTTTTTCCAATTCTTCGGTGGTCACCATGCGACACGAAAAGAGGGTCGAAGCCAGTTCGGGGGTGGCATTGCTCGCGGAATGCCCGGGCGATAAATTTTCCGATTGAATGGCATGGTAGTACCCCCCGAGCATTTTCCCCATCAATTCAAACAATTTACTTTTTCCATTTCGCGTGAGACCTTTGCAGACAAAAAACTTACGCTCGTAATTGGTGGCCACCAACACGCTCGTTAACACATCCAACATGTACAACAGCCACTCGTATTCAAACGAACCACATTTACACAAGTTGACATAAAAGTGGAGCATGGAGTGGGTCAATTCATCGAGGGTGTCGGGAAACAGGCCTCTTAACGCATCGACCAAATTATCGGCATGATCCAAAAATAACCCTTGTAAATATTTCAAGAAAAAGGATCGATCGATTAATTGGTTGTACACCCTTTCGAGTTGAGGCGCTTCATTACACAGTAACATCATTTCGGTTCGTGGAATCCCCAACACAATTTTACGATCCGAGAGAAAAAATTCAGGCACCACTCCCCCAATGTGACCGGTGAGTACATCCAACACACCATCCTGCAAACGCAACAACCATTTATGGGCATCCATTTGAATATCTTTCCGCTCCATGGCCGTATCACTCAGGATGGCGGACACGACCTTGGTGATGTTAAATTGATTCATGAGTTCGGCATCCGGTCCTCCCCACCCCCCTGACTGTTTATATTCGTTATAATATTGCTTGACATGATTCCATAAATTGTGCATATGATCCGTAATTTCTCGGTCTCCGCTCACCTCTTGCCAAGAATAGTTTAAAGCATTCCAAATGAACCGCGTCGGTTTCTTCAAAGCATTTTTCAATTTCAGCACGAGAATGGGGGAATGGCGCTCTTGCATATTGCGAACGAGTTCAATAATTTGATCGTGTGTGGTAACCGACAGGATGACGCGTTGATTGTTTTCAATAATTTTTTCCAATTTCTCTCGATTGGTTTTCGGTTGTTCTTTATTGAGATTATCGGCACAATAATGAAGCGTGTGCAAAGATATTTCAGAAATGGTGAAATCAATAATTTTAGGGTCAATGGTCTGAATTTTTTCGAGCAGCGGGTGGTATTCGGTATCGAGAAGCGCTTTCAAGTGGTTGGCCAAAGTGGCCGAATCCAGACGATAGTGTTTACACAGGGTATAAAACACGGGTAAAAAATAATAGCCTTCGTTAAATTGCATGACGGTTTTAATGGGATTGGGATTTTCGGCCAGAGACATGTGCTCAAATTGGAGCATGTCATGCACATCTTTAAAGAGGTCCGGGATATGAGAATCGTCGAGCGTCGAGGCATGTCCAAACCGCCCATGCCACATTTTCAGAGCATGGTTATTGGTTTCAAACTCAATCATGTTACGAGCACTCAACTTTAAATGGTAATAGACTTTGAGTAAATTGTCTTTGTCAAACAGGAGTTTTTTACATTTGCTAATGTAACCCTGTTCTTTGGTGCGTTTGTACGTAAAGGTCGCGATATCATGCCAATCGGCCGACATGGTGGGATGTTTACCAATGGACGTGGCGTACGAAAGGGTGTGCGTAGGCGCATCCATGCGGGAACAAATGACGGGCATCATGAGCTGTTTCAATTCACCTACCAACATTTTGCAACTCGATAATTTGAGTAAAGTGCGAAAGAGAGAAGTTTCGTTATGTTTCCGTTTGACAAATTTTTTTTTGAGGGTCACATATTCTTCGCCAAATTTCAAGACATTCAGATGAAAGGTATTGGTTTCATCGACATAGACGAGGTGATAAGGAACGTAGGGATTCTTGTCTGGTTTCGAAGCATTGGGAAGCATGGCATTCATTAAAATGTCCAATTTATAAATTTCATGTCCCATGAAAGCTTGTCGAAATCGAAATTGCAGCATTTCACACAACAAAATGTAATCGTCGTGTCCAATTTTTAATTCGGGTAAATGAATATGCATGCCGAGATGACCGGGACGCCGAGCGATAATATAAGTAAAATTGCCGAGAGCGGGTAAAAAAATCATTTTGAGGACAGTTTCGATGAGTTGAAAAATGTTCGGTACGGCGCCGGAGGATTTGGGATAATAATCAAAATCTAAAATGACGGCATGGGTACCCACTGAACTTAAATCGAGAGTATACGGTGGGGCTTTTATTAAACCAATCCCGGATGGTAAGAATTATGACATTATTGTTTATGAGGATGATGCTAAAGAATTTTATTTTTTTGGTTATGCCATTTTATGGTGCCTAGGTTATGAAGTACCTCATGTTTCTTTGCAATCCTTGGTACCCGAAGAAGAACGTCATAATGTACCGAATGGGAACGGTATATTTATCCACGAATCCACTGTGCAACGGTTAATTACGGAAAGGAAAAAGAATTCTCCCCATCCCCATTACGATGCCTTCGAGAATTGGTTCCAGGATTATTTAAAAAATTGTAAAGGAACGAATCCATCATCCCACTGTCCTCATTAAAGGGATTCTTTTCTTGTTGAATTTTCCAACGACCACTCGCCCAAAGTTCTTGAATTCTTTTCCTGTGATAATGTAAATTTATTTTTAAAATAGATTCATCCCGCGGGTTTAAGTGCAAGTTGAAAGGATTATTATGAATCATTTCCCGCCCAGTTAAAAGCCTTAAATACGCTTCATGCGCCGTTTTACAATTGGACACGTCCAAAAGAACGGGTTGCGGCAGAAAATCTTGTTGAACTTGTTTATGAAAAATGGGGGGCTTCAACACTTTATAATGTTTAAGATGGGGGTCGGGTTGTCGAGAAGTGTTAATAGTGGAGAGGTGCAAGTAATAATAATCAATTTCTTCTTTTCCCCAATAACACAGATTCATATGACTGGTTAAAATAATGAGATGTTTTACACATGGATCTTTAATTACAGTAAAGCCAAAATACGGTTCCACGATGAATAAAAAATCCACATTTGTATGTTGGTTCCGCTGGTACTCTAAAGAGAGGTTCCATTTACATTGGACTTTGACAGTTTCTTCAAAACTAAAACATAAATCCAAGTAATAATTAAGTAAAAATGGTTGCCGACCTAAATTTCCAAACACTATAGAAATGTTTTGCGTTCTCCAAAAAGATATTAAATTTCGTACATGTTGTAGTTGGGATTTGGGATGTTTAAAAATAATTTTTTCTAAAGCCGTGCGTGTGTGAGACGCGCGAACACCGTCTAAATCTCGAGACGTAGTTTCCTGTGTATAGAAAAATGTTTCATTTTTAGAATCGGCAAAGGATACAGCTTTTTCCGGTTTCTTTCTCTTGAGAGCCATCAATACTTTCTTTCACAAGTTGCATAGAAACAAAAACGTTATATATAAAAAAAAAAAAAAAAAAAAAAAAAAAAAAAAAAAAAAAAAAAAATTTTTTTTTTTTTTTTTTTTTTTTTTTTTTTTTTTTTTAATAACAATATAATATTATTAATATTTTTATTTTATAACATAAATATTTTATAATAAAGGTATAAAGTAAAATATTTTTGTTCAACAGATGTAAAGATAAAATATTTATACTATAAAATATATTTAAATATCTATAATAACATCAAAAAAAAAAAAAAAAAAAAAAAAAAAAAAAAAAATTTTTTTTTTTTTTTTTTTTTTTTTTTTTTTTTTACATGATATTCTTTATAAGAGTATTTATAATAAAGTTCTGAAGTAAAATATTTTATTTTAACAGCTATAAAGATAAGATTAACCATGCAAGACACTTTCCCATTCCACAATCTTCCCATGTTAGTTCAAAGTAAGATTTTAAGACAATATGTCCCCTTTTTCTGCAAAACTTTTGTGCTCTCTCGTATACCAGAGTTTACCGAGTTACTCGACGATCAACATTCTTGGTTGAATTCATCTAAATCCTTTATTCGAATTTCCCAAATTCTCCGGTCTCTTGAAACTGGACTTTATTGGAATTTCGAACAGTTTAATACAGGTTATTACGTTTCTATAGATGAAGACAACATTAATTTTACACTTTGCACTTTGAGTGATGATTCTCTGTGTGATTTTTTTAATTTTGCTTATTATCCATTTTTAAAAGAAAATAACTGCATTTCTGCAGAAACGTTTCAGAATTTTTTGTCGTTATTTATCAGTAAATATTACACAACTAATGGAGTCTGTGTATATAAAACGAACAAAGGCAAAGTTTTTTACATCAATTACATAAAAAAGACGGTGCATTGGAATAAGTTAATTTTTCCTATTAAAGATAGCAAATGCATTATAAATCACAGTTTGGCAGAAACATTTATAATTAAATTAAAAGATAACGACATTATTCAATTAATTCATCATAATAAGCAACCGTGTGAGCATTTAACAAGGACAGAACAGGAATTAGAACCTGCATCCTTAGAGTCATGCATTTTAAATCCCCAGAATAAACGCGTTTACAATCGAAGAAAATTATTGGATATGAATTTTCAAATCGTGGAAGATCATGTATCTTTATATGTTGATTTACGTGCTTTATACATGTCCCGCTCGTCTTGTAAACGTCGAAGACTCAGCCTTTGTGGTTATAACCGTTTAAAAGAGTTGTTTTTTGAACTTTCAAATCTTTTCCAACCTTTAAAGTCATGTGAAAGCAACAAAGATAATCACGTTTAAAAAAAAAAAAAAAAAAAAAAAAAAAAAAAAAAAAAAAAAAAAATTTTTTTTTTTTTTTTTTTTTTTTTTTTTTTCGTTATGCTTCTTATAAAAGGAGCGTCTGCATGTCACAACTTTATTTTAACAAAGATAATCACGTTTAAAAAAAAAAAAAAAAAAAAAAAAAAAAAAAAAAAAAAAAAAAAAATTTTTTTTTTTTTTTTTTTTTTTTTTTTTTTTTTTTTTTTTTTTTTAACGTGATTATCTTTGTTGCTTTCACATGACTTTAAAGGTTGGAAAAGATTTGAAAAAAAAAAAAAAAAAAAAAAAAAAAATTTTTTTTTTTTTTTTTTTTTTTTTTTTTTTTTTTTTTTTTTTTTTTCGTTATGCTTCTTATAAAAGGAGCGTCTGCATGTCACAACTTTAGTTTTTCCTCAAACTCCTTGTCTTCCTGGAAACGCCGTAACTATTGTGTTTTTTTAATAATTTTATGGAAATTTCAACATTTAATACAATTGAACTGGATAAAAATGCTTTACCGAATACTAAGTGTACAGTGTGTAGAGAATGTGTTGATGTAAAATTTATCTTTATGATGCAGTGTGGGCACATTTACCATCACAAGTGTGTCCCTCAAATTGGAACGAGAACTAGATGTAAACTCTGTAAGAAGCCGTCAGAGACTGATCAATTGCGATGGAAAGAAACTGGAGAGTGGATTAATAACCGACAATTGGAAAATCGATAAAACATTACTTGGGAGTGCATCATGTCACGATTTATGCGAATAGAACCTATTTTTCCAACTCTTTATTCAAGTTTGTGGCCAAATCTCCCCGACAGTACTAATTATGGAGAAAAGAAAATGGAAGTGTGTGAAAAAGCCTTTCCTGCTAATGTAATTTGCAAAGTTTGCGGCACAGTCATAGAACCATGTATGATATTTGTTTTTAGTTGTAGGCATTTTTATCATGGATACTGCGCTCAAAGGATTGCACATATGAAAATTAGAAACATTCCTTGCCCAAAATGTACCAACAATATACCAAAAAAGGATTGGATAAGACTATCCAATTTACCGACCCGCGCTCCATTAGGCTATAATGCACGATTTGTTCCAGAATAACAAAAACTATATAAAGGTGCTTCCAGTTTCTCTCTTATCCAGTCTTTTGATACGGTACCCATTTTTCATACGTGTCTTTTTCATTTTCGAAGATGAGCCATCTCCAGTTATTAGACTTGCCCATGGAAATTTTAGTCTTCATTTTGCGACATGTACCCCTAAAAGATAAATTACACACCCTCTCCAAAATGCCGGAATTTCGTCCTTTTTTAAAAGACCGTGCGTCATATCTGGAATCTTCCTCCCCGTTTTCGTTAAAGTACATCAATCTCCTCTGTCGATTGCAACCTGGATGGTACTCGAATTGGAGAAATGCGTTTAACCGTTTTTAATTGATGATTGATGAAACTACTTTACATGTCACTTGGATTGAATTCAAATTGGTGGACATTCTAAAGCGTCACCAGCCCAACAGTACTGTCCAATTCTACTGGCACACCCTTGAAAACTTTCAAATGTGGTTCAAGGTATATATTCGTGATTTCGAGTATTTCGAGGATCAGGAAAATCTGCTAACTTATCATCTAGAGGGTTACGGTTTTATCGTACTGCATTACAACCCTTTTTCGACACTCCAAAAAATTTATCTAGATGAAGTATACAGCTATGTGGATTGGCATCGAGATTCAATCTGCTTGACACGATCGGTGTCTGCCTCGCGTGTGTGCTGGTTCCAGCTGTCGTTGAACCGAGAGAAAAAGCTCGCCGCTACATGCAGAGATCCAAAAACATGTCAATGCCAAGACACTGTCCAAGAATTTGACCCAATTTCCTTGGAATTGACGGCAGATTACAAGTATCTCATGTGGAACGGAGGCGACCCGATACCCCAATGGAGTTGTTATGATTACAGACTGGAAAAAGATGGGTACATGGAAGGGTTTAGGCTCAATCGCCACTTACCCTTCCCTCATAAACATGAACCTAGACCCATTGTAGAAGAAGATGGGAAGAATAAACACTTGAAAAAGTTTTTATGGCCTAAACCCATAAAAAGAATTTAAACATACTTTGTAACAACAGATGTACGGATATTATTTATATTACAAATATTTATATTATAAAATTATATTGTAACATGTAAAGATAATGTATAATAAAGTTATAGATCAAGTATTTTATGATGTAAAAAAAAAAAAAAAAAAAAAAAAAAAAAAAAAAAAAAAAAAAAAAAAAAAAATTTTTTTTTTTTTTTTTTTTTTTTTTTTTTTTTTTTTTTTTTTTTTTTTAACCATTGTATTTGTATTTAAATACATTTTTCGTAGGTTATCATGCACATCCATCCAATGCATCGGTAAACGTTTCTGCTTCTTTATGGATCCCACTCACTACTCTATCGTCTTTTCAAAATCTTTTCAAAATCTAAAGATACATTCTTTCACTCCATTCAAAGACAATCCTTTATATGTCGACTGGACCCATGTTCCCATCCATCCACTCATTTTTGATATACATCTCCGAAATCCTCATCAAAATCATACGGTTCCACTGTTATTACACTATTTTCAGCACATTTTTCTACCCGTTCTCGAAAAGTATGTTTGTCTACCGACCCTTGCTATTTTGTTGGCTGTTCGCCGCCCATGCCCGAGTGGTATGCATCTTCATCTATTAAACCTGCACGTGTCGCATGATGATTATACGCATCTCTGTGGTCTCATGGAGTTGGAGTGTCGCTATGAAGCCTCGGATTGTATCATTACTTTAGAGTGTCCCTCCACTCTGTTTCTGGTGGCCAGTGACACACCCCTGTACTCGCCTACACATTTGTTTCAGGTGAAGCCCACGTTTTGCAAAATCTCCCTGCCAGAACACTCCTTTGACCTGATGATGCCTTTTCCTCAGAAAGAGGGTCAAACGGTGGCCTTTTCCACGCGGATCCTCCCTCGAGAATCGTCCTATGAAAAGGCTGTAGCCCACTTTAAGAGTGGTATCAATCTGCGAGACTATGTTTTGGTGAAAGACCTCCCCTTGGCACCCGGTCCAGCTTCTTGGTGTTTTTCGTTTTTCCAAAACCAGTCTCGATTTTTGCAATCTTTGTCATCGCCTCGCCACCGCGTTTTTAGTACCTGGTATGAGCGATTTTCGCCTCGTAGCGAGGAGACAGGCATCTTTGAACCCTTTGATCAATACCTCATCCAGAGATGTCCGCATTTAAAGCATGTGTCGAGCCCCTTGCGTCATATACTCGCGTCTCCTGAACTCTGTTTACCCGTCTATTTTGCCCTGTGTAATGAGATGCAAAACTGCTATGATCCCGAGACGATAGCGGATCACTTGATGCAAATACAACCCGATTTTCGGTCGCTGGTCAAACCCCCTCCCGCAGAATCGAGCCAATTGACCCTGGAGACCATGGTGTATTGTGCATTCAAATGCAGCCAAGACCTACCTTTATTGGAAATGGGTAGAGGATGGGATTGGATTCTGGAAGCCACTCAAACATTTTCGGAATTGAAACAACACCTTTGTGGGATCCAACGGAGATTTTTCCCCATCGTGAAAGGATCGAATCAGCTGTACAGTTGGGACCCATTGATTGATCAATGGGTGGAGCTAGAAGACGTCCAACATATGGAAACAGTTCTCCAGTTTATCTTACGGTGCATGATGTATTTTGAAGGATTTGAAAAATTACCACTTTTTCTGCAAAGGAAAATTCAAAAGCCGTTGGACTGGATCGAGTCTTGGGTGAAGGCGATCGAGAACGACTTGGAAGACTCAGAAACGATTGTATTTCACTCCTTTCCCCGAACGACACTGGCAGATTATTATGGTCTCAATGTACCTGAATATTACTTTTTCGATGAGAGTTTGGAAAAACGTTTACAAAGAATGAATGTATCGGGTTCCTAGCATGGGAAGCAACTGAACATTAAAATTAAGTATGGATTATTCCATCGATTGGATCAAACTGTCTCCGGACGATGACCCAGAACTCTTCTATAAAAAATTGTCATATCTATCTAAAGACAGGGTGAAAGGGTATGTAAAACAATTTAAAAAGTATGCAAAGTATTGGACTTTGTTGAGGTTTCAACAGGAAGTACTCCGACGACCGACCCTCAACGTCAGCATCACCTACAATAAACGATATGGTTGGCACATTTCATCTTGTTTAAGAAGTTTGCCACGGGAAAATACGGGGAGAAATGTATGTACGTGTAAGAAAGATTTCACACAACCCTTTTTATATTTTTACAAAGTAACACGAGAGGTGAAACAACCTTTTAAAGATAGATGTACAGTGTGTAAAGGTTACGACCCACGCTTTCCACAAATACAAAAAAAAATACAATTCTAAAAAAAAAAAAAAAAAAAAAAAAAAAAAAAAAAAAAAAAAAAAAAAAAATTTTTTTTTTTTTTTTTTTTTTTTTTTTTTTTTTTTTTTTTTTTTTTTTGTTTATGTATATACTTTCAAAATAAAGTACATTTCTGATGGATTATAATTTCTTAGTTGAATGCATCCTGAATAACACGTTTCTTTCAGAAGCGGTTCAAGAGTTGGTTCATCGAACGAAAACATTAAATTTAATTACTACAGAATGGAAAAATGTTTTAGAAAACAGCGAAGTTTATAAAATTCATATGAGTGGGAGGGCTAAATACTCAAGAGGGCATACTGTTGCAGAAAAACAAGCTGTTTGCAAAAGACTGGTATATAAAAATGAAATGTATACATTAATCATAGCAGGGGAGTGGTGCCTCTCAAAAAGTCCAAAAGGAGATTTTTCTGTAATTTCATGTGATTGTGAACCCTTGCAACTAATTGGTACCTCAATGCGAGAAAATGTTTTAGATAGATTGCACGATGGTGGTCGATTTTTTATACGTCGGTGTAACCCGCATTTGTGCATTGATTGTCGTACCATGCACAAAAAATTTAACGTTCCCATTGAAAAGCACAATTGGTGTGTAAAGAGCTTACGAGTTTTTGATGGACAACAAATTTCCTTCACATTTTCAAACCAATTACAGCACAGTTTACTTCAAATGGGTAGTTTTATGGGAATATTTCGTATGCAAATACATTCTCGTTTAACATTTGGCGAAGCCTATAAAATTAGCGGGATTGTGGACGAAATGATCATTTTTCAACATTCACTTTTATTACCTACTGGAGTAATGTGTTTAGAGCCTGCGGGGACATTACCCTGCATAGAATTTCCAGAGGAGAGTGTTACAGAAGAAGTTGTAACACAATTGTAAAAAAAAAAAAAAAAAAAAAAAAAAAAAAAAAAAAAAAAAAAAAAATGTGTTTAAATGAAGCAGTGCGAGCTTTCAACAATCTCATTTCTCATTTTTACATGATGACAATGGTGCGAAGAAAGAGCTCTCCAATGAAATTTGAGAAGCATGATAAAATTCTTCAGTTGCAAAAAATCATACAAGCAAAAAATGAGAAAATTCATCGCTTAACCAAAAAATGTAAAGAACTTTCAGATTTAAAAAATGAAAATATGCAACATTTTCAACATGAAATAGAAAAAAGAGATTTTGAAATTGTTTATTTAAAACAAGCTTTAAAGGATCATTTTATTCAAACCCAATTGTTTATTGCAAAGTTAATTAAAGTGCTAAGTTAATCAACTTGCTGATTGAAAAGGTTTGAGTATAAAAAGTAAATCTTGTATATATTGTCTGCTTCCATTATTTCTCTGTTATAAACAAGAAGAAATGGTTTTTTTTCATGATGAAATAGAGGTATTGAATAATCGGCTTATAGTTGAAAACATACATCTTAAAGAGACTGTTGAAACACTTAAGAAGAAACTAGATTCTTATGAAGGGGAAGTGAAAACCTTGCTGAGAAAAGTTTTACAATTATTGCAAGAAAAAGAAAAGAGGCTTGAGGAAGATTTGTGCCATTTAAGAAATACATCAATGTAAAAAAAAAAAAAAAAAAAAAAAAAAAAAAAAAAAAATTTTTTTTTTTTTTTTTTTTTTTTTTTTTTTTTTTTTTTTTTTTTAATATTATGTTGTTTTATAATAAAGCTATTGAGTAAAGTATTTTAGTTCAACAAACGTAAAGATAAAATATTTATATTGTAAAATCTATTTAAACATACATATTTATTGAAAAAAAAAAAAAAAAAAAAAATTTTTTTTTTTTTTTTTTTTTTTTTTTTTTTTTTTTTTTCAATGATATTTAAGCATTTGAAGCATTCACTTTAAACAGTTTACATCTATTCATTTTTCACTTCAACTTGTTTCTTTAATAAAGGTCGTATGTCATGTTTTCAACTATTGCTTGTGTAGCAGTTCGATACAGCAATTCGTCTCCGGTTGAAGTCGTTGTTGTTTATGATTCCGAATACACAGTATTTTCTAATCCAGCCGATTTTTACCTTTCTCCTCATGATGAATTGTTTGCCGTAGATCAAAATGCGTTAAGATTTTTGAAAGATCAAAATTTGAGATGTACAGTATTATATGAAAAAAGTTTTTTGAAGTATCCCTGCTGGCAATGTAAAAACAAAAAGTGTGCATTGACGATAGCATTTCTAGCTTGGCGAATATGCTTAAAACGAAAACGAGGAGTACCATTTAATCATGAAATGAGTACTTTAACTTTAACTTCTCCACGTACTCAAGAAATATTTGTGGCTGTGGAATTTGATGAAAAGAATAATCCTGTAAATGGATGTGCTGTTGCAGACAGCGGTTATCTTATTGGTGTTCCAAGTAAATGGCTTCCAATTGTAAAAGAATCTGGCACTGTACTGAGAGCTATAGGTTCGAAAACGGGTAAATGGTTAAAGGAACAAGTACAATACCCGATAAAAATAACACACGATATCTATTTAAATTACCCTTGTAAGGAGTGTGGTAAAAAATCTTGTCCTTTAGTAAAAGCTTTTTACGGTTGGAAACGAGAGGCAATTCTAGTTTCCTATATTGAACATTAAAAAAAAAAAAAAAAAAAAAAAAAAAAAAAAAAAAAAAAAAAAAAATTTTTTTTTTTTTTTTTTTTTTTTTTTTTTTTTTTTTTTTTTTTTTTTAATAATAAAAATGTATGTTTAAATATATTTTACAATATAAATATTTTATCTTTACGTTTGTTGAACTAAAATACTTTACTCAATAACTTTATTAAAAAAAAAAAAAAAAAAAAAAAAAAAAAAAAAAAAAATTTTTTTTTTTTTTTTTTTTTTTTTTTTTTTTTTTTTTTTTTTTTTTAATAATAAAAATGTATGTTTAAATATATTTTACAATATAAATATTTTATCTTTACGTTTGTTGAACTAAAATACTTTACTCAATAACTTTTTTTTTTTTTTTTTTTTTTTTTTTTTTTTTTTTTAATAATAAAAATGTATGTTTAAATATATTTTACAATATAAATGTTTTATCTTTACGTTTGTTGAACTAAAATACTTTACTCAATAACTTTATTAAAAAAAAAAAAAAAAAAAAAAAAAAAAAAAAAAAAATTTTTTTTTTTTTTTTTTTTTTTTTTTTTTTTTTTTTTTTTAATAATAAAAATGTATGTTTAAATATATTTTACAATATAAATGTTTTATCTTTACGTTTGTTGAACTAAAATACTTTACTCAATAACTTTATTAAAAAAAAAAAAAAAAAAAAAAAAAAAAAAAAAATTTTTTTTTTTTTTTTTTTTTTTTTTTTTTTTTTTTTTTTTTTTTACAAAAGTCAAGTTATAAAAATCTTTGTATAACATGAGTTTATTTCAAAATTTGATACATGATTCCTCAGTACGTTTTATTGCTTCCATTGTGATGGGTCCAACAGCGTCCTCCCATCAATCAGAGGATGCGGGTATGGAAATTTCGTTTCAATTAGATCCAGCAATACAAGTAGAATCCTCTGATACTTCATCTGATGAATCAACCGATGTAGACTTGACAGACTTTATGGAAATGGAAAATGCAAATTTGGATACTTTAATGGATTCGAATGTCACGATCGATTCAGATGAAGAGAATGATATATCGTCTTCTAGATTGTTAGTTTTATGTCTACAATATTTAATGGATATAGAAGATTTTTATTTACAATACGAACTACCATCTAATATTTTAGATTTTTTATTAGCAGACAATAATCCACACGAAGAAAAACACCCAGTGCCGGAAAATATTTTAAATTTTTTTCCAGTTGTAAAACTAGATCAGAAACAACTTTCTGAAAATGGTGAGTGTTCCATATGTTTAGAAGAGTTTCAATGTGACGGTAAAGCATTAATCCTTTCCTGTAATCATTATTTTCATGAAGCATGTATAAAAAGGTGGTTTCAAGAACAAAATTTTTGTCCAATCTGTAAACAAGAAGTTTGTTGATCATGGAATTTGCAAAAATATCTGATTCTCTAAATACTTACGATTCGCCAGAAACATTTTACAAAAAACTCTCTCGTATGTCAATACAACATTTAGAAGAAGAAGCTAAAAAATTTAATCAGTATGCTGAACTGTCCCAAATTTTAAATTGTTACCTAATAATAAGAAAACATCCAGAAATGAAAATGGAAATGAGTTTTGATAAAGGTGGCTGGTGTGTTAAGAACTGTAATAGAATAAATTTGAATTTTGAACCGTGTCTGCAGGATGAGGTTGAAATTTTAAAGGTTGTTAAAACTGAGAAAAATTAATTTAAAAAAAAAAAAAAAAAAAAAAAAAAAAAAAAAAAAAAAAAATTTTTTTTTTTTTTTTTTTTTTTTTTTTTTTTTTTTTTTACTTTCTTTCCATATAAATCAGACACAATGAGACCTACAATTGTCTTCACATACAAACAAGTAATCATGGAGGATGACTATTCGGCACTCGTTAAACGAATTCTTCAGGATAAAACATTGTCTCATCATGTCAAAAATTTAATGCAAACAGAAGCTTCAATCTATTCGAATCCTCCTACTTTGAATCTTATAACGGAAAACTGGTCAACCAACTTGACTCAGAACCCTCATTTTCAAAACTTTCAATTTGATCCTGTACATAAACATGATCCGAACAATTTATATGGTTACGAAACATCTACAACATCCATTTTTCATGTTCTTATAGCGGGATACTGTCGATTTTCAAAACCTTATGCGGGACAAAAAAAACCAATGCAATCTGTTATTTTAAGCAATTGTGCACCATTGTCTCAAATAGCTCGGATGATGATCCGTGATTTAGGAGACAATCTTCTTATTTCGGATGAGTTTAAATTTTCCTTCGTTCCCACCTGTACGCTTTCTAGTTGTGTTTTTTGTAAAGATTCTGCGAAAAAAATGAAAGCGTTTGCTGATTACTTTCCAATCACAAAATCTCAGACCTGTGTTACTCGTACAAAAATATTTGATGGTAAAGAAGTTGTGAATCGATTTCAGAATTATATTATTGACATTTTTCCAAACACATGTATCGCCGTTCTGCATTTAACTATTGATCGGCGGTATCATTACACAGACAAACATACAAAAGAAAAATTTCATCGTATAGGAGGTATCATTAACGTTGCGACGTTCTGTCAGGAAGAGATTTTCAATTCGACGAGATCCGTTCATTTGGGTGACTTGTCTGATATTGAGTTATACAGTCAAATGTCCACCCTCCCTGAGGAAAAGAATCCCAAACAGAAGAAAAGTGAAGACATTGATCCTCAGGATAAATCATATAGTAAAATGTACAAGTCGAGTGTAGATTATACCGCCATCACCATGGACGATATGGATGCGTGCCATTCCACTTTAGATGGAAATCAAACCCCCGAAGAAGAAATGAATGCGTTAGATGAACAAGACGATACATCCCTCCTTTGTGAGGAAGACCTTTTTGCTGCAGAGGGTGACACTTTTGAATTGAAAACGGTACCCGATAGCGAGGATTTCTTTTCGATTGAAAGCGAAAGTAAAGTCAAAAGACCGCGGTGTGAAGAAAGTTTTTTGTCAATTGATTAAGGGAAAACCACATATCAATAAACAAGGTATGGATGACACTGATGGTGAGGATTTAAACATGCGATACAATCAGTTGACAGAGGAAAATAGACAGTTAAAAGAGTCTCTGGAAACACTCAAACAGAAATGTGACATGTACGAGGAGGAAGTTAAAACCTTGTTAAGAAAAATTGTAAAGTTGCTCGAAGAGAAAATAGAGAGACTCGAACAAGACTTGACATTTCTACAAAACTGAAAAAAAAAAAAAAAAAAAAAAAAAAAAAAAAAAAAAAAATATTGTAAAATATATTTAAACATACATATTTAAAAAAAAAAAAAAAAAAAAAAAAAAAAAAAAAAAAAAAAAAAAAAATTTTTTTTTTTTTTTTTTTTTTTTTTTTTTTTTTTTTTTTAAATATGTATGTTTAAATATATTTTACAATATAAATATTTTATCTTTACGTTTGTTGAACTAAAATACTTTACTCAACAACTTTATTATAAAAAAAAAAAAAAAAAAAAAAAAAAAAAAAAAAAAAAAAAAAAATATTTTTTTTTTTTTTTTTTTTTTTTTTTTTTACAAAATTTTAGTGCACATTGCCCTGTGCTCTTCATTCAAGTCATTTGACTCCTCTACTCGATAACTGTACTTACGGTCAGGGGATATAATTAAATGATGGTGACTTGGAACATTGTTCAAAATGCTTTCTGTTGCTAACCAAGTCAAATGTGGATTCGCTAGTCGAATGTAAAAATAATAACATTCCAACAGTGTAATTTCATACATTAGTGTATTTTTACAAGCAAATTCACTTGCCAATTTATCCATTTCCTTGACAATTTCTTGATAATCTGCTGAATCTACAAATATTTCGATTCCTTTAAAACGAATGTTTAATGGAATCAACATGCGTTGACCGCTCAAAAAATAGAGGTAACCGTATTTTTCTTTATTTTGTAACAATTTCGAAATGTATTTTCTCGCGACATTTTTAATTTTTGAGTGACTGACTAAATCGAGAGTGACAAGTTGGTCCACTGGATAATTTCCAGCAAATTTTTTTACAAAGCTCATCTCTCGACTCAACGATTCCGTTTCATACATTTCCTTTAACAAATCATCTCTACAGGTAAAATGCACGTTGCCAGTTTTTCATACATCTTTATTTCTTTTTCTCGGTAATATTCGATAGAAAAAAGGTACTACCCAACTGAGTACCCAGGCGACTAAAATAATCCCAATCCCATACACGACATAGGATACCCATGGAAAAAGGGTTTCTATACCCGACCATACACCAGAGCGCAAATTTTCTGCAAAATGAGTGAGTGCATCTGCCACCGTGGGGCGTTGACATTGCATCAACTCGTTTTCATCGCACGCTACCTCATCGCAAGAACAGAGTTTACAGCAAGAGTCTTCATTTTCTTCATCAAATTGGTCACATGTGTTTTGATACTGCTTCCATCCGTCGCAATAGGGTATGTTATCCAACCTTCCTGGTTGACAACAACTCAATTCGCGTACCTTGCAAACAGTTCCATCTGCCTTTTTCTTAAAACATCCCGAATTGGACTCGATATAATTCCAAATACTTGATACCCCTACACCTACTGCAGAAGTGACACCTGCGACCGCCAAAGTTTTTTTATTGAAAAGATGTTGAACGACCTGCTTGAAATCTTTTCTCTTTTGAACGAGTGCTCTTACATCATTTTCGGATTTTGCTTTCGTTTTAAAGGTTTCAAATTTTTTGTGAACTTTTTTAGGTCGATAAAGTGTATAACGTTTTTTCATGTTGTGCTTGATTCAGTAAATACAAGTAGATACTATGGAAGAAACTAAATGTATTTTTAAAGGAAAGAAATCTCGCTGTCGCAGTGAACCAAGAAAGGATTTACCTTTACTCATATGTCAACAGCATCTGAAACAGTATTATGGATTAGAAGTGGGTTACGAACAAATTGATGGTGTGAAACATGTGTCCTTTACCGGTGGTTTTCTAAGACCCATTTTTGGTTATAGCACCTTTAGCAGAAATGAAGTCATTATTCCAACAAAACATTTTTTGGATTTAAATATTCATACAGAAGACAAGGATACGAAAGACAGCGAACTTTTAGAAAGATTTACTTTAAATAATCGTATTGTAGAAACGCTTCGTGAATATGCAAATGATTATCCCGATACTATGGATCATCGGCATGTAGTCGAAATGTATCGAAATTTTGTAGCAGATGAAAATGCGGATACAGACCCAATACATACGGAAAATTTGCCTGTATTACAAGCCATAGTGGAAGCTCGGAAAAAACATTCAGAAGTGTTTATTCGAAATCAACCCGTCAGTAGAACTTTAAAAGATAATTTATTGTATACAGATAAACAAATGGCCCTCAGTATTATTGATATGAAATTGTCCAAAAATTTTCAATATCTGTTAAACAATATCTTATATTCTGAATTTAAAATTCAAGCATACGGTACTTCCTATTTGGATATGATACCATTTAATACCACTTTTATACCAAATGTCGGCTTGGTCGCTACAGAAAAGATTGTGCATCCTTTATACTTAGTCATTGAGGGAAGGTCTTCTGGTAGTCCTATATATTACAATGCTCATGTGGGTTTAATACCAAAAACGATACAACCATTCAAGTATACAGTAAAAGATGTACCAAAACAATACACCCTGAATGAAGCTTGGAAAGGTGGTACCCTCTGCTAAAAAAAAAAAAAAAAAAAAAAAAAAAAAAAAAAAAAAAAATTTTTTTTTTTTTTTTTTTTTTTTTTTTTTTTTTTTTTTTTATATATATTTTTTATATTTATATTTTATAATATAAATATTTTATCTTTACATCTGTTGAATAAAAATATTTTACTTCATAACTTTATTATAAAATATCTTGGTTATTAAAAAAAAAAAAAAAAAAAAAAAAAAAAAAAAAAAAAAATTTTTTTTTTTTTTTTTTTTTTTTTTTTTTTTTTTTAAATATATTTTATAATATAAATATTTTATCTTTACATCTGTTGAATAAAAATATTTTACTTCATAACTTTATTATAAAATATCTTTGTTATTAAAAAAAAAAAAAAAAAAAAAAAAAAAAAAAAAAAAAAAATTTTTTTTTTTTTTTTTTTTTTTTTTTTTTTTTTTTTATCTTTACATCTGTTGAATAAAAATATTTTACTTCATAACTTTATTATAAAATACTTTTGTTATTATAAAAAAAAAAAAAAAAAAAAAAAAAAAAAAAAAAAAATTTTTTTTTTTTTTTTTTTTTTTTTTTTTTAATAAATTATTTATATACAATTAAAACTTTTTTTTTTTTTTTTTTTTTTTTTTTTTTAATAAACTATTTATATACAATTAAAACTTTATTTTTTTCTGATTTCATATTTCTTAAAGTTTTAATTTTAAACTTGTAATTTATACATAAAATGGATAGATATTCCATATGCATAGCAGGATAGCAATGTTCTCTTAATTTATGTTTTTTTATTGGAACATAATAAGTTTTAAATATCCTCTTATATAAACTATTTGATAACAATAATTTATACATGCGTTTTGAGAAAACACAGCAAGGTACTAAATACAATATTGAAAAATCAGGTGCATATTTAATAAATGTTTCAAGAATTCTTACAGATAAATTTCTGCAAGCATGGATACCTATCCATACATTAAATGTGGATGATATTGATTCAAATATTTCATCGTGTATATTACATTCTATAAAATCACATATATTCATTTTATTTAGTAGATTAATACCCATGTATCTATTTAAATCAAGACAAGTCATTTTAAAGTTTAAAAAATGTATACCACATGCGTTTCCTGAACATATATTGAGTATTCTTTTGTTATCATTATTTATAATATTGAATACAGATAATGTCTCTGAATACTCTTTTTCTAAAAATTTTTGAGGAAAATGGTGTTTATTGAACATATTTATTAAATAGTTGACAGTAATATTTACAGAATCATTTAATACAGTTAAACTCTGTAAAATAAAAGTTGTTAGACAATTACAGTCCATTTCAAATGACTCATGTTTCAAGTCAAATCCCATATATTCTCTCAAAGATAACTCAAAATGCAATTTGACATCACGTTTTTTATATTCTTTAGACAAATAAAAAAAAATTATAAGATATTTTATAATGGGATGCATATTATACAGGTACGTTATGCCTACAATAAGATAGTACATATCACCTTGGAATATAATTTCCTTTTTCGTTTCACATTTTAATACATTTTTTAACAATTTACGATATTTAGCTGAATGTAACAAATCTTTAAATCCATTTCTGATTGAATCTATGTTTTCTAAAATAGATGTATAACATAATGTATCTACATTTTCTACAATATTTTCAAAAAAGTCATAAAATTCATTAATATTTCTGTATACGATTAAATCCATTTTTATAGTACTTTTTAAAAATAATATATCCTCCAAATGTTATATATGCGTTTATTAAAAAAAAAAAAAAAAAAAAAAAAAAAAAAAAAAAAAAAAAAAAATTTTTTTTTTTTTTTTTTTTTTTTTTTTTTCATAGTAGATATATAGAGTATTTATTCAATCTTTCAATCTTTTCCGTGCCCAACATGAATGAGTTGTCAAATTTCAACGCGTCAGAATCGTTCCCTTTTTTTGATTTACCCGACTTGGTGATCAGCAAAATATTAAAAGAATTTGTCCCAGTAACCGATAAAGCGGAAACGTTGTCTCAGATGCCAGAGTTTGAACCGTACATTTCCCGAAAATGTATGTGGTTTCAGTCAACTCTCAAATTGTTTCACCTCACAAAATCTATAAAACTTGGATGGTATGTGGATCCAGATAATATACATAATCGATACTATCTTTCCGTGGATTACTTTAATTTAAACTTTACAATTCATTCTTTTTGTTCAAGATTTTCAGGTGTTCCCACAGTCCAGTATACTGAAAAATTGTACCGTCCTCCTTCCAGCGTCCAAGCGGTTGTAGAAAAATTTAACAGTTTTGGTCTCTTCCCAGTAGAAGAGAATGAGGTTCTCATGTATCATTGGTCTACTCAACATCCTTATAGAGATATCTTTTTCTGGGTTAACCGTTCATTCAATGTGGTTCGCGCATCATTTTCTAACAAGTTGTATCCATTGCAGCAGGATATGTGTCGAATATTTAATGATTTAATGCATCATCATAAAGTGTTACTAGTCATCAAAGAGGATTTATCTTTAGAGATTTGTTGTGAAACATGTGGAGATTTAAGTTGTATACATGAAAAATGTGAATGCACGCTGAAAAATAATTATAATTATAATCTTTTACCTTTAATTTTTCATCCATGCGATAAAATGAATCCTGCTGATTTTTATAAATGCAAATGTAGGATGGCTAGTTCGAGATTCATATATGCAGTATCCAAATTGACATTTACAGAATTTGAGAAAGAGAATGTACTGGTACACAATAACCATTTTATTAAAACGTTGACGTTAATAAATTATAATATCATTTCGACGTGGAATAAGACTGATGAAAGAAATACCCCTGATAGAAATATGCGCTGGATCAATTTATTTTTACGAATGCCTTATAAATATAAATTACCTTTGTCATAAAATATAGATGGATTATTTGTGCATGAAAAAAAAAAAAAAAAAAAAAAAAAAAAAAAAAAAAATTTTTTTTTTTTTTTTTTTTTTTTTTTTTTTTTTTTTTTTGGCAGTTATATGAAGTTTATTATGTCATCGTATACATCTTTCCTTCAAGCCATATTTGGTAGCCATTACACTCTCCACGCTCCGTACATTTACGGATTGCACCTCTATTGTTTATTTGTCATCACATTCGTTCTTTCTTTGTGTGTTTACAGTCTTATCGGCTATCAAGACATTTGCGACCGCACTTTTCAGGAACGGGTTCATCTTTTGCGCGTAAAATATGCCTCCACTCAACGTCCCGGCTATGATTAATCCCATTCTCGAGAATTACGATACTCACGTCAATCATTTTATTCTTTTTTTACGCGATCGACTGCAATGTCGACTCGTCTATTTAGGACCCAACATTGTACGGCAACATATTCTTCAAAAAACTGTGTATGCCTGCTCCGTTTATTGTAAACCCAAAAAATATTTAAAAGATGTCTTTCCCATCATGATTGGTTCCCAGTTGGATTTGGCTATTCGCCATCGCGGTCTTCAATCCTTTGAAACGCCTCTGCATTGTTCAGAGACGTTTCCTTTTCAAGAAGTGGACATTGGCCGCGGGTTTTTCATTATTAATGGTTTTTTGAGACACATTCCTTATTTTTATACCAACGATCCCACCAACACCCATGTGATTCAAAAAAAAATTGTTCGTGTGTATGCTTACAATGCGCAAGATCGGGGTAAAGAGCTGAGCTATTACGTCGCCAACACCCCAGAACGGCGGTATGGGGACGTTGTGGTGGTCCATAATGATGGGCGCGAAACCTCGGATGACCCCCATTTTTTTTCGCACTGCCCTTATCCTGTTCATTTAACGGCTTATATGTCACACCTGTATCGCCACAATGTTTTTGATATCGATCATTTAGGGAATAAGATGGTCGTCAGTCCGGGGCATTTATTGACCAAACTGTTTATCAAATATCTGTACGGGCCGCTCCGGGCCGAGGACTGGAAACTCATTAAATCGCGCACGGCCCTCATCCGTCATTCTATTGATTCGGGTTGCTTGTTGCATGTCTTGTCCCGGAAAACCGTTTATTTTAAGGAAGGGAGATCGGCCGGGAAAATGACCAATGAACCCCACGAATCTCATCGTGAAATTGGATCCAATGGGGAAGTTTTTATTGAGAAGAGTATGGGTTGTTATCGGGAAATTTCCACTCAGACCTATCCCCTGAATCCCTTTTTACTGTACCTGATTGTGCGACAAATGTCCAACAAGGTCAATCACGCTACGCTGGATCCCTACCATCCCAGTCAGGAAGGCTGGTTTTGTAAATTGGGTGTGTTTGACACGAAGAATGTGGGGCGTATGAATACCATGGTGCGTGAGACGATCGTGTCCACTTGCGAGGATTTGGATCCCGTCTACCACGACCCTACGTTTTGGGACACGTTGCAATTGGTACCCGAAGCCAACAGTCTCTACTATGTGGTGGTCAATGAGGCGTGTATTCCCGTCACCCGAGCCTCTTTTCTAGCTCTCAATCTCCTCGCATTGAAACGCACGTTTCAACACATTGAATGTTATGCGCGGGACAAATTTATTGTGATTCGCTACAAGATGGGGTTGCTGATGAAAAAATTACCCGAAACCGATATCTGGGTGACCCCTTACGATGAACTCTATTGGGCGCGTCTGTGTTTTCAAATCGAAGATAAAAACGACCTGATGGAGCGGTGGCCCGTCCAGTACAGTTACTTTGTGGATTTAAATCCTTATTTTCACCATAATGCTTTTTTAAAAAACATTTTAGCCTTTAATGCGCTCAAAAATGCCGTGTTGGCGACCACATCTCAATACGCGCTCTATTTTATGGACAGTGTCTCGACGTACCGCCGAGCACCCACAGCCGATCATCGACCCCTCATGGAACCCGTGGCCGATGGCGTCTCGCCTCATTTTGTGGTTCTGTTGCCCCACATTGTGGTGACCTATATGAGTTTTTTAGGATTGACGCAAGAAGATTGCATTGTCAAACGCGAAGATTTTCGGGGGTTTGATTGTTTTCGGTTTTATACACTGCGGCTGAAAGTGAAAGCCACCACCTGGGTGAAATTTTATCCCGTGCACGGGGACGTGGACGCCGAATCCAATTTACTGGGGACCCTCATCAGTGGCGCACCCTTGCAAGTCGAGCCGTACTCGATCCACGTGCGCACGCATCCCGTGTCTCCGTGTGAGATTCGTTTAACCTTTTCCAAATCCCCCTTTCGGATCGTACAACATTATTTAACCGAGGACAAACTCATGATTAGCGTGGAACAGGAACATGTGAGCAGTACCGGAGATAAATTGTGAAGTTTACACGGTCAAAAAGGCGTGATTCGGGTCATGTCCCGACTGCCTCGGTTAGATGGCCATGTGGAACCCACCTTAATCATCAATCCGTATTGCATGTTTCGCATGACCACCGGCCAACCGTTAGAAGCCCTGCATTTGGGAGGCGGCCGCGATGCGCTCACGGTCCATAATTCGGAGGGACGACTCATGAAAGGGGCCTCTGCCTTGTATGGTAAAACTTTTTATTTTGTCGTAGTCTATTTTAGTTGTGAACACATGTACGCGCCCGATATGTGGGTCATGGACAAAGTCATTCTTCAACCCGTCAAAGGACGGAGTCGACAAGGGGGCATGAAACTGGGCAATATGGAAGTGAATGCTTTACGGGGCAATGGCATTGCCTGCTGCTTTGAAGAAAAATTTTTCGAAGACGGAGACCGAGTGCCGGTGGCAGGCCGACCCACGGAAACGGTACCGCAAGCCATGTGTTTGGTCACGCACGATTTAGCCTATTACAAATGTTTTTTAGAATATCAAAGCTCGCCCGCGCTTCAAATCCGTTCAAAACGCTGAATGCACCGTGTTTATTTTTTCTAATGAAATGGGTCATTTGCACACTTTTTTCTAATGGAGAGGGTGTTAAGCTCTTAACACCCTCTTCATTAGAAAAAAGGAAGCAAATGACCCATTTCATTAGAAAAAAAATGGCCTCCAAATAAAGAAATAAACTGTCATTTGAACACGTTTCGGGTTCAAAATGGATCAAAAATTGGAAAAAAGGGGGTTCGCCAAAAACGGATAAATGGGTGAAGCACCTTCAACAGGGCAATAACAAAATGTAAGGCGGGGAAAGGCAGGTGGGTTGACAAAAAAATATGAGCAAAAGTGGTAAACGGCAAAAAGAATGGAGGGAAAAGGTTTTCAAATGGCAAAAAGAATAAAGCAAGTGTGGCAAACGGCAAAAAGAAGGGAAGGAAAAAGTTTTAAAATGACAAAAGAATAAAGCAAGAGAGGCAAACGGCAAAATGAATGAAAGAAAATGTTTAAAAATAGCAAAAAGAAAGAAGCAAGTGTTGAAAACGGTAAAAAACACTGAGCAGAGAGGTGTTTTGAAAAGGGAGAAAAGTAAAAAGTACGAAGCAAGTGTTGAAAACGGTAAAAAGCACTGAGCAGAGCGATGATTTGAAAAGGGAGAAAGATAAAAAGTGTGAAGCAAAAGTTCAAAACGGCAAAAATCACTGAGCAGAGAGGTGTTTTGAAAAAAGAAAGAGGTAAAAAGAACGAAGCAACTGTTGAAAACGGTAAAAAGCACTGAGTAGAGAAGAGTTTTGAAATGGGAGAAAGGTAAAAAGCGTGAAGCAAAAGTTCGAAACGGCAAAAAGATTGGAGGAAAAAAGCTTGAAAATTGCAAAAAGCATGAAGCAAAAGTTCAAAACGGCAAAAAGATTGGAGGAAAAATGTTTGAAAATTGCAAAAAGCATGAAGCAAAAGTTCAAAACGGCAAAAAGATTGGAGGAAAAATGTTTGAAAATTGCAAAAAGCTCGAAGCAAAAGTTCAAAACGGCAAAAAGATTGGAGGAAAAATGTTTGAAAATTGCAAAAAGGATGAAGCAAAAGTTCAAAACGGCAAAAAGATTGGAGGAAAAATGTTTGAAAATTACAAAAAGGATGAAGCAAAAGTTCAAAACGGCAAAAAGATTGGAGGAAAAATGTTTGAAAATTGCAAAAAGGATGAAGCAAAAGTTCGAAACGGCAAAAAGATTAAAGGGAAAAATGTTTAAAAAAAAAAAAAAAAAAAAAAAAAAAAAAAAAAAAAAATTTTTTTTTTTTTTTTTTTTTTTTTTTTTTTTTTTTTTTTTTTTTGTACTAATTAAAATATGTTTGCTTAGGGCCATAATGCTCACTTTAAGAATCAAGAAACAAATCATCAAAAGAAAGTAAATGTATCCATTAAAATGGATTGTAGCTAGAAGAATAATTCAATTAACAAAATCAGAAAAAGATTTGACTTTATTAAAACTACCCGTTACTCTACTAGAATACATAGACTATCATATTACAGATATTTTAATTACTTTATTGTAAAAAAAAAAAAAAAAAAAAAAAAAAAATTTTTTTTTTTTTTTTTTTTTTTTTTTTTTTTTTTTTTTTTAAGAGTGTATATATAGATTGTTTTTTTCATCCGTTCATTCCTTTGTCAGACATGAAAATTACAATTTATCTTGCTGAAAAACCCCTACGACTAGGCAGTCGAATTATTCAAGAAAGAAAACTTCAAGAGATGTCTACCAATCCTTCCCAAGAAATAAATTTAGAAAATAAAAATTTAGTCATATTATCTATTGGAAGCAATGGGTATACCATTTTTAATGGTATAGAAAAAATGAGCCGAGATGGAAGGATTAACAATTCCGCTATTGTTAAAGAAATTATTAACAGAAAAGTGGATATATTATACTGTTTGGACGAATATACATACTTAAAGTGGCTGGATATTGGGCAAAGTTATAGCAGCCTACTTAAACATTTAAATGTAAAAGTTTTAGAACCTTTTACATTAACAAACTGTGAATTTTGCAAGATAAAAAATTGTCATAGAGGGAAATTGCTTAGAAAGATGTCTCTTTATGACAATACAATTGAATATTCACATTAAAAAAAAAAAAAAAAAAAAAAAAAAAAAAAAAAAAAAAAAAAAAAAAAAAAAAAATTTTTTTTTTTTTTTTTTTTTTTTTTTTTTTTTTTTTTTTTTTTTTTTTTTTTTGGCTGCTTGGGCGCGTCGTTTCAACACTTGCTGTACTCTTACTGCTGCCTTGCTTGCTAAAGGATGTTGTGTTCTTTTTTACTATGTAGTTTATAACAAAACGTTTCAGAGCCATTGGAGAGACCGTTCCTTTTAGAGTGGAGTTGAATTGTCGACGATGAATTGTACTATTTGCTGGGACACCAAACGGGGACATTTTTTGGAACTGAATTGTGAACACTCCTATCACATACCCTGTTTACGTGAATACTTACGCACGTTACGAAGAATAGAATCTAATGCCCTTCTTCCCTGCCCCAACTGCCGAACCTATGCTTCCGACCATTTTGTGGAAATACTTTTAAATGAACATCGTTGTTTAACTTTCCGTTACAGCTTTCCTATCAGTACTTCTATGAATCCTAGTCTAAAAGTGCAAGTGGCCATCAGTCCGCAATGTTCCGAGCAGATTTTAATGCGGAGCAATCCTATGAAGGTGTCTGATTTGCCGCAGGATCCAGATGATGCGAGAAGAAAGTTTTTGATTACCGACTTTGAAGTTGTTGTTCAAGATCCTGATGCCAAATTTTCAGTCTGGGTAGAACAGGTTGAAAACAACTTCAAAATTTCCCCTGTTTTCATGTTGGGCACCACGTCCCTGGAGCTGGAAGAGGAGGAAGTGAGAGATGAGGAAATTATACCCATTGATGACGTACCTCCGAGAAACGAATCCAGAATTTTGCCGATAGAACAAACACAAACGCTTTCAGAATCTGTTCAACGATTACGGCGAATTTATAGAAGACGATATTCCAGATTATTGCAAGCTCAAAACCGTGTCCGAAGAATAGAAATAACTTTGAGACAAGCACAAGAAAATGCTCAACGGGCTCAGCGTCTGTTGGATGAAACTTTATCGCAAATATTTGGTTAAAGATTGAATTTTGTATATATTGAACAAATTGTATAATGCTTCAAAAAAAAAAAAAAAAAAAAAAAAAAAATTTTTTTTTTTTTTTTTTTTTTTTTTTTTTTTTTTTTTTTTTTTTTACATTGTAGTGTTTTTGTTATAATCTATTTATAATAAAGTTATGGTTCAAAATTTTTATAATGTACTTAAGAAATTTAATTCTCTAAACATAGTTGCAAAAAAAAAAAAAAAAAAAAAAAAAAAAAAAAAATTTTTTTTTTTTTTTTTTTTTTTTTTTTTTTTTTTTTTTTTTTTTTTTTTTTTTTTTTTCATAAAACGTTTCGACTCATTATTGCTTCGTCATAAAACCCAAGCATCTTCTTTTCCACACAGTGTGGTTTTGAATCAATTTTAATCAATTCGTAGGGTGGCGGACATATACAAATAAATCTCATTCGGCCTTGGTAGAAAAATGTTCCGTGTTCACATACATCAGGGTGTAGTTTGTCATGCTTTGCCACCGTAAAATCTCGAATCCGTACACACGCATACCTGATGGGGTACGGGTTCCTTAATCATCATGCGAACGCCTCCCGTTTTTTCATTGCACATAATTGGATTCACATTACTGGTCGGTTGACACACACCACCAATGCATTTGGATTCTTTTTCAATGCAAAGAAACGAACAGTCATCGATACAGGGTATTTTTTTCGCACTACAATTTTGTTCCAAAATAGGGGCTTCAATTTGGATAGCCATTTCTTTGGGAGGTTTTACTTGAAATTCTTTCCAAGTCCATGCATATGCTATCCATATGATTAGGAATAAGAAACAGGTCGTATACATTCTTTTTTATGGGAAGAGCCAAGATGAATGAAAGACCCATTGATCGTCACGAAAACAAACGACAGAAAGTGATTCGACCCCTGGGTATGAGCAAAGTAAACACCTGGATTGACGCATGGACGGCTTGCTATGAAGTGGTACAAGACTATTCCCGTTTAGAATTGAAGCAAGTTCATAAAATTTTTGAACAATGGGTACCTCTTCTCAATTGGATTTTTCAGAAACCCATTTTTCACTTGGACCAATACCAACCATTTTTTTATTACTGTCTCGAACCTCAAGGACCCAAAGAAATTTTTCAATTGTACTTTGAACAAGATTTCTCAGAAGGCGGTACTCTGGTTCATATTATTTTCAATCACTACGAGTTTCGCCGGTTGCACCAGCAATTTTGTGAACAATTGTCCAAATCCAATCAATTGTTATTTAATGAAGCGAGGGGAACGATTAATTTGTCGAGTTTGTTGGATGAAGAACGCAATACAGCGGAATATTTTCAAATGATGACGTGTTGGCAATTGTTATTTATTCATACCCTCCACGCTTTGGCCCACTGGAATATTTACGACCTCCATCGACACGCTTATTACGATACGCATGCGCGTATGAAAGAATCTCCGTTTTACAAATTTTATTGCTGTGGCGATGTGGTGGTTCGAAAATAAAGAATGCCTATTCCTTTGAGAGTTCCCCTAAGATATGCTTTGGCTAAATTAAACGAGTCCGCTCGAGGCTTTCCACGTCTTGTACGCGTCAATACTAGCACTGTAGAAGATCTTGTACTCGATGGCCTTGTTCAAGTGAAACTTTTAAGGCAATTTTTCAATACCACTCCCGATTATATGCAGTTTAAAAGATCCATTCAAGTACCGCATTCAGATTGGCAAAGAGTCATCAACCAAGCCACGGATCCTAAAACACAAAATTATGCCAAAAGACAAATGAAAGTGAATCCCTCCCATTCCGCGTCCAATTCCCCTCGAGGGTCTGCTCCGGCATCCCCTCGTGCCAGTCCCGGACGCTCGCGATCCACGAGTCCTTTACGCAAAATGCCAAGGTATCGAAAAGGAGAATTAAACATGCAAACGCATTTAAGAGATCTTTCAGACGAAGACTATAACGCCACACCCTTTTCCACACTATCCATTGTCCCGAGTGGCGATGAATGCGATGACACCGATGTG
Source organism: Maratus speculifer (assembly GCA_964019185.1). Classification (NCBI taxonomy): domain Eukaryota; kingdom Metazoa; phylum Arthropoda; class Arachnida; order Araneae; family Salticidae; genus Maratus; species Maratus speculifer. The sequence goes on from CAXHSM010000614.1 coordinate 124,015, forward strand.
AATTTACCTCTCCCCGCCTGCCAAGCTGTGAATAAAGTCTGTCGCAATTATAACCGCTTTCGCCAATACATGCCTAAACGTCCCGATGGCAGCGAACGTAAAAAATATGCCATCAAAGTGAAAACGGCTTTTCGTAGGAGGTCATAATGGGATTTTCAAGCGGGTTGAATGCCAATGGAATAACAGTATTCCATTTATCACTCAGATGGTTCAGATAGGTCATGTCTGGAACATGAAAATGATTATTCAGCGATAAAAGGGTGGATCGGGAGGTACATTCCGCTAATCGACCGCAAAGGACCCGGATAGGAATCACTTCAGAACAGGCGGGGGGACCGAAACAGGCTTGTTGGTCTATTGTGATGGGGCGATGAAAGATACTTTGTTCCGAATATTTAAAAACCCACAGTTTGATGCGTTGAGGTAAGAATCGGGTACTGGCGATAAAATTTAAATTGAGGAGGGGGGCCATGCGAGGCACGTCAAAATTTAAAAGTGTTAGAAAATGATAAATTTCTTCCTCGAAACTGGCACTGGGCACATTTAACACAGTCTTATCCAAAAAAGATCGAGTGAGTTTAATCGTAATACATTGGAGCGGAAAAGAATCCACATCCAAAGTATCAATGCGATGCAAATAAAAATGATGGGGCAAGGCGGCGACGAGATAATGTAGGTTAGAAAAATGAGCTTCTCGAATGTAAACATCTTCTGGATTCATCATGTGTCGATCATAGCGTGCCACATATGTACTCGGATAATCAAATGGTATCATTTTGAAATAAATGTCGAGAAAAACATATCCATCTAGAATAGGATATGTTCCACGATTTAAAAGCTCTAAAACTATGGAAGCGTAATCCATAGCACTTGATTAAAAAAAAAAAAAAAAAAAAAAAAAAAAAAAAAAAAAAAAAAAAAATTTTTTTTTTTTTTTTTTTTTTTTTACATTTATTGATATGAAATATATTTAGAACATTAAATATCTTAAATGTATATCATATCATATCTTACATTTGGTTATAAAAAAAAAAAAAAAAAAAAAAAAAAAAAAAAAAAAAAAATTTTTTTTTTTTTTTTTTTTTTTTTTTTTTTTTTTTTTTTACATTTATTGATATGAAATATATTTAGAACATTAAATATCTTAAATGTATATCATAACATATCTTTACTCTATCATATCTTATGTTTATTGAAAAAAAAAAAAAAAAAAAAAAAAAAAAAAAAAAATTTTATTTTTTTTTTTTTTTTTTTTTTTTTTTTTTTTTTTTACATTTATTGATATGAAATATATTTAGAACATTAAATATCTTAAATGTATATCATAACATATCTTTACTCTATCATATCTTATGTTTATTAAAAAAAAAAAAAAAAAAAAAAAAAAAAAAAAAAAAAAAAAATTTTTTTTTTTTTTTTTTTTTTTTTTTTTTTTTTTTTTTTTTTTTTTTTTAACAGTATACGTTTTACATTTCAAATTTTTTATTGAGCGAAATTATTTTTATCACAATTCACAACTGAACGTAGAATAACAAAGTGTTTCCTATTCACACTAAAATATTTAATGTTCTATTGGATCAAATATTAGTTTGTAAACAGCACATATTCCTACGGATGCTCTCCATTGGTGGCAAGTTTGATCTTTACAGTACACACAAGGTCTCATTTCGATGGGTTTCATTTTTTCAACTTTCAACTTTTCAAACGCTTCTTCGTAGCTGTGTTGTACATCCATCCACTTATTAAAAGTCCGTTCGTCGAAGCAGTTCAATATTTTTACTTTCATTTTTAACACTGTTTGAGCAATACTCGAATTATTCACGCTCCCCTTTACAACGATGCTGTTTACGCCGTTACAGAGAGTAAACCCATTTGTCGCAATACACAGCACTGCCGCCACTTTTTTATGAGAGACTGTTCGGTGTCCTGATTCAGGTGTCTTGGTATGACTAATGGGATCAAAGGGAATCTTGAGTTGATGTGCAATTCCCGCATTAGCATTCCATTTATGACACACGTGTTGTTTGCAAAATATGCAGCGGATCCTCGGGAATGGCCTCATTTTCTTGACACACAGTTTCTGGACTAAACTGTTGGAATGTTTTGACAAAGAGTTCCATTTTTCAAAAGTATCTTCATCAAAACAATAAAGCAGTCGGATTTTCATAACTTCCACATCTTTAACCATTTTATCCAATCCTCCTTCTGCACTGATACTTTGTACAGCATTCGAAAGTGTGTATCCATGAGTTCCAGTGGCGAGGACGGCCACAATTCGATGATGCGTATAAAAAATTTGCCGCGGTTCCGAAACAACGGGTGGATCGGCATGTGTCACAGGAAGCTCGACAGAGGTAGGTTTCGAGGTGACACACTGCTCTCGAGCGATCCTTTGCCCGAGGAGTTGCATACACTTGCTCACAGTAATCGTAGGTTTCTTTTTGGAGAGAATAGGTCTACTCGACTTTTCTCGGTGGGGAGGTGGTACATGAGATGATTTGGAAAGAATGGGAGGCAGGCGTAGGGATCCATCATTGCGTTTTCGACGTTTCTCTTCAGCCAATCTTTGTGCAAAATGTTGCAGGGGCTCACAGGTATGGGTAGTTTCTTTGTAATGTAGAATGGATTCTATATAAGTCCGTTTCAACATGCTACAAGACAAGAAGAGTAGGTAACAAAATCCAACACATTGAAAAACTTCCCTGTATATCTAGAGTCGCAGTTGTAAATTTGTCAAAGGGAATCCAGCGGGCAGGCACAAGCATAGCAGAGGAAGAAAGTCGAGTGAAAGAGATTGAGAATTCACAGCCTTATAAAGGACTTGAAAAAAAAAAAAAAAAAAAAAAAAAAAAAAAAAAAAAAAAAAAAAAAAAAAAATTTTTTTTTTTTTTTTTTTTTTTTTTTTTTTTTTTTTTTTTTTTTTTTTTTTTTTTTTTTTTTTTTGTAGTACTAGTGTAATATATTTTATAATCAAGTTATAATAGAGATAAGATATATTAGAAAAAAAAAAAAAAAAAAAAAAAAAAAAAAAAAAAATTTTTTTTTTTTTTTTTTTTTTTTTTTTTTTTTTTTTTTTTTTTTTTTGTAGTAGTAGTGTAATATATTTTATAATCAAGTTATAATAGAGATAAGATATATTTAAAAAAAAAAAAAAAAAAAAAAAAAAAAAAAAAAAAAAAAAAATTTTTTTTTTTTTTTTTTTTTTTTTTTTTTTTTTTACTTCGAATGGAACATAAATTTTAAAATGATGAAAGGTTCCTTTTTTTCAGGTTCTTTCGGTATTTCATGCAACCAATTCTGATTCATTGGTAAATGCACTACCAACAAACTTCCACTATTTAAATTGAATATAATATTACTACAACCACTTTTTGTAAAAATAATTGTTCTTGTTTCACCTAAACTAACATAAGCTATGGGATGAGTCTCTACCAAATCCAAATCATCATCTGTAGGTCTCTCGATGCTTCCATGCTCATACCCATTTCGATATTTATTTACAAGACAAAAATTATAATTGAATCCTGTTCTCTTTTCTACCAAATCCTTCACATGCAATAACGTTTTAGTCCAAAGTAATACTTTTCTTTTTGTCCCAGAATACAAATATGTTTTGTCACAATTATCTCCATAAGCTGTGACTAAGTGTGGCTTACTCCAAGTCTTGAAACAATTAATTTTCTTTAAAGGAAATTTTAATTCTCTTTCCAATAAATTGTAAAAATATGTTGGAGTGGAAATGAAATGTTTTTGAAAAGATACATTAAAGTCACTAGACATGTTTGACATGTTGAGTTAACAAGACCATGTGAACACTATCTGTCTTATAAAGGATATATATACGTATTAAAAAAAAAAAAAAAAAAAAAAAAAAAAAAAAAAAAAAAAAAAAAAATTTTTTTTTTTTTTTTTTTTTTTTTTTTTTTTTTTTTTTTTTTTTTTTTTTTTTTTTTTTTTTAACATATGCTGTGTTGTGAAATATGTTTGAGACTATTATAAAATATATTACAACTATTACAAAAAAAAAAAAAAAAAAAAAAAAAAAAAAAAAAAAAAAAATTTTTTTTTTTTTTTTTTTTTTTTTTTTTTTCCGGTTTATATATAATAAACGAATTATCAAATATCACATCACTATCTTCAAGATGATTGTTGCTGCAATAGATGTCAGTGGATCTATTGATTATGTTTGGCATTATAAAAAGGACGTGTACAGTGTTTTATCCTCTCTGAAACCACCCATTCGTGTGATTCTATGGCATAGCGATGTTTATTCTGATCAAACTTTTGATGTTATCGACGAAAATCTTATGAATTTTTCAGGAATGGGGGGCACGAAGCCTCAGGTCTTTTTTAAACGTTTACCCAGCGATACTCCCACAACATTGTACATATTCACCGATGGGGAAATTCTTCAGAGTGATGTGGATCAATGCCGTTTCACCTTAAAGACTCGTTCCATTCAAATAACTGAAGTATATTTGAATTACATTGGTGAAAAAGAAAATATGAATTTACAGTTTACCGATGTATTTGATAAAATTCCACAAAATATTTACATTAACGGAGTCTTCATTGCTCGTGTGCGGCCAGACATCAATTTTGATACCCTTCATTATGAGGATATTATGAAAGATGATTCTTTTAAAGCTACTGTTTTAAAGATGTTAAATTCCGGTAACGTGGAAAAAGCACAATTGAAAAAGAAGGTCTGTTCAGTCATTACTCGTATTTTAGGCGAACATTCTGTTGAAAATCAACTGACTATCCATCCTTTTTATGTGAAGCGAGACGTCACAGGATGCATCCAGTATGTGAGAGACCATTCGTCTAACGAAGCCAAAAAAGATTTTCAAAGAAAAATGTCTGAAATTTTGACTTTGTTTGATCCTCAGACAGATACCTATTCCTTGAACTGTTTTGAGCAGACTCCCCAAAGTACGTTGCTCTGTCACAAGGTTCCGAAAAAAGAAACAGAGGAACCGTTAGATTGTGCCTATTTGACATGTGACATTTTATACGAAAAGTGTCAGTTGGCTTGCATTCCCGTCAAAATGTGCAATGATGATGTGTGGTTCGACAAGAAAACGCTACGGAATCCCTTTAAACTGCTAGAATCGGATGAGCATATCCAGAGAATCGTTCGACAAGTGGAACCTTTTATCATGGACTATCAAAAAACCTATCAAACTCTCAAAAAAAACCTGTCCTCCCAACCTGATATTTCGAAAGGAGCCGATATAGCTTCTCCTTTCACTCGAGATCCTTTGCAAGGTGTGTATATTTTACATAATGACTCGATAGATGTATCCGCTATGATCAAACATAACAATTACGTTTTGTCCACCTTTTTTCAAAACACCTTACCTGGAAAACCAGTGCTGTGGCACATGATATTTTTATACATTATAGCTGTGAATCGATTTCAAGAAAAGAAAGAAATTCTTTTTGAGGAAATTCAATTTTTAGGTCAGCAGGATACCTATTTCATAACACTGTCGCCCCAGTTGGATCCACCTATTGTCGACTCTTTAAACTGTTGCTTTTGGTACATTGCTCATGTCTGTCCTAAAGCCTTTCCCAACAGCAGGAAAAATGTATTGAGAAGAGATTTTATATCGGGTGTGTTTTTGGAATTTTATCGAGACGTCTATGAAGAAAACTACACCTTTCCTACCAGGATGCCTTTCTGGCAGTTGTGGCATACACTGTATTATGACAAGTTGACAATCTTTTCCATTTTATCCCATTATTATCAACACGAAGAAATCCAATCTGCGGAAAATGCCTTTAACCTCATTTTGTACAGAGTCTCGAAACCCTTTACATCCAGCCACTCCTTTCCATTTTTAGCCCAGTTAAATTTGGAGACGGTGTTAAATATTTATGGTATGACACAATCCAAAAATCTTAGACTGTATGCTAATTTGCAAGAAATACCAAAACAAAATGTGAGTTTATACGATGAGAACGATGAAGCGGATGATCAATTTCTATCCCACGTTCAAATCAATCTTAAAACATGCCATCCTTATGTGACGTGTCCCGTCACGCACAAACATTGGCAAGATTGTATTGGAAAGTACAATGTCAAGAGACATTCTTATGTGAGACTGTTTAAAAGATATTGTGAAGAATATCAAAAATATCCTCAGAGTGGCGATGATTTGTTATGTTTTTTAAATAAGTACATCTACGAAGTAAAAGGTAAGATACCCGAAGTGTTTCCTCTAACGGTGAAACGACACATGAAGCAAGTTTTTGACATTTTTGAAAAAGTAATGACATTTTCCTGTCAGAAATATTTAATTATTGCTAATCATTTGTACAGTGAAGAGGATCGACGCAAATTGGAATCCAATAAAAACTAATGTGTGTACATTGAATATTATGTTCAAACTGACTTGTGGTTTAATAAATATTTCTCCTTAAGAGGGAGAGCCTCTAACCGGTTGTGCCATCTCAATCCATTGCTGTATAAGATTGTTTTGAATCTGAAGGTCGGGCATCAAATGCTTAAAGTTTTGCAATATATTTATAAAATATCCATTTTGACAGACGAGGGAATGGGTTTCATCATCAAAAGGTAAGCGATCGTCATCGTATAAAATGCAACGGGTCCCGGGTTTCTTTTTTTGAAAATATTTGGGATAATATCCCTTTAAAAATCGCGTAATGTTTATAATTTTTTTCTTGTACAAAAATTTAGACCATTTTTTCTTATCGAAACGTTCTTTTCCATCTACCAATTCCTTTTTCTCGGCATTCAACCCACCCATATCACATAGAACGGGATGTTCTTTGGTATAGGCGAAAGAAAATTGTTTAATATCGGGGGTGACACCCCCCATTTTAAAGCAAACGGCCACATAGAGAACAATCATGGCAAAAGTCATTGTTTTAAACGATCCTTTATCAATCACAATGGGTGGATACAATTCGACATCTTGTCGAAACATGGCTACGGTATAACCCGATGATTCGCGAAACTGACTGGCAAACGGCAGGACGTATTCATCCCCTAACCAACGATTCAATACTATCATATCATAAACATGATCTGGAAGATCACACGATTGGTTCAGGGTGTAAGATTTCCAAATGGCTGCACGATTGGCAAACAAACAATGAAAACGTTCCGTATTAAAGTTGTTCAGCAGGGTTAAACAGGGTTTATTAATATGAAATATACATTCAGTTAAAGAATAATCTGGATATTGTTTTTTAACATGACGAATAATGCTTTTCACACGATCCACACGACTCATGCTTTGTTAATGCAAGAAATGATTGTGGTGGTTTTGGACATGGATGAGACATTGGGCGTCTTTGAACAGGACACGTTTCATGTGCGTCCCCATGTCGATTTTATGATACAAATGTTACGTTGCATGGATGTGGATATTGTTTTATGGAGTTTGGGGGACGATCCCTATGTGCACCGAATCGTAAATAGCTTTTTACCTTCCATAACTTTGTACGCTTATAAGATTTTTGCACGTTCCGAAGCCAAAATAGCTCATCAGGTGTATGGCTATTCAAAAGCTGGAACGCATATCCGCCAAATGTACGAAGAAGATATTTTTTTGATGGGTGTGGATGACCAAGTCCATACCAATATGGATTCATCTTATGATGTTCGAATCTATGCTAAACCTTACCGACAACCCGACAAGACGGACCAAATATTATTACACATTTGTGAAAAAATCGTTCAAAGCATTAGTTTAGTCAAAGATCTCAGTCCAGACAAAATGAATTAAACCAAGAATAGAGATGGAAGAAACTTCCTCGGAACCACCCGCTAAGCGATTTAAAGTAGACGTGGCCAATAAAGCAGCTGTGATACGAAATTTGGCCAACATCACCCAATTTCAAAAAGAAATGTCTAAAGCAAAAGTAGCTAAAAATCTTTTCGATAAAAGCGATATTCCTGAAGGGGATCTCGTAAAATTTTATGAAGATAAAGTGCAGGAAGGAAAGGAATATGAAATATACCCACCTTTAGATTTTGTGTATTATAAATTTTCCACTTCAAGTGACGAGGAGGATCCGGGAGAAGGGAAAAAAATCACACCTACTGGTTTTGATCCAAAACTAATTTTTATTTTACAATTTCGACAACATTTTCGAATGGTGCGAAGACTGGTTTATTTTTCATACATACAACAAGGTATGATAGAGGAATGTACTCGATACAATTACTTGGAACAGAAAATCCGACACAAGTTTAGTGAATCCCAGTACAAAACAATTAAGAGATCAGATCACCTAGCGAGATGTATGCAATTGGAGGACTATACACGTTTCACCGATATAAAACATTTTAGAATAAGAGAAGTGGAACCCATTACAGAAACAGTTGCTGAAGGTATCCCATTACTTCCCAAGAAACGGCCGAAGATTGAGGAGCCAGTGGAATATGAAGACGACGCTGGCAAAGGTTTCTTGGGAGTGGTTCGAGATTTCATTGGTTTAGGAGGTAATGTTTAAAAAAAAAAAAAAAAAAAAAAAAAAAAAAAAAAAAAAAAAAAAAAAATATTTTTTTTTTTTTTTTTTTTTTTTTTTTTTTTTTTTTTTTTTTTTTAATAACTGTTAATAGCTGTTACAAATATCTTTCTGTTCCTCATTCTCCTTCCAATCGACGTAAAAAATTTTTGGATGAGAACAGTGCATTTTCGATTCTCCACACAAAATGTCCACTGTACTTTGGTGTATTTGAATGGTGTTATTGAGACTAATTAATATTGTACCATTTGGACCGACTGCATAGTACATTTGCGATTCTTTGGGGCGACTTACAAATATTTCTAAACATTTGGTTGGACCTTGTCTTCTGAATCGGGACCATTTAATGCACGTTAACCACACACTTGGCTCTAAAATTGTATCGACTTCTAAAGTAATGATTGATTGAACGTGTTCCGGATAAGATTCTTTTTGATTTTCCTTTCCCATGTAGAGGGTATACAAATCCTTTAAATAGGTTTTAGGGAGCCTGGAGCAGCAAAACAGTTTATATTCGGCCCGGTCTTCTTTTGGAGTAATCATAATTAAAGTTATCAATTTCATTGTGCAAAACGGACAACCATGCAAACTGAATCCTCCTCCCCAATCGCATTGAATAAGATTGGGCTCAATAAACATTACTTGACTTTAACAGAGTCTCAAAAAAATTTTGTTAAACTAGTCGTGAAATGGTGCAAAAAACCATGCAAGATGCTTTTGGTCGTTTCGGGTGGACCGGGGACTGGTAAAAGTTTTGTTGTTAAAACAACTTTGGATTATTTAAATGTAAAACAGTTGAGAATGAGTTATACAGCGAGGAGCGCAATCGCTATCGGCGGTCAAACCATTCATTCGACCATGAAACTGAATTTTAGGGGACTTTGTCGCCATTTAGAAAAGGAATTGTCGAAAGAAGAAAATTTAGTGGAAGCGATTAAAGCGAGTGGTGGCATCTTGAAGGAATTTAAATATAAAGGTGACCCACAGGTAGTAGTGGTGGATGAAGTGTCCATGATCAACGGCTGGCTCATGTATTGGCTTCTTCGATTTTTTATGGACAGAACTCTTCAACCCTTATTATTTATTACTATAGGGGATCCACATCAATTGAATCCCGTGCAATCTAATCATAATTTGTTTTCATTCACCTTTTCTGAAAGCAGATGGATCGTTCGACGGGTTCATTTAACGGAAAGCAAAAGGTTCGAACCCGAATACGAAACCATTATTAATAAATTGCGTGCGTTTGTGGATAATGCAGATGAATTGGGTTTGTTTGCTCTGATAGCAGACCATTTCCCAATTCAAGAACGAATCGAGGGGGATATCTTGTCTCAAGCTAATCGGGCAATGGCAGCTAAAAATGAGCGTGTGCTTGCATTCAACAACTATTACATAAAAAAAATGGTAAAAGGTCCAGAAATAAAAATTGATAACAATTTATGTTTGAAACCAGGATGTATTATATTTGTAACGAAAAATGGATATTCGTCCGTTTCGAGTGGTACAGAGCTTGAATTTGTTCGTTACAGTAAAAGTAACGAGTGCCTCATTTGTAAACACCCGAAAACCAAGAAAGATGTTGTCATTCGTAAGGATGTTTTAAACAATACGTTTCCAGTAGTTTTGGGTTTTGCAGCAACTATTCACAAGTTTCAAGGGGATACTATTGACAATTCTAAAATTGTGATTCATTTTGATGGAAATCGAAATTTAAATATGGTATATACCGCGTTAAGTCGAGTAAGGCATATAGGTCAAATATTGGCTATAGCATTGTAAAAAAAAAAAAAAAAAAAAAAAAAAAAAAAAAAAAAAAAAAAAAAAAAAAAATTTTTTTTTTTTTTTTTTTTTTTTTTTTTTTTTTTTTTTTTTTTTTTAATAATTATAATAAAATTAAGTAAAATATTTTTGTTCAACAGATGTAAAGATAAAATACTTATATTATAAAATATATTTAAATATCTACATCATTATAAAAAAAAAAAAAAAAAAAAAAAAAAAAAAAAAAAAAAAAATTTTTTTTTTTTTTTTTTTTTTTTTTTTTTTTAAATAATGAAATTAAGTAAAATATTTTTGTTCAACAGATGTAAAGATAAAATACTTATATTATAAAATATATTTAAATATCTATATTATTAAAAAAAAAAAAAAAAAAAAAAAAAAAAAAAAAATTTTTTTTTTTTTTTTTTTTTTTTTTTTTTTTTTTTTTTCTAAATAATAAAATTAAGTAAAATATTTTTGTTCAACAGATGTAAAGATAAAATACTTATATTATAAAATATATTTAAATATCTATATTATTAAAAAAAAAAAAAAAAAAAAAAAAAAAAAAAAAAAAAAAAAAAAATTTTTTTTTTTTTTTTTTTTTTTTTTTTTTTTTTTATCGTTTTTGTTTAAAAAGAATTTTTAAATGTCTTTCAACAGAATCCCTTCGCAAAGGATGTCTTTTATTACAATGACTAGTCATTAGACTACACAATTTATTGGGAAGTTTCTTTGTCCTAAAATTACCATCCTTATTTTTAAATTGTATTTTTATTGGGGGGTTTTCATATTCTAATATATTTGGGGCTATTCTCTTTAGAAAGGGATTACTTATTCCTTGGCCGGAATTTTGGTTGGGACTTGGGCTTGGACTCGTACTACGACTTCTACCACCTCTACCACCTCCACCTCTACGACCTCCACTTCTACGACCTCCACTTCTGCGACCTCCATTCCCACCACTTCCATTTCCTCCACCTCTACGACCTCTATTCCCACCACTTCCATTTCCACCCCCTCTACCACCTCCATTTCCACCACTTCTATTTCCTCCACCTCCTCCTCTAGCTGTAACCCGTTTACCTCCTAAACTACTTCTATTTCCCGACTTTTTGCTTTGGCTAGGGTTAGGTGTTTGACTGATGGGTGTACTTGTTTGCATTCCGCTAGGTCCAGATATTGGACTCATGCTAAATTGTTTTGGGCTATTTCGATTGGAATGACTGATGGGTGTACTTGTTTGCATTCCGCTAGGTCCAGGTATTGGACTCGTGCTAAATTGTTTTGGGCTATTTCGTTTGGAACAATTGGAATCGTTACAGGAACTTTTTGAACTGGACTGGTTCGGAGTAGAAGCGTATGACGTGGAAATGGACTTGAAACTTTCTGAACTTTTGGACCCGCTTCGTGCAGGACTTTTCGATGGGCTTCGAGCAGGACTTTTCGATGGGCTTCGAGCAGGACTTTTCGATGGGCTTCGAGCAGGACTTTTCGATGGGCTTCGAGCAGGACTTTTCGATGGGCTTCGAGCAGGACTTTTCGATGGGCTTCGTGCAGGACTTTTCGATCGTCTTCGAGCAGGACTTTTCGATGGGCTTCGAGCAGGACTTTTCGATGGGCTTCGTGCAGGACTTTTCGATCGTCTTCGAGCAGGACTTTTCGATGGGCTTCGAGCAGGACTTTTCGATGGGCTTCGTGCAGGACTTTTCGATGGGCTTCGTGCAGGACTTTTCGATGGGCTTCGTGCAGGACTTTTCGATGGGCTTCGTGCAGGACTTTTCGATCGTCTTCGTGCAGGACTTTTCGATCGTCTTCCTGTAAAACATTTCGATCCTCTTCTTGTAGGACTTCTCGATGTACTTCTCGATCCTCTTCTAGTAGGACTTCTCGATGTACTTCTCGATCCTCTTCTAGTAGGACTTCTCGATGTACTTCTCGATCCTCTTCTTGTAGGACTTCTCGATCCTCTTCTTGTAGGACTTCTCGATCCTCTTCTTGTAGGACTTCTCGATCCTCTTCTTGTAGGACTTCTCGATCCTCTTCTTGTAGGACTTCTCGATCCTCTTCTTGTAGGACTTCTCGATCCTCTTCTTGTAGGACTTCTCGATCCTCTTCTTGTAGGACTTCTCGATCCTCTTCTTGTAGGACTTCTCGATCCTCTTCTTGTAGGACTTCTCGATCCTCTTCTTGTGAGACTTGTGGATCTTGGATAAAGAATGACGGAAGCACCGCTTTTCACGGAGCTCACAGAATGGCTGGAGGCGGATCGGCTCCGAGGAGGGGATTGAACAAAAAGTTTTCGAGGTTTCCGTGTTTTCTTGGGTAAGCTCTTGGGTGTGCCAACCGGACCCTTGGAACGGGTTCGAACGGGCGTTCTTCCACTCCCCACCCTCCGTTCAGGAGGAGTCGGCCGAGGACACCGTTGAATGTTTCTGTCCATTTTAACCGGGCCGGGACGCGGATGCTTTCGAGGTCGGCCTCTCTTTCGCCGGGATTTGGGGGGGCTTTCCATAGCCTCTGGAAAATTGTAATTTAAAACAGCTTCAGCTAAAGATCTCAGTGATTCGGGCGAATTGTACATCTTGTTTAATCCTGAATCCAAAAAACATTTTTGACGAGTGGTAAAACGTCATACATGGCTGCCGCTTTGCAAGCTTCTTCGAGGGTAGAGGGTGCCACAATTTTAATTCCTCCAAAATCGGATACCTTTACATCAAATGTTTTATCAATGGTTCCCGACGAGTAAAACGGTAGCAAGGGCAAAATGTCGTGGGGATCGGTCACGTTGCCATGCTCAAAGGTTCGACAAAAAAGAGTATCCAAGACTCTTTGGGTAAATCGAAGAAATGCTTGACGACCGTGATCCGAAAAACAGGTCACCCACCGATAGATGGAGGCTTGATGCTCCAACATATAGTCAAAGGCGTCCCAAAAAGCCCGGTACATGGGTAAACAATCTTTGTTAAACTGAGTCAAATCTATAATGACATACGTGTTGGGAGAGGGTGCAGTCGCCGTATCAATTCGTGTCGAGAGCGTCAACACATTGGTATGATCTCGTTCCACTAAACCAATGTTTCGAGTTTGAATCGGAAAATCTTGCTTCAACAGCAGTTCTCGGGTGCCGGTAGCATTCATGCCGTGAAAGTAACAAATGTCGATCCATCGTTCTCCGTTGGGTGTTTTAAATGTAAAATGGGACGTAAATACGACAGCACGTGACGCGAGTGCAGGTTTTTGAATCAACTGGTTGGTGGGGGGTTCCAGATAAATGACTAAATCACATTGTTCAATAGGGTCGCTGAATGGTTGAATACGAGTGCGATTGTCTTTGGAAGAAACTGTGCAACCCGTTGAAACGAAAACCACACGGATGGAAGGGATCGATACGAGAGTTTCAAATAAACGTTGAGGGTAGCGGCCTAAATTGCCAAAGACAATGCTACGATCCTGATGCAAAATAAAATGGAATAATTCTTGAAGAGTTTGCATCTTGTTTGTATAGGGCAAAGTAAGACAATGGACGAGGATGAATTGTATGCTTATGAGGAAATTGCTAAAATATTACTGTCTGCCAACAAGGATGCGTTTAGTTATTATTTTATCGATCTCAACCCGCCCGAATCCCATCCTAACCCTGAACTCGCGCAAAAGGCTAAAGATATATTTAAAGAGTACAATAAAACCGAGACTTTTGAAGAATTTGTGAAAAAATTTCAAGAGGCGTGTAAAGCCAAAAAAGAAAAACGGAAACACGGAGCATGTACACAAACACCCGATCCAATAGAACCCAATCAGGACCTACCTTCCGTGGAAATGGACAAAGTTTATAATTGGAATCCCCCTCGTAGAGTGTCTGTCCTACCTCCCTTCCGTAAAAGAAGACGTACTCCATCATTTAATGTAGTCGATTTTTTAGTACAGAAAAAGAAAAGTGATGAAGTGTTTTCTTTCAAGTTGCAAACCGACGAGACTGTCCAAGAAGTGCTCTCTACTTTGGAAACGACGGAAAAGAAAAAAATGAGTTTACTCGCCGATGGGGTTTTGAGAAAAATTGCTGAACATGTGGAATTGTTGAATCAAATGTATGATTATCGAATGTTGCAAATTGATTACGAACATTAAAAAAAAAAAAAAAAAAAAAAAAAAAAAAAAATATATATATATATATATATATATATATTTTTTTTTTTTTTTTTTTTTTTTTTTTTTTTTTTTTTTTTTTACATTTTATCTTTGCAAACATTTAATATCTGATAATTATACATTTTGTTCAGTGTTTCGACATGTTCAGATATCCGTCTTAAATCTGCATTGCCGAATACATCCAAATTTTTCTTAGACAAGGAAAAATTTTTTTCAATCATTTCTTCTTCTACATCATCATCCGATTGAAATTCTAAAATATAATAATCTTCGCTTTTTTTCCTATTCTTTAGAAATGTCAAAGTATCAAATACTTCTTTACATCTTTTTCTTCTACTAATATTTGTATCAATTATGCTGTGTGTCATGGTATTTGAAATGAAAGTATCACCCCATTCTTCTGAACAAGTTTGAGTGGAAGCATCTCGAGCAGTTTGAGTGGAAACATTAGATTTGGTGTTTGAATTCATCTCTTCAAAACATTCATTATTCATCGATTGATGTACTTTTATGATAAAACTGTCGAAATCTTTATTACCACTTGAATATGTTTGAAACAATCCTTTAGTGTATTCACGAATGTCAGAGGTAAAATTTTCATTAACGACTGACGTGCTGAAAAACTTTATAAATATCAAATTATCAACCTTTAATAAACTTTCCATTATTAATTTTTCCTCATGATCCATATTCTTAATCTTACTCAACATTACAATGTATTTTTTCATAATGAACTTCTAAAATTCGATAATTATAAATTCTTTTTAAATTTTCTAAATGTTCTGCTATTTTCCTTAAAACTCCGTCAGCTAGCAGATTTAATCGTTTTTTGTCTGAAGAAGAATTTATTAAAGCTATCTCCTCTTCTACATCTTCATTTGGACTAAACTCTAAAGAATAACAATCTTGATTCAACTTTTTATCCATTAGAAATTTCAGAGGGTCAAATTCTTCTTTTCGTTTTTTATTTCTAAAAGAAGGATTAATATTTACAGTGCGTCGAGAGATGGGATCAAAAATCCAGTCCTTGCAAACTTCTTCTTGTGAAGTAGGTGCATCCGTATAATCCCAATGTCCAAGTGTATTACGCGAAAAAGGTGTATGGGTACTGGGTAAGTCACAAGATGTATTCTCATTAATTTTAGTTAAAGTATCAGTATCGAAACTATTCATTACCTTATTTTTAAAAATTAAGCATCAAAATAGTTTTTCCACCACTCATCCTTAACATAAAATAACGTAGTCACTTCTGAAATATCATCTTTATCGAAATCAAGAAATGTCTGTCTAACAACTGGGTGGACATAATTTGATCCCCGTTTGCATGATTGGCATTCCCATAATTTGTGGTCAAATTCATAGGAATGTTTTTCAGCACATGGCTGAAAATTCAAAGGCCTTAACGTTGTAAAAAAACGTTTATAAGTAAAGCTGCCAATGGAAAGCTGACAATGTACTTCAACAGTAAAATCTTCCTCCAGTATGACTGTAAGCCTAAGAGTTTGGCGATACTCCTCCTTAAACAACATAGAACACGTATTATTTCTCAGTCGATAGAGTCGATAGTTCATTGAACAGCGCAACATTTTTTGAGGTCGAAAAATCCAAAAATAGATGATATAATATTGATGTTTAAACATGTACACAAAAAATTCATTTTCTTTCACAAAATTTAATAGTGGGGAATTTTTAAATTTCATGAATTTTTCGAAAATAACAGAACGCTTTTGTGGCGATTTTTTATATTGCTTAGCTAGTTTGCAATTTTTTCTTTGTATATCGAAAATATGAAGTGTAACATTCAAATCAATGTAGTTGACGGAAAAATGATAAAGTGTAGGTAATTTTCCACACTCCATATACCATCCGGATTTTATGGAACCTACCAACTGGAACAATTCAAGAGCTCGTTGAAACTTCGGGCTAGTTAATTCTAGGTAAGGATGAAAGTCCCGTATGTGAGACAATGTACCCACTTTATCTAAAATTGGAACATATTCTTTAACTATCTTATAGATGACTAAGTCGGGTAAATCAAAAAAAGGAAAAGGCTCGCTTTCTGCTTCAAAACTAGAAGATTCCGAATCGAATAGTTTAAGTATATTTTTCATTTCGTGCGGTAAAATGAAAGCCATCAGGAGAAAACAAGGTGAAATAAACAATCTTATATTTTATATTTTATATATACACTAAAAAAAAAAAAAAAAAAAAAAAAAAAAAAAAAAAAAAAAAAAAAAAAATATATATATATATATATATATATATATATATTTTTTTTTTTTTTTTTTTTTTTTTTTTTTTTTTCACTGTATTTTGACGTTGATATTGTAATATCGGTCAATCCATTTCTTTACCCAACCACCCATTAAACCTCCAATTATAGATATTGTGGCTGCACTCATAATACGAAGCATCACTGGCCACACGTGTTTTAAAATTGCATTTACTTTTTGAATCATCTTTATTGAGGTTAATAAAGTAAGATGAGTTCAGAAATTATTGCTCATGCAGTGTATACGAATGTTGTAAAATTTCTTCAAACTGTGGTTGGAGACGACAAAGTGAGCATTGTCTCCCATCATATAAATAAAATGTTTCCTACGTGGGCAGATGCTTGGAAAAAAATTCACAGTTGGCTGCGTGAACACCCTTTAACAAACATGCAAAAGAGTATACATAGTTTTGCTCAGCTGTTTCCAAATTACGAATCATTTGCAGGCGATCTAGACAATTCTTTAGCCCTGCATGATGAATTTTGGAATCATGTCCACCAACAACTGTGTGTTGCTAAAAGTAATCTTTGAAAAGTAATGTTTCACTTCTAAAAGACGGATTTTACAATCAAGTACACAGACAGTTCTGCGTGACTGTAAATCTAATTCTTAAACATGGTAAAAGTCAGTCAATTGGAGCCCTTTGCCCTTATGATGTTAGCGGGTGGATTACTCTACTCCATTGTTATTTTGACGTTTGAATCTAAAGCCAATGTATGTTTTCGAAATCATTTTATTGTATTAACACTCGTTATATTTATGGCTTTGTTAGCCATATCCATTTTCAAATATCTCAAATGTCGCTTTGCCTGTCGTCAAATGGATGAATTCATTATGGCTATGAAAATAAAATAGGTTCTTCCACTTCTTTGGCATCTTGAAACAAAATGGCATCTCCTGCACGAAACCCCAATAAATTAAAAAAACCCAAAGGTTTTTGGATACAGTGTTCCGTATTCCCCACAATGGGTGTATAATTTAAATTTTGAATGAGGGCTGCCCACATTCGAAGACTGACATTATCCTTACAAACTACAGTAGTGTTGTCTTCAAATGTTACCGAAAATTGAAAAGGGTTCCCATTTATTATTTCTGAACTAGTAATACGCCTGAATGCCTTTTGATGAATCATGTGCAAAATGTCCATGTCGCAAAATAAGATGATGAATAATCTGGATGTTTCTCTTATGAATGTGTTGCAAAGTCAACATGGAGATATATTCAACTCGTATTTTAACAATGTGGGTTCGATACCTAATTTGAGTACAAGTGTACGTGAGAAAGCTAAAACTATATTTAAAAAATATAGTACTCAAGACTTT
The DNA here is from genome assembly GCA_964019185.1 of Maratus speculifer. Lineage (NCBI taxonomy): Eukaryota > Metazoa > Arthropoda > Arachnida > Araneae > Salticidae > Maratus > Maratus speculifer. The sequence goes on from CAXHSM010000614.1 coordinate 142,028, forward strand.
GATCAGTTTATGCAGAAATATCGAACGCACAAGGCAGGAACTGCAAAAAATTCTTGCCCCAGACAAAATATAAGCAAATGTACGCAAACGATTGCCACGGTTCCTCAACAGCACCCAGAGGATATTATCTGTGAAGAGAATGAATCACCAATTAATATCAATTATCAAGACAATATATTTTGTCAAGCGTCAACTTCTGAAACGTTAACTTTTGAAGAACGAAATTTGAATGATGGATCAATTGCTAAAAAAAGATGGCATGCGAGTCCTTCATTTCGGAGTAAGAGAAGTAAAGAAAAGTTTGATGCCTTAAAGTTTTTAGAGGAAAAAAATAAAAAGAAAGCTTATATATATCTTGACTTTCAATCAGAAAAAATTGAAGAATTTTTAACAATAAATGGTTGTATGGATATTAAGAAAAGCAATAGGTTGGCTGAGGAAGCTCTAAAAAAGATGGCTGAATACTTGGGAATACTGAACCGAAGGGGTAGTTATCGTATATTAGATGTTCATTTAAAACACTCGTAGAAAAAAAAAAAAAAAAAAAAAAAAAAAAAAAAAAAAATTTTTTTTTTTTAGATGTTTAAATATATTTTATAATATAACTATTTTATCTTTACATCTGTTGAACAAAAATATTTTACTTAACTTTACTATAAAAAATATTAAAAAAAAAAAAAAAAAAAAAAAAAAAAAAAAAAAAAAATTTTTTTTTTTTTTTTTTTTTTTTTTTTTTTTTTTTTAAATAGATATTTCAATATATTTTATAATATAAATATTTTAATCTTTACATCTGTTGAACAAAAATATTTTACTTAACTTTACTAAAAAAAAAAAAAAAAAAAAAAAAAAATTTTTTTTTTTTTTTTTTTTTTTTTTTTTTTTTTTTTTTAAATAGATATTTCAATATATTTTATAATATAAATATTTTATCTTTACATCTGTTGAACAAAAATATTTTACTTAACTTTACTAAAAAAAAAAAAAAAAAAAAAAAAAAAAAAAAAAAAATTTTTTTTTTTTTTTTTTTTTTTTTTTTTTTTTTTTTTTTTTTTTTAAATAGATATTTCAATATATTTTATAATATAAATATTTTATCTTTACATCTGTTGAACAAAAATATTTTACTTAACTTTACTAAAAAAAAAAAAAAAAAAAAAAAAAAAAAAAAAAAAAAATTTTTTTTTTTTTTTTTTTTTTTTTTTTTTTTTTTAAATATATATTATAATATAAATATTTTATCTTTACATCTGTTGAACAAAAATATTTTACTTAACTTTACTATAAAAAAATTTTATATTAAAAAAAAAAAAAAAAAAAAAAAAAAAAAAAAAAAAAATTTTTTTTTTTTTTTTTTTTTTTTTTTTTTTTTTTTAATAGATATTTCAATATATTTTATAATATAAATATTTTATCTTTACATCTGTTGAACAAAAATATTTTACTTAACTTTACTAAAAAAAAAAAAAAAAAAAAAAAAAAAAAAAAAAAAAAAAAAAAAATTTTTTTTTTTTTTTTTTTTTTTTTTTTTTTTTTTAAATATATATTATAATATAAATATTTTATCTTTACATCTGTTGAACAAAAATATTTTACTTAACTTTACTATAAAAAAATTTTATATTAAAAAAAAAAAAAAAAAAAAAAAAAAAAAAAAAATTTTAAAAAATTTTTTTTTTTTTTTTTTTTTTTTTTTTTTTTGGAACTATTTATTTAGTGTACAATCACTCTTCTTTTTCAACTCTTGTATACCATGAGGCCGGCCGTCACAAATTGTAACAAATGTATACCCATTAGTCCATACACCAGCCAACCATGATTCTTCAACACATCACCTTTAGCTTGAATTGAGCTGTCGTTATGGATCACATATGTGGTGTAACCGTGGTGTATAAATCCTACCACGATGAGTACGAGCAAGATAGTGGATAATATCATTTTTAAATGCATTCCTATTACTTGCTTTTAGTTCGTCATTATCAAAACACCCAACACGGCTGCGCTCAAGAGATTCAGGATGGTGGGAGCCAAAAGAATTAGTTTCTTTTTCGTTTTCCAAAGGCCATTTTCATATGTTTCAGCTGGGTTTGTGTACGTATGATAGCATAGAAAACCGAGCAAGCCGCTGCTTATGACCACCACCACTAATACGAAAGCAAGGAGGATTGTGGAATACCCAATACCTTTCATCTTTATTACTAGCAAAGATGGTTCAAGCTTTCGTTCATACCCAAGGTGTGGTTTTAGGTAACCTTTACCTTCCTTTAGAATTGGCTTATCAAGACGTTTTCGGGTTTCGCGCTCACTTTCATATTGTAAGTCCCCTCAATTATTCCAAAATGCGGCGACTCTATCCACACGCTCGACCGGATGTGATCGTCATCACCGAAGGCGGTACACCCTACTCTGAAGTGCTGGCTTTTTTACAAGTGCGTTACCGATACCTTTCTTCTTACATTCCTCATGTGGTGTTTGGCTATAAAGGGGCCTGTTATCAACCCCAAGTGTTAAAAGATGCGGGTATACCTCATATAATTAACATTGAAACGTTTGGCATGCCCGCCCTCCAGAAGACGCACGAGGCTTGTCGCTGGCATAAAGGTAGGCCGAGCAAATGTGCTGTGGCGGCTGTGGATCAGATGCTGCGTCATGCTGGATATCAGATGCTGCGTCATGCTGGATAATTTGTTTCCATAAAAGACGCCGTTCTCTTTCGGCAATGCGTACTTGTTCCGTTAAATATAAAAGACTGGTACCAATAAACGTGTGGGTGGGCTCTATCACGGGAACCACCTTCTCCCACAACCCGTCCCGATAACTGAGAGCGAGTAACCGTTGAAAAATATCAATGAGTTTGGGTGGCGCATTGTCGTGCGGCACTTGTTGAACCGATTCATGCACCACGCGAATATTGTATAATAATGCATCTAGCCGCGGACACGGATTGAGAAAAGCGGCTGGTTTTTCCCCGTGTAACACGTCCTCCACCGTTTGTTTTAAGAGGGTTTGAATGGATCGGGTCAAGGGATGCGTAGGACGATCCCACATGAACGCTTCCAGTGTCTTGGGAGTTTGCCAATGAGCTGCATTCACATACTCGGCATGATGGACCAAGACCATCGTTAAAGGATCCCAATACTGACCGCGAGCGACACAAGTCATGTCGTAAAGTTGATAAACGCGTTTCAGGGACTCGGAGGAAGCCGGAGGTAAAGGGGAGACGGTTTCTGGACGCCGAAGTTGCAGAAGCCGATGCGCCACCTCTCCCCAAAAAGTGGCGGATTGGAATGTATACGGGCCCCGATAACCAGGTTCTAGCATATCCTGGAGAATGGCATCGTCCCGTAAAGGGGGTGCCGGTAACACAGGAGGAGGTATTTGATCGCGTTTAGCTAACAGCAGTTGGAGTTCATTCCAAAATTTGGTAACGGCCCTCGTTTGGAGGGGTGCATGCGAAGGTATTTGTAGAAGCCATTGTTTTTCGAGATGATCCGTCAAGCAATTCAAATCCCCATGTATTTGATAAGGAAAAGCGGTGAATCCCCCATGAAAAAGGATATGGGACCACGGAATGTTTTCAGCTTCCATGCGCAACAAAAGATTTTTCAAAACATCGGGAGGATCGGGTAAGGAGGTGGTCGACGCAGGGAGGCCAAACAACAGGTGTTCAATCCAATGAATCAAGCAAGAGTCGGACATCTTGGTTCCAACGAACCAGGTTGAGATGGAAAGGAAAGGGTTTGGCCATGTAATAGGTCAAGAAATTTCGAGCCATATAACAATGGATAAAATAGAGAGTGAAAAAAAGAAGCAGGTATACGGTCCACATGTATGTAACTTAATTAAAAAAAAAAAAAAAAAAAAAAAAAAAAAAAAAAAATTTTTTTTTTTTTTTTTTTTTTTTTTTTTTTTTTTTTTTAAGCATAAAACAAGTACAAATGTCTTATCAAAAGGATTCACAAAATAATGAGGTTTACGAAAAGGATAATGACGGGAACCAACTCATCGAACATAATCGATATGCTAAAAACAAACACGATCAAGAGTACTATCCTGTAGATAAAGATGGTAATGAATTTATGAACGATGCACTCGGATACATAAAGAAAGACGGTGTAATTGTGTTACCTATTAGTGCTCTTGGGAAACCCATCTATAAAAAGGTGAGTGGTACGAGGGACGATGAATATCCGATACAGAACAATAAATATATTATAGGTTATGGTAGAGATGGTCATCAATATTACGCCAAAAAAGCAAATGGGGATGAATTTTATCCCCCCGATAACACGTTTGCTAAAAAATTGGATGGATGCATGTATTACGCTGCTACAAGCGGATCTCAAACTGTGTTTCCGACAAAAAATGGTGCTGAAATTTACATGGGCCCCATAGATCCCGATAATCAACATACCATACCCACTCGATATGCAAAAGATAAAGATTTAAATGAATTCTACCCCAAAATTATTACAACTGATAATTTTCAAGCAGACTTTATCCTCAAGGAACAATATGCAAAAGATAAAAATAATGTTGGATTCTACCCTAAAGATGCATTTAACAATGAATATTATCTTCCCGAACGAAAATTGGACGGAACAGACAGAGTCATAGCAGATAGGATTTTAACACGCTATGCGGCAACAAATGATAAAAAGGTCATCGTACCAGAAGAAAACGGTCGTCCTCACCTAACAGGCAAAGGGGCTCTAGCTCCTCTATTAAATACAAACGTATTGGGTAGATTGGTTCGAGAACAAGGAAAAGTGGCGGATTTTCTGACAAATATTGATGAACCCGCTGCGCCCAATGTCGAACAGAGGGATTATAGATATCAAACACTGCAAAATGTTATTGTATCAGTCTCACCACCCAACAGTAAAAAACCTGTAGCTGTAGTCCATCCAACCGTTACCTCTAAAGGGACATGCCCGGTTACAAAACCATTATATAAAACTTGGTGTTTTTGGGTGTTGGTGATTGTGTCACTGATTGTAAAATGTTTTGCTGTGTGGTGGTTTTTCTTGAAAAATCAAAAATTTCAATTTTTCAAGTAGGAAAAAAAAAAAAAAAAAAAAAAAAAAAAAAAAAAATTTTTTTTTTTTTTTTTTTTTTTTTTTTTTTTTTTAATAGTATTTATATTTTATTTTTAAATTTATAGTATAAAATATATTTAGAGAATTAAATTTATTATTCTATTATAACTTTATTATATAATATATTACACTATTATTTAAAAAAAAAAAAAAAAAAAAAAAAAAAAAAAAAAAAATTTTTTTTTTTTTTTTTTTTTTTTTTTTTTTTTTTTTTTTCAATAATGATAGTTATATTTTATTTTTAAATTTATAGTATGAAATATATTTAAAGAATTAAATTTATTATTCTATTATAACTTTATTATATAATATATTACATTATTTAAAAAAAAAAAAAAAAAAAAAAAAAAAAAAAAATTTTTTTTTTTTTTTTTTTTTTTTTTTTTTTTTAATAATAATATTTATATTTTATTTTTAAATTTATAGTATGAAATATATTTAGAGAATTAAATTTATTATTCTATTAAAAAAAAAAAAAAAAAAAAAAAAAAAAAAAAAAAAAAAAAAAAAAAAAATTTTTTTTTTTTTTTTTTTTTTTTTTTTTTTTTTTTTTTTTTTTTTTTGTTAATATATCAAGTATTAAATCTGCATCCCTCTCTTTTAGAATTATGGGAATCGAAAACTTTTGCAAATTCTTTGATCCCGTCTGTCCTCCTTCCTCCGAGCCCGATTCTTTTGATTCTTTACTGATCGATGGTCAAAGTTTTTTATATGTTGCTATAGAATACAGTCTAGAAACTGTGGAAACACTCTTGTTTGATGAAATCTGCAAATCTACCTGGAATCAGTTTCGTAGTCTCTTAGATTTATTTATTAGTTTTCCACAAGCTTCCCACCCCCTGACCGTCCTGCTCTCCTTTGATGGAGAAGGCGTTCCTATGAAATGGCCTACCCAACGCGAACGTCGCCAAGGCAAAAAAGGCGGTGGTAAATCCTTTTACCAGTACATGCTCTTTGGTAATAATACTTTGACGCTGGCCGTTCAAAACTATGTGTTGAAAATGCTAAAACTGTCCAACTACACGTTTATTTTTGTTTTAGCGGGTTGTAATGTACCCGGCGAAGGTGAACATAAAATTTTTCATGTTGCGAAATTTTTTCCCGAGTGTCGACATTCCATTGTTTTCAGTGTGGATCAGGATGTTTTCATTTTAGCTTTTTTGCGCCTCTCTCAATTTCAAACGTTGCAAATTTACCGCTATAAACAATTTTATCCCATTACCCGTGTTGCCCCCTTGTTACCGTATCCTCTCCAACGGATCGTGGACGTGTCTTTTCTGTTTGGAAATGATTTTATACCCGTTTTAATCGGCATCACCTCCAATAATGTAGCCCTTCTCCACGAGGCGATGACCTTTGAACCCAAAGGCGATGTTCCGGCCGTATTAGCCACTTTTCTCCACACGATGAAACCTCGCATTCGTTTTCAATGTGTGGAGTTTATTGATCGTTTGTTGATTGTATGCTTTTGGTTGACTCATTTCTGGATTCTGGATTATTACACACAACGTCGTTTTCCCCAACAATTTTTAGAAAATCGCGTGTACGAAGCATTTGATCGAAATCAGTTGCTGACCGCACTCATGAATGAAGCCTATTCCCGAAAGACGTATTACGAAGCCAAAGATATATATAGTGACATGAAAACGCAACCGATACCGCATGCGGCAAATCATGTATTTACGGACCCTGATTTGTTGACGGCTTTAAAGGCTTATTGGATAAAGCCAAAGAATAACCTGTGTAACGTGCTCCGATTAAACAATTCACCGTGTAAAAAAAGAAAAGCAAACAAACGCCGAGCCACTGGTGCCGAAACACTTCGAAAAAAGGCAAGGAACGAAAGGGGTTAAAGATGGTAGTCATCGCTTCCCGATAATGGAGCCGTCGATCCAATCGAACGAGTTGATAGACGGGGTCGGGCGCAAACAAGAGTTGTAGGTGTTTGTCCAATACAATGAGTGTTTTAGTCCACTCTACGTGCTCCAAATCCATTAAATTCATTTTTTCGGCATAGGGATACACTTTATAAATGTCGAGTTGGGAAATGTGTTTGACCAGTTGCGCTGTAAAGATGACATTTTCTGGATAGGTTAAGGTGATGCGAGATTGAATAAATTTGGTGTTATAAGGTATCCACGGAGAATGAAGCAATAGATGCTGAAGAGACGACATTTACTTGCTTTGCATAAACAAAGCAATGGACGATTTGAAACAAATAGATTTCCAAAACTTGGTTAATAGCACTTTTGTGTTTGGAAGGAAACCGAATGGTTTCTTGCACAGTCTTTTGACTAAGGAAGAAATTCCAAACTCAGACACCTGGACAGCAGCGGATTCCACCGAGTTACATAATTATTACAGGATGGAAATTGAGAAGCTGCAGCAAGAGAATAAACTTCCTGCGAAAGGTACATATGAAACAAGTGTCTGGCGAGAACGCTATAGAGAAAAGGTAGTACAGTTGATCAATCAAACCAAAATAAAGGAAGGTGATACCATATATTTTTTAACACCTTTTGACGATGACCAATTGGAGCAGTCGGAAACAGAAACTTTTCTGAAAGACGTTGCACATATAGTAGACAGTTCTATAGACGGGCACATTGCATCTCAAACGCACGTGCCTGAACTACTGCCTGAAGAGACTTGGAAGCAGAGGGTAGCAACAAAAAAATCTGAATTCGAACGTTTAAATAACACTCTTAGGCTGCAATATGAGTATCATGATCCAAAGTCGGAATCCCCCGAATCCACGGAACATGAAATAGACGTAAACAATACAGAACCCAAAACGGTGGTACCGAGTAATTTAGTCGTAGGGTTTGGGAACCAAAATCTTAGCAAGACGCATCCTGTAACAAAATGGCAGAGTCAAAGTAGCACTATATTGCGACAATTGGCGGTCCCTAAAATATTTGATGTCGATAAACTGTCTTACATATTGTTTTTTCGAAATTATGTACGCATGTTGCGCAGATTATTTAATTTTACATTAATTCAGGAAGGTTTGTTTGAAGAAGTGACGTATTTAAAGTTTTACGAAGGTGAAAATGAGGGTCAAGCAGAGTTTAGTATCAATCAACCGTTTTATAAAGACGAATCTCACGATGATCAAAGGAAAATTCACGGTCGTATAGGCTGGTATATGGGGATGAGGCAGTTTCGAATGCATCCCTTTACGAAAAAAAACAGACTTCCAAAAACAGATTAAAAAAAATATGGGCATGAAGCGGTTTCGAATGCATCCCTTTACAAAAAAAAAAAAAAAAAAAAAAAAAAAAAAAAAAAAAATTTTTTTTTTTTTTTTTTTTTTTTTTTTTTTTTTTTTTTTTTTTTTGTAAGTAATATTTTATAATAAAAATATAATGTATGTTACTTTAACAGATATAAAGATAAAAATTTGTTATAAAATATATTTAAATATTTACATAAAAAAAAAAAAAAAAAAAAAAAAAAAAAAAAAAAAAATTTTTTTTTTTTTTTTTTTTTTTTTTTTTTTTTTTTTTTTTTTTTTACGAAATTGCACATTGACTTTTTTTTTCAATCTCCTTTTTAAATAGTCGAACCTTGTTAATAAATTCAACAATTTTCTCTTGCATGTAAAAATTGACTTCATTGTCGGTTACCCGAATTACTTGGTTTGGATTCTCTACTGCATTTAAATTGAAACACAAGTTATGTTTTGACAGCATCAAGGCTAGTCGTACTGCCGTTACATCGACATCAAAAGTAGTTTTCATTGCATCCATAAAAAAATTGGTCCACTTTTTCACCAATGCAGGTAAATGAATGTTTTTGGGATAGGGATCCGTTTCCTTGGATGTAGTTAAGTACCAGACACCTTGGGTTAGACCTTTTAGACTGGCATGATGTAACGTATAGGAAGTATTCAATTTAAAAGAATCCAATTTTCGAATGTTGACATCTTCATTGAGGTCAAAACTTGCCGTGGATAAGAGATAGTTTGAATTTAAAAGCGGTTGTTTAGAGGGTATTCCTTCCAACAATGGCTGGTCCAAACAGAAAAATGTTTCACGGTAGACGACACCTATGACAACTGTATCTATGATTACTTTTTGAATGCTGACATCTGTTACAAAGGTGGACAAGACAAAGGAAATGGGCGTCCATAAAGTTGCTGGAACATTCGTATGTTCAATGTACCGCTCGTAAGGATGGAAGACGCACAATACACGACTCGGGTGCGCTCCTTCAATACTCAGGGCTACAAATTGTTTATTTTCAGTGTGTCTATCCGAAGGTCTCGATCCTTCGAACGAGAGTACGAAAGGCCATTCAATCAACAAACCTACATGACTCAAGTCTATCGATAGGTCGTACCGTTGACGAGTCAAGTTTTTATAGTACGAATTCAAAATGTCTTGAATTAAAAGTTCCGGTTTTCGAGAACTCAGTGTTTTGTGAATGACGCCGGTGGAAGCAATATTGGCATCCGTAAATCGAGATTCGGAAATGGGTTTAAAGTCAATAAATTTGGGAACCACAGCCACTTCTCGTGTCAAGTATGTAATAGTTTGAACGCGTTGTCGAGATTTCCATTCCGCAGCTAAATTTAACACGTATTCGGTGGATTCGTTGGATAAGAAACAAATTCGATAATAGGGTGCGGGTTCAGACTGTTTAAAATAAAACCCACCCGGATAAGGTAGATCTTGATTATCAAGAAATAATACAGTATTTTTATAAAAAAAGACATTATCGTACGCTGGGCCAATCATTCCTTGTAAATATTTACGAACAACATCCACGTTTTCTACAAAGTAAGGAGTGGCATAAAACTGTAAGGTATCCTGATCAAAACTTTTATCTACGGGAAAAATGACTCGCTCACTTCCAAGACAAATAGTCCATAAAAATTTGGAATTGGATACAACAGAACCAGGAACGTCGGATTTGAAAAAAGCTTTTAAAGCATGGATAAGGGGTTTATCAGAATCTAGAAAAACATTGTCGGTAGGGTACATGCGAGTGATAAACCAGGTCTCATAGGGAGACGTGCCAAAGTTGAATATCAAAACATTTTGTCTGACTGATGAGACGGCGCACTTGTGAAATTTACCGTAATAGGTACCATAGGTATTTAAGTTCATAATTGACTTTATTATAACAAAAAAAAAAAAAAAAAAAAAAAAAAAAAAAATTTTTTTTTTTTTTTTTTTTTTTTTTTTTTTTTTTTTTTTTTTTTTTTTATTAATGGAGTTGCTCACCAGATATTTGTAACCCACTAAATCTTTCATCAAATCAGTAACTATTAAATTATCTTTTTCTACATGAGGAACGGGTTGACCGTACATTCGAGGTACTATTGGAAAAACTTTAATTTTGTGAGGCCAATGATTGCAAGTTCTTCTTTGTTCAAAGTAACAAATTCTTTTTTCAATTTGGGACTTTTTTGCAAGCGTAGCTGGAGTCATACAAACATAAGGGGCACACCGAATACTTCTATTTATTCTATCTTTCTGAGGCTCATTCCCTTGATGAATAGTTCGACTATCCCATAACACTAAAGAACCAGCTTTTGCTTTAACACAAATATCTGATGCGTTTCCCAAGTTTTGAATGTAAAAATCTTTTTCTTTTGCAGTTAGCTTGTGCCAGTCTCCCGATTCTTTGATTTGAAACATTTCTTGAAATTTCCCATGTAGTTGATGACTTCCTTTTAAAACTCTCAAAGTTGCATCTCCTTCATAAACGTCATAAATGTTTACTAAACCTTGTACACATTCAAAATTATTGCGTTTAAAACATTGATCGCTATGAAACCATTCCTTACCATCAGTATACCAACCTCGGTTTGTATATTCACATGGAAGAGAAACACTAATTCCATCAAAACTGGTTAATAAATTGCTTGTATTCCATATTGACTGAAATTTTTCAATTATCTTGGTGTTTTGCCTAACAAACCATGATAATGGATTATGTCCGAAATCCCAATGTTGAAATAACATTCCATGTTTAGGCATCAGTTGAAATAAAGAAGCAAAAGTATCCGGTTTATTTTTTTCAACGGGATTTTTTAAATGTTTGGTTTTAAAATTGAGCCAATCCCACATCATTTCTCTAAGATGAATTAATTCATCGTTATTCAACACATTTTCCACGACTTCAACCCCTTCATTCTTTAAAGTATAATTTTTACAACTATCATAGAATAACATTTTTTAAATTTTTTAAACCTCTCGTTCTCTCTCATTATATATGCATACATACATTTTTTTTTTTTTTTTTTTTTTTTTTTTTTTTTTTTTTTTTTTTTTTACACGTTTACAAGAGTTCCGTTTAAATACTCTTGTTGATGTTTCGCCAGTGTAATCCATTCATTTTCAATAATTTTACAAAAAATATTGCCCGAGTTGGCTTGGACGCGACCCCACTCCCACTCTTCTAACCGACGGTCATCCTTTTCAAAATATAAGATTCGATCCACTGTCAAATAGACAAAATATTCAGTGGGTCGAGTTGTAGGAAAAAAATGGTTTGATACCGGCAAAACGAGGTCCGTGGGGATATTGGGAACATTTTTGACATTTACTTTCCACCAGCCGTCGATGCAATGCGCAAAAGGCGCGAGTATCTCGGGAGGAACGTTCTCACACACCCGATGAATGAATTGCAAGAGACCCGTTTTCCAACAACCGGCAAGAACCCAGTTAAAATTTTCGGGTAAGGGAGTATTGATACAGAAATGATTGCATCGGGTGTAGACTTGGCCTGAAACATTGCGTTCCGAGTATCGACTGCTTACATGACCCAGAGTATTCAGCAAATGCCGCGGCGATTTAATGTGGATACGTTTAACACCTGGTTTCATTTGTTTCCAAACGCCCAGTTTAAAATGGCCTACCGGGGTCACAGCAATGACATGGCGATGCTGTCTGCGTAAAGCGTCCGTATGAGATCCGCCATCGCACCAACACCAAAACGGTAAAAGGAATGTGTGAGGGTAATCGGCTTCCATAACCCGGTAAAAATTATCAAAAGCAATGGCAGAAATTTGTAAATGAAACCAATCCGTACCGCCGCGAAGGTATTGGCGGATGCAAGCCGCTGCGAGGTTCAGAGAAGGGTGAGAAAAAGTCAGGGCGTCTGGCATTTTCCACCAGTCGTCTGGGGGCTCAAATAGGGATTGGTATGCGATCGGAGGCAATTCTGGAGGGGTTGAATGACCGAAAAAATCACGAGCACCACATGAGGGTTCTGTATCAAACAGAAGAAATGTATCTTGGTCCTGAGTCGGCATTTTTTAAAAATAGGCTGGATATTATACCTTGAATATTTATTGAATATACTTAAATATACACCCTTGAAAAAAAAAAAAAAAAAAAAAAAAAAAAAAAAAAAAAAAAAAATTTTTTTTTTTTTTTTTTTTTTTTTTTTTTTTTTTTTTTTTTTTTTTTAAGGGTGGTAGTATAATATATTTTATAATTAAGTTATAATAAAAATAAGATATGATAGAGTAAACTGTTGTATGATGTACATTTAAGATATTTAATGTTCTAAATATATTTCAGATGAATAGATGTAAAAATAAAATATAAATACTACCATATATAAAAAAAAAAAAAAAAAAAAAAAAAAAAAAAAAAAAAAAAATTTTTTTTTTTTTTTTTTTTTTTTTTTTTTTTTTTTTGTGGTAGTATAATATATTTTATAATTAAGTTATAATAAAAATAAGATATGATAGAGTAAACTGTTGTATGATGTACATTTAATATATTTAATGTTCTAAATATATTTCATATGAATAGATGTAAAAAAAAAAAAAAAAAAAAAAAAAAAAAAAAAAAAAACATTTTTTTTTTTTTTTTTTTTTTTTTTTTTTTTTGTGGTAGTATAATATATTTTATAATTAAGTTATAATAAAAATAAGATATGATAGAGTAAACTGTTGTATGATGTACATTTAATATATTTAATGTTCTAAATATATTTCATATGAATAGATGTAAAAAAAAAAAAAAAAAAAAAAAAAAAAAAAAAAAAAAAAATTTTTTTTTTTTTTTTTTTTTTTTTTTTTTTTTTTTTTTAGGCAATTATTCTTTCTACAAATTCTTCTGGTGTATGTCCTGTCGTAATGTTTTCCTTAAACACTACCAGTCCATCTTCCGTAGGACAGATTAAAGCTTGTTTCACAAATGATTCCTTGGTCATGCAGTCTACTTTACCATTCAATATAAACTTATCTATGTGTGAATTTATTGTTCGACAAGGGGACGTTTCATCGTTCCGATCCGCATTTACATAAGGTCCACAATTACATTTGTTTCCATCCCATCCCATACCAGGTGTCGGATTTGAAATATCTCGCAGACAATAATCTACTGAACATACAAACGGGAAAATGGATATCATTCGAGTATTGTCCAATGATTTCGAATCACATTTGCAACCATACCGTAGTTTGTTTTGAAACATTTCGTAGTAGTTTTCAATGTTATCTTCTGCTTCCTCATTGTTTTTGTAATCATACAATATATTCAATCGATTATCTTGCGCCTCTTCGTTTTGACAGGCCCGTTTTTTACTTTTCTTGAAAATATCATCATTTATACCGATACACGACCATCCAGCCAGAGAGAAGACATGATAGGATGTTTTCAAATTACATTTGCCGATGCCTTTTGGTAAACAGTAGGTTCCAGGGGAGAGTTTTTGATTCAAAACATACACACGATCGGTTTCATCAAGTATTTTAAAGGGAACATAATCTGATCCATTACTACAAAATTTTTCACATTCACACATTTCATCTGAGGGACACTTAAACCCTTGCAGTGCGCACGCCGTTTTGGAAATCGGGTGGGACAAAAGCCAATTGAGAGGTTGATCCCGATCGGTGATGTATGGTTTATAATAGAGATTGACTAGCGTTACCAGGAGGAGTAAAAACAAAATTAAAGAAATGTATTGGATCTTTAGCATACTGTGTTTTTTATTCTTGGCTTTCAATTTGGAAGTGGTACCTGGTCGACCTTGGCATAGTCATTATGCATTAATTTGGAAATGGAAACAGTTTATTCTTATTCGCATTTTCCCCAAAAACGTTTATGTTTTAGTGGACCAGAATGTGATTTATCGATACATGAAAGCTTCGAAAGAAACTTATGTGCCTGCAGTTCGAATAGACAAGCAAATTGTCAACGAAATTTTGAATTACCGGTACCTCTTAGACTGGATTAGAGAACGTCCTGTCGTGAAACAGTACCCTTCACACCTTTCAGACGAGATTGAGATCTTGAACCATTTGAGCCAGACTTTAAATTCATAAATACTTTCTTTTTAAATGAATCATAGGAGCCTTTTCCATAAATTTCGATATCGGGAAATTTTTTCTGCAAGTCGTCGGCAATCATATTTTCTAGACGTGAATACATGTTGTACAAACACACCGTTTTAATACCTGTAAGTTCCAGGTACAGAACTAAAAACTCCAAACCTATATTGCACTTTTCATCATAAATTTCCTTTTTAACGCGGAAAGGATAAAAGGGAAACACAGAGGTGAAAGGTAAATGAAAAGGCAATTGAACATTGGGAAAAGAGGTTACAATAACAGCTTTTGCTTTTGGTTTAAGTCGATTTAATACGGGTGTAGTAGGATCAAAGGAAAGAAAATCTTTAGATGTGGAATAGGATCGAATGATGTCTAACCAACGTTTTATAAAGTAGGCGGTCTCCTCAGGCTTGTTGTAGGGGCGAAACAGTTTTGCATAATATTCTTGAATATGTATTCGCAAGCGTTGAAAATCAAACATGGTATAAGGTTACAATAGTTTAGTTCTTTATACTATATTTGAAAAAAAAAAAAAAAAAAAAAAAAAAAAAAAAAAAAAAAAATTTTTTTTTTTTTTTTTTTTTTTTTTTTTTTTTTTTTTTTTTTTTTTAATATAAATATTTTATCTTTACATTCTTTACATGTGTTAAACTAAAATCTAAAATACTTTACTCCATAACTTTATTGTAAAACAAATTATATTAAAAAAAAAAAAAAAAAAAAAAAAAAAAAAAAAAAAATTTTTTTTTTTTTTTTTTTTTTTTTTTTTTTTTAATATAAATATTTTATCTTTACAATCTTTACATCTGTTAAACTAAAATCTAAAATACTTTACTCCATAATTTTATTAAAAAAAAAAAAAAAAAAAAAAAAAAAAAAAAAAAAAATTTCTTCCATTAATTTTAAAATTCTTCCATAGCATTTGCTATGGATGCTAAGGTACCAACCATTCTAACTGTGGAATGTAATAAGCTCCTCGCCCAATTCGGTTTTGGATTTGATGAGAAAATTTCAGGAACGTTTTTTATACCCTCCCAACCGTCATGATCTACCACCCATGATTCTAATTTTTCTTTTACCAATCTTAAAAAACATTCATACATTACATCTATAATGCTTTTAGGTAATTTATCTTGGATGCATTTTACAGCCAATTCCCCGACGAAAGCGAAAATGCAATTATTCGACTCCAAGTAATACCTTCGATAAACAATTCTTTAAATACACCTGTTAAAAGACTATCTATATTATCTTCATCAATATTTTTTATTTCATCGCATAGATTTTTTATTACATTACCATACTTGTCGAGAAATACACTAAGAATTTCGCAAGTTTTTTCAATGAGATTAGTTTCTTTTTCATTCATCGGACTGTCTGCATGAAAATTTTCATAATGATTCAGTAGAAAAGAAAATACATTTTCAAGAAAACAATCTGTTCTTATTACATTCTTTTTGCTATAAATTCTCTTTTCATAATCATCAATTTCTCCACGCAAAAAAACTGCTTTAAGTAGCAAATTGTTAGACATTTTGCGATGAAAAGATACTTTGTTTCAACAAGCGGAGAATGTAAAAATTACGAGTGAAGCAACAAACTTTATCCTCTTATAACATGTAAAAAAAAAAAAAAAAAAAAAAAAAAAAAAAAAAAAAAAATTTTTTTTTTTTTTTTTTTTTTTTTTTTTTTTTTTTTTTTTTTTTTAATTAAGTTAATATTAAATTTTTATTCTTTTCATTCATTATTCATATGGAGAAATTTTACATCAACCAACCCAATGGATTTCACGTGGAGTATCTTCCAAAGTTTTATTTATATTCTCTGAGTCCATTATATAAAGTATTACCACTACAAAATGTAAAATTTTATAAAAAATCAATCTATAACACGCCTCTTAGAAAAGTTTGTGCATTTTCTGATAGACCTGGAAAACGTTACTATTATGGTAGACAGTATGTAGAGGCTGTCCCTTGGCCACCACTTATTACAAAAATGAAAAATAAAGTGGAAGATTACTTGGGCTTAAAATTTAACTTTGCTCTTGTCAACTATTATCCCAATGGTAAAGCTGGTATTGGTAAACATTCCGATAATGAACCTTGTATGGATTTAACTAAACCCATTGCGTGCCTAAACTTTGGTGCCACTCGAAAATTAATTTTTAGAGAAAAGGAAGGACATGAAGTCAAACAATTGACACCAGAACACGAGTCGTTATATGTGATGTACTATCCCACCAACGAAAAATGGACCCATGAAATTCCATCGGACTATAAGGTAAAGGATCCAAGAATTAGTATTACCTTTCGTGTATTTCATTTTTAGACAATTCATTGAGTGACACCCTTTGACTACAATAGTTTTTATTTACAGGGTTTACTTACATACAAATAGAAAGAACAATTTAAAAGCATTTGAGTAACACATCGACGCAACTGCTCCATCGCGATGACGTCTTCATTGAAGGCGTCGGCAAACGTTGATTCACCGCCAGTTCTGAGAGTTTCATTTTTAAGTAGTCATTTTCCATTTCCAGTTGATCAATGCGATTCTGAAAGGGTCGGATTAAACGTAAATATTGACTTTGTTCATTCGATAGAGTTAACCACCCCTTTGCAAGCGTTTGAAAAAAACAATTTCCGGAATAGGCTTGCATATGAAGCCATTCCATTTCTTCCAGCTGTTGTTCCTTCTTTTCAAAATATAATTTTCTTGTGTGGCCCAAATACAAAAAATAGGGTGTCGTTTGCTGGGTAGGAAAAAACTCTTTCGATACGGGAAGCACCATGTTCTTGGGTAAACCGGGAAGATGTTTACCCGATATTTTCCAAGTATGATGCACACGTTGAGCAAAGTAGAGTAGATCGATAGTGTTCACTTAAAAACCGCTCCCACCCCTGCTCCCAAACACAAGCGAGAACCCATTTAAACATTTTCGGAAAGGCGATGTTGAGGCAAAAGTGATTCAAATCAGTCATTTTAGTCGACGACATTTGGCATCGGGATATACGTTGGCTGACATAACCCATCGTATTAATCAAATGTTGTGGACTTTTGATAGGTAGGCTGCGAAAACCCTTGTACCGCTCAAAAGGTTTGTCTTCAGGGGTAATTTTCTTCAAAATGGTTTTATAAAAATGTCCTTTAGGCGCCACTGCAATCATATGGCGATGTTGTCTGTAGCGCGCCTCTTTTAAGCGACCTCCATCACACCAACACCAAAAGGGCAGAAGCACGATGGCACCCTTCTCTTCTTCCATAGCACGGTAAAAAGACAAAAAGGCCACAGCATGTACTTGGAGATGAATCCAGTCAAATGTGCGCTGCGTATTGATATATTTACGCACACAAATGGCTGCGAGGTTCAAAGAGGGAATGGAAAAGGTGAGTGGGTCAGTTTCCTGCCACCAGTCTTCGGTCGGTTCAAAGATGGATTCGTAGGCTACAGGAGGAAGTTCTGTTAGCATCGAATGGTTGAAAAAGTCTTTTTCAGGAAAAGTGGGGGTCGAATCGAACAGAACAGGCACCATCTTGGAAAAGCGGTAGAAATGCTTGTAGGATGACCCGCCACACAGAACTGTCGAAAGAAGTGTAAAATGCGATTGTGAGAGAACACGTTATATATACTTGAAAAAAAAAAAAAAAAAAAAAAAAAAAAAAAAATTTTTTTTTTTTTTTTTTTTTTTTTTTTTTTTTTTTTTTTTTTCTTTTTTTACTAGATAATGAGTTTGATTTTTGATGGGCTCGATAATCCGCTGATGACCTCAAGTCTTGCATTTTCACGCGATGCTTCCAACACTGTCTTTCGCTTCAGCTTTTTCCATCTGTGTTAATTTTCGTCTAACCATTTTTAAATATGTTATTTTCTTATTTATTACCGTGATTTTAAACATTTTGATTTCCTATTTAAATAAAATTTTTTCTAAAAGTCAAGAATTTAATTGAAACTCAAAAGTGGTCACACCACAAGGCCCATTCTCAACCGAAAACAACAACCATTTTTTCCAAATAGTTAAAAAAAAAAAAAAAAAAAAAAAAAAAAAAATTTTTTTTTTTTTTTTTTTTTTTTTTTTTTTTTTTTTTTTTTTCAAATATATATAGCGTCTCCTCTCGCAATCGCATTTCACACTTCTTTGGACAGTTGTGTGTTTTTTAATAAATAACGTTTCTTTTCGCAATAACATCTCACACCTCTTACGGCTGTTTTGTGTGGCGGGTCATCCCAGAATTTTGTAACGTATAAATTATTCAACGATATTGTGTATTTCCTGATCATGGATATTCCGACTCCTAAAGGGACAGTGACGTTTGATATACATAAATTTGGTCAACAAGATTGGGAGAACAATGGCTATAAGAAATGTATTTGTTTAATAGAAAGTCGTCAAAAGGATAAGAAACGTAAAGTAAAGAAACTGAAAATTAGTCAACATTCATATTTCGAAGAACCCTTTTCTTCATTAACAGAACAGCTGAGATCCATTGGTTATAGTGTTGAACATCCTTTGAAACATTATGAATCGCCCTTTGATGACACCTTTATATATAATTTTAAGACAGAGGATTTTTATGTACAAATTAAAGTATATTATGGGTCAGGGTTCTTTTAGCTTTAAACGAAGCTATAAGCAGTCGCTTACTACTTTGGCTAAAAAAAAAACTATACTTATATAGTACTTATATTAAAAAAAAAAAAAAAAAAAAAAAAAAAAAAAAAAAAAATTTTTTTTTTTTTTTTTTTTTTTTTTTTTTTTTTTTTTTTTTTTTTTTAATATAAGTACTATGCTATTCGTTTTTATTCAGTTTTATGTTTACAGCCCTCGCCGATGCCTTCTCTCAACCGTTATTTAAAATTATTGAAAAAGAATACAACTCCGTTTCCTTGTCCTCATTGCCATCAGTCTATAGAAGCTGAATTTTTTGAGGAGCATTGTTTGGTTCATCATGCCCTGGATCCTGATGTGGCGTGTGTTTGGTGTTTTGGGCACACTTTTTGGGTTGAAAAAAGTCATCATGTGGATCATCTCTTAAGCTGTTACCACCAATTTTTTCAATCTCAAGTTTGTCCTCTCATTCTTTCACCTCAACCAGACACTCCCACTCTCTTGGATTTGGAGCCCCTGTGTGAGGAGAAACAGTTTGAACATCATATTCCACTTCCCTCTTTGCCTGAAACTCCTGTTTGGGAACTGGAACCCCCTTTAAAAGGGATCCCTTTTCAATGTGCTCGGTTAAATGTCGCCGTTGCCTGTGTACAGCTTTATTTAAATTCATCAGCCGACTGGTATCACATTTGCGTACGACCACCTGCTTTTGATTCTTTTCAGAAAGCCCTGGACGCGGATGCGGGCAAAACACGCACCTTACCCTTTCACTGTTTTTGTGACGGAGGGGGTGTGCCTCATCGCCATTTCGTGCTCATGAGCACCCCAAAAGGATCCTTTTTAAAAAAAACGTGGAAAAAAATGAAAAGTCCTTCCATTCAAAAACATGTCATTTCCTCTCCTTTGATGTTGGTACATGTATTGGTCGCGTTGAGTCAACGCCTTTCTCAGTGTCATTTCACCACTTACCCTTTGGATCCGAGTTTTTTACCCGTGGGCTCGGTGACGCAGTATTACATTGCCAAATCCTTACCCGTCTTCTCCAAACTAGTCCTCGCTTTACAATGGAAAGGTGGCCTCATGACGTTGTTGCATCAAGTGTACGCTGCCGCCGAACCACATGTATTGGCCCCCGTCACCTTATCCATGAATGGTTTACTAGCGGTTCGAGTGCACGATTTACCCGGTCTCTTGAAAAACTGGATACTGCCCGTGTCTCTTCGGTTTCGGCCAACGACACACCCGACCAACTATTTTGTACACCTCTATCAAAATCAAAAACTTTATTTTGAATCGTGTGAGGAACCGCTTCTAAATTGGCAACAAGAACAAGTGGAACATGGCAATGTGTTTTGTGACGCGCTGGGAGAAGCTTTCTATTTTCCCACTCCCATGCAACAAAAAACCATTCATCTTTTGAAACCTTTGATGGACCAACTCCTCCTGAGCCAAGAAAAGATGCAACAGGCAGAGAAAACGCGGCACCGTGTGGAAACGGATCTAGCCCATGTGAAAAAATTGCACGCTTTTGCGAAACGAAAGTATAGCCGGTCGGAAAAACAATTGAAAACGGTGCAAAGTAAACTCATTTCCTATTTGGAAAGAGAAAATGATGAATTGAGAAAAAAATGTTTTAAAAAACCCAAAATAAACTAAAGCTACAGCATAATAATGATGAAATAAATATATTACAATAGTCTCAAACATACACGGTGGAAAAAAAAAAAAAAAAAAAAAAAAAAAAAAAAAAAAAAAAAATTTTTTTTTTTTTTTTTTTTTTTTTTTTTTTTGTATAATGTATTTTATAATCAATTTATAATAAAGATAAAATATATTAAAGTATTGTATGATGTACATTTAAGATATTTAATGTTCTAAATATATTTAAAAAAAAAAAAAAAAAAAAAAAAAAAAAAAAAAAAAAAATTTTTTTTTTTTTTTTTTTTTTTTTTTTTTTTTTTTTTTTTTTTTTTTTTTAGTATAATGTATTTTATAATCAATTTATAATAAAGATAAAATATATTAAAGTATTGTATGATGTACATTTAAGATATTTAAAGTTCTAAATATATTAAAAAAAAAAAAAAAAAAAAAAAAAAAAAAATATATATATATATATATATATATATATATATATATATATATATATATATATATATATACATTTTTTTTTTATATATATGCATTTTTTTTTTTTTTTTTTTTTTTTTTTTTTTTTTTTTTTTAAATTGGTATATATACAACATTCCAAGAATACTGTTCTAACCATTTTTAATTCCACTCTTTACTGAAAGTAGCCGTCTTTTCTACTGTTTAGCTTATTCGGAGTTGTGTTACACAAAGAAATAGATAGTATCTGTCATGTCTTTTGAACGTTTAAACGAGATCGTCGATGGTATGGAAAAGAACTTTTATGAGACACAACTCCAAATAAATTCACAAATAGTTTCACAACTAAACAACGCAAATTTCGATGAGGACGAATTGTGTAATTTAGTAGAAGAGAAATATAAAGTGCTACTTGAATTTCGAAGAAATCTAAAAGAATTTGAATATAAGCATCTGCCCCTTTCTGCAACGATGTTTGCAAATGACGTTGAATCTAGTGACACTTCTGAAAATGAAGAGGAAACGAACGACAGTTTTGAAAATGAAGAGGAAACGGATGACAATTCTAAAAATGAAGAGAAAACGGAGCAACTGCTACCCACTTCTACTGAAATATCCAAGAATGTACAGAAATTTGAATCTAGTGAAGTCTGATAATCTAGTATTAATGTAAAAAAAAAAAAAAAAAAAAAAAAAAAAAAAAAAAAAAAAAAAAAAAAAATTTTTTTTTTTTTTTTTTTTTTTTTTTTTTTTTTTTTGTGTATAAAAAGGATACATTAAACCATTTTATTTCCATTGTTGATCTTGTCTAACCTTTCCTCGTCCCGTGATGCCAAAGTCAGCTTCACGATTGCAATTTTCTGACAAACACTTAAATTTGATGGCTCAGTATGTGCGTAAATTTTTAGACGATACTTTCGATTGGTATCATCTTGTTATCAGCAGACCCCTCCATGATGATCGTTGGACTGTGCCAATCTCTGGTCAAGACGAAATGAATCTTTATCATTACATCCGAGCGTGCCCCAAAAATACATTTAAGGATAAATTGTGGCTAAAATATGATAATGTTGTTGAAAAGTGCGCTAGTCAAATTAAAGATCCTCTCCAGTTTGTGTATACGCTTATCCGCATCAGTAACTTACCCAATACATCTGATCATTACAAATTACCACCTTATAGTTTATGGATTTTAGCAAGTCTCTGGAAGGAAGGATTACAGACTGTGAAAAAGATTGCTCTGAGAATGAATGAAAAATTGCCACCCGAAACGATTTGTTTTCCCGTGCAAAAGATTTTCAGACCGACAAAGAAGGCTTCTACTAAGTATTTTTTGTATTTGAAGGATGGTTCACGCTTAAACTTTGAAAAAGACAAGCGTCTCTTGGATTTAAAAAACGAGGAATGGACTCAATTGCAATTAGAATTGGGAAATAGACTCAATTGAAGAATCCATTTTCCTGAGATATCCTCATCCTGATATATCCATTACATTTCCTCTTTTTGTCTCTCGAGTATGAATCTCCCATCATTTAGCCTGACTTGTCAAAAAACCATCCCTATTCATGATGCCATTTCAGCCGTTGGTAGAGTTCCTTCTTTGGAGACTCCCTGTTCCCACGCGATTCTCCAGAGAGGCGGAGTCTGACCTAGAGCCGGTATAAATAGTCAGGACATTGCGTTTTTCCATTAGATTCACCACGGATTCACGATGGCTTACTTCCGCATCGAATTTATGCTCTCGGGAAGGTCGGAAACTCTCTTGGGTGTGTTGTCGGATGACGACGGAGAGGCTTATTTTTGTGTAGACAATGTGGCCCGCTTTGTCAAAAAGAAGACCTGGCTCAAATGCCACCC
>CAXHSM010000614.1:167500-184224 GCA_964019185.1 Maratus speculifer
AAAAAAAAAATTTTTTTTTTTTTTTTTTTTTTTTTTTTTTAAGTAGTATAATATATTTTATAATCAAGTTATAATAAAGATAAGATATATTGGAGTAAAGTATTGTATGATCTACATTTAAAATATTTAATGTTTTAAATATATTTCATATCAATAGATGTAAAAATAAAATATAAATACTATTATATAAAAAAAAAAAAAAAAAAAAAAAAAAAAAAAAAAAAAAAAAAAAAAAAAATTTTTTTTTTTTTTTTTTTTTTTTTTTTTTTTTTTTTTTAGTGGTATAATATATTTTATAATCAAGTTATAATAAAGATAAGATATATTAGAGTAAAGTATTGTATGCTGTACATTTAAAATATTTAATTTTTTAAAAATATTTCATATTAATAGATGTAAATTCCATTAGATTATAAAAAAAAAAAAAAAAAAAATATATATATATTACATTTGTTGAATTAAAATATTTACTTTATGCTTATGTGTTTGATTATTGTATCCTATAAACATTCCAAGGTTGGCAAAATCACTTGCGCAAAAAAAAGGGTTGAAGGAAGTTGACAACTTTCAACTTCCTTCAACCCTTTTACAATTTTTTATTAAAATTTCGACATACAAAGAAATTTATACTTGAGATTACAAAGAAATATTTAAAATATTACATGAGAAAATTGCGTTAACAGCTCTTTTCATTTTACATATTTAAAATGTCCATGTATAGCATTTCACTTTATTTTTCAGCTTCCTCCGTTTCCTCACATAGTAAAATTTCATCACCTTCAAACAGCGGAGGTGGTGGTGGTATATAATTTTCAAAGGTGTGGGGTTCCGACATCTGGCCGATGGCTTTGAGTCTCAAATACCTTCTTCGTAGATTTTGTAGAAAACGTCTTTTTGCAATCTCATCCCGGATAACAGTTGGAATGCAGACTTTGTCCGAGATGAATGGATTAAACCTGCATTTTCCGTATAAGATATCATCTACATTCGAAATGCAGGGTGTAGCTCTCCCTCTTTGATTAGGGAACAAAGTATATGGTTTGAGGTTTTTTTCCAATTGAAAAAATTGCATGTTTGAGGAAGGATTCATCATAAACTCTGTTTCAGCAATTATTCTCTGAAAGTAGAAATTAAATTTTCACCACACATTTTTATACCATTCTCTTCATGAGACTGAAAAGCGCATTGGTTAAATGCCACTCAAAAAGGCGGAGCTTTCTTGTTCGAGTCTCCGCCTCCCTCATTCAGAAAACGACGCCCTGAAACCACAAAATAATGTGTTTACATTCGTTTAATTTTGTTTATAACGTAACCAAATATGTAAAGTTTATTCACAAAACGGAGTTTATTTCATATCCATTCGAATGCAATTTTGTCCAAGGTTGGTGAATGATGAAACGCAAAAAACAGTCGAAAAGAGAATAGGATTCCCTTTTCGACTGTTTTTTGCCTCATCTCACACGCTACAGCTCTTGTTAGCTTACTTGAAATGAGAAAGATTAGTCTCTTAAATCTGAAGTTTCCAATTTGTCCTCTTCTATCAATAATCTATACATTCGCCACTTTAAATCATTGTATCGGTCTGGGTTACTTTGAAATGCTTCTGGATAGTGATCGACTATATAAGAAAGGTCCGCTGCTTTCAGCTCTGTTAAACAAGACCGACACTGAGTAGTAAACTGGGGGCTGTCTCGTAGAGACTTCATCAAACATTTGCCGTGTACGAAATGGCTGCACCCTCTTAAACAAGAACCTTCTTTTACTTTGACCGTGCAAATCATACAAACAGACATGCTGAGAGAAGACAATCAAATGAAGGGAGCGCAATGCACTTAGTTTCGAAACAGAGTCAATTTTTTCTCAATCCACTTGTTGAATAAATTCCTTAAAAATTGAATATACTTTTGGAATACTTTGCAACGTAAGAAATGGAATGAGACAGAGGATGCACACTTTATATAACATTAAAAAAAAAAAAAAAAAAAAAAAAAAAAAAAAAAAATTTTTTTTTTTTTTTTTTTTTTTTTTTTTTTTTTTTTTTTAGTACTATAACTTAGTTTTTAGCAAAGTATTTTAATTCAACAAATGTAAAGATAAAATATTTATACTATAAAATATAATTTAAATATGTAATTAAAAAAAAAAAAAAAAAAAAAAAAAAAAAAAAAAAATTTTTTTTTTTTTTTTTTTTTTTTTTTTTTTTTTTTTTTTTTTCAAGGAGTAATATAACTGCAACTTTTTATTCACTTCTTACATCTTTTTGAAACATGACTAGTGTACAAGCCTCCGATGATGACAATCTGCGAATATCGTCTATGGATTCCCATAGTCATTATTACCGTTGTTTGGCCAAAGAATTGACCAATTTCATATTACGTGGTCCCCGGAAATACAAATTGATTCATGCGCTACGCTGGTTTGAGTCATCCCCCAAATTGTTAGTCTATACTATGCACACTTTAAATCAAATGCCTGCCGTTGAATGGCCTATTTTTGATGCCATACCCATTATCCCAATCGATTACTCACAACTTGCTCAAAACGATACCTGTGTTTTGTGTAAAATTAAATTTCATCCCTTGGAGGCCGTGAAACTGTTACCCTGTCTTCATTATTACCACGAAACCTGCCTAGCAAATTGGTGTCAAGAAAACGATGATTGCCCGTATCAAGAAAATGGAGAGGACGAAAAGAATCCGTGTGGGCAAAAGGTTCACTTTCCTATGGATCCCGATTTTCTATGGCGTAATGACATGATTCTTCAAATATCGGCTGTTTTATATGAGAAACATCTTGATTTTTTTCTAGAGATTTTGATGAATAATGTGTATAAACCTGTTTCAAAGAGTGTGGTCAAAAATTTACATTTGATTCAACCTGAACCCCAGGACGAATGTGCCATTTGTTTTGAACAATTCCCAAAGGAGGCCGTACAACTCCCTTGCACCCACAAGTTTCACGAAATCTGTATTCAAACTTGGTTCAAAAGAACCAACACATGTCCTTTCTGTAGATTTGAAATGGAATAAAGAATAATTACAATTTATAGGCATCATATAACTCTGGTATTAATCCTCTTTCAATCACTTTCATTCCTGACAAAATTAACAACTGTCGGATGACAGAGGCAATCCCAATGCCGATGAAACAATTTACAAAAAAATGTAACTGGGAATAATTATAAAAAAGTAAACCTTTCAGAATATTCATCTTTATTAAAAACGTCTATATAGTTACTGAAACATTCTTTTTTCAATAAATATAATTTTGAATGACGAGGGGGGGTTTATGACAAATACTATTGATCTTTTCTTGCACCAGTGCAAGTAAAAATCATAGCACGTATAGTTTATCTCATAGTATGAAATTTCTATCAATACTGTATAGCCATTCATGAAATTCTACATCCATGAAATTTGTATCCAATCTTGGTTAAAAAAAAAAAAAAAAAAAAAAAAAAAAAAAAAAAATTTTTTTTTTTTTTTTTTTTTTTTTTTTTTTTTTTTTTTTTGAAAGCTAGCCTATATAAGCCGTGCCATCTCAGTCTCGACTCTCTTTTGATGGCTGTGCTTGCTCTGTTAGGCTACCTTCGGCGTTGCGGTCCCATTCTTTTGCCTCCTCCTCACGTTTTTGTTTCTCTTGACTCGAACTGCTGGATGGTTGTTGCTGGACCCGTATAAATGTCCAACGTGGCCACTGTCGACCAAGTGGGTTACCTGGCATGCAACTTTTGTGGCCACGTAACATGCCACAACGCCAGAAAGCCATCCATGCTCTGGCTTTTGTGCAAATCCTGTCGATTTATAAACGAATTGGGAGGGGACCCACTCAAAGGCAATATAGGGAGGCCATCTTACTCCCGCTATACCAAGCCACCGGTGATCAACAGGGAAACACCAGACTGCCATTCCCGCAACCCCCAAGAGCCCATATGGTGGGATTCAGAAGAAGTGGAGGAACCAAACAGCGACTATCATCTCTTGACGTGTATAGCGTCTGAAAATAGACTTCATCCCATATACATTCAAACAAACAGCCCCACTTACTCCACGGCTTACAAACTCGTGTATGGTGTGACTTTAGAAACTGACGACAGTAATGATGACTCTGATTTTTCTGTAGAATAATATAGTCAAGAATTTATTCCACATGTTTTTCCATATGTATTAGAAAATGATACCTAAAATTTGTAAAATAATTGTAAATATAAAATAGAAATGTTTAATAAACATTGTATATCAATGTCAATGTTTTGAATTGTAATAAATTTTGTGTAAAAGCAAAAAAAGGGGTTGAAGGAAGTTGCAAAAGCAACTTCCTTCAACCCCTTTTTTTGCGAAGATGGCTTTGCCATTTATGGAGCGAATGGATAAAGACTTATAAACTAACACGATATCATATCATAAAAATACACGATACTTGAATAATTTATCATACGTGTCTAAAAATTGAATTATGGAAATGAAATGATAGAAATGAAACTGAGGTTGGGATGTGTAGGACCTTAGGCGGATCAACTCGCTGCTTCGGATTTGTCATTTTTTATTCAAATAATTAAGTAAAAATATGAAGTGGGAAAATGTGTTTTGGGGAATATGTGGCTTTTTGGAACTTGCGTTCACTTTTGTTACGTTGTTTGTTCTGTTGTCGTAGCGAGAGTAACGAGTGGATTACCCCCTAAAATGATGTCCACTTACACTTTTTATTAGTAAAATGTACTTTATAATCAAATTATAATAGAGATAAGGTATATTAGAGCAAAGTATTGTATAATATACGTACACTTGATGTGCAATATATTTAGCAATATATTTATTTATTATTTTTTTTTTAGCAGTAGTATTATAATATATTTTATAATCAAGTTAGAATAAAGATAAGATGTATTAGAGTAAATTATTATATAATGTACATTTAAGATATTTAATGTTTTAAATATATTTCATATCAACAGATGCAAAAATAAAATATAACCACTAAAAAAAAAAAAAAAAAAAAAAAAAAAAAAAAAAAAAAAAAAAAAAAATAAGTTTTTTTTTTTTTTTTTTTTTTTTTTTTTTTTTTTTTTTTTTTAAATATATTTCAGAATAAAAATATTTTATCTTTATATATGCTACAAAATATCTTTGAGACAATTTTTTTAAATTCAATCAAGTATACATTTTAGTTTACACAAAATTACCCTCACATGGATGACAAAAAAACTTTATGCTCAAAGTATTTTGAAAATTTTGATCTCTTGGAAAAGAAAAATCTTCCACAAACATGTTATGAAAAAATGTCACGTAAACACGCTGATAGAAAACAATATCCTGGACACGCACAAGTTTGTTGCAAAAAATATTATACTGAAGGTTTACCCGAATTGGATGAAGAATCATTGAAATTGAGATTAAAAACAGTGTCTCGACACAGAGGAAAAACTCCTCCCAAAACACCAGAACATTTTTGGGAACCAGAAATTCCTGATGAAGAGGAATGTTTAAGACGCGGCTATATAGAACCCCCTAAACCTTATTCTTTTAAATATTTAAAACATCGTTACAGCGACACTTTTATTAAAAGAAAACCTATTGATAGCGATCCCCCCGAATCGAGTTTAAATGAAACTATCACACGGGGGGCCAACCCATCATCTGTTAGAAAAAGAAAACGGACTGATATCGAACCCCCCGAAACGCATTCAGTTGAAAATGTTACATGCGGTAAAGTACTCGAACAGGCGTCTGTTGGTAAAAGAAAACGGACTGATATCGAACCCCCCGAAACACATTCAGTTGAAAATGTTACATGCGGTAAAGTACTCGAACAGGCGTCTGTTGGTAAAAGAAAACGGACTGATATCGAACCCCCCGAAACGCATTCAGTTGAAAATTTAATGAGAAGCCCGCAAGTGGTAAAAAACAAAAGAAAAAAGCGTTTTTCTGTATGATTCAACATGGAATTTTGCACAAGTAAACATTCAAAAAAAAAAAAAAAAAAAAAAAAAAAAAAAAAAAAAAAAAAAAATTTTTTTTTTTTTTTTTTTTTTTTTTTTTTTTTTTTTTTACATCTGTTGATATGAAATATATTTAAAACATTAAATATCTTAAATGTACATCATATAATAATTTACTCTAATACATTTTATCTTTATTATAACTTGATTATAAAATATATTATAATACTACTGAAAAAAAAAAAAAAAAAAAAAAAAAAAAAAAAAAATTTTTTTTTTTTTTTTTTTTTTTTTTTTTTTTTTTTAATAGGGTTAAACTGGTGTTTAAAAGGCCATGCATTCGCTATCTCGTTCACTTGGCTTTTATTTTTCACGATGCTTGTGCCTGCTCTGCTTACCTTTGGATTACTTTTTTCATTTGTGTCGCATTGGATAGCATTCCAAAAGTGTATTCAATAATTTTAAAGACTTTATTCAACGCCATATTTGAGGAAGAATGGACTCTGTGCAAATCAAGTGTCGTTTACATTTCCTGCATCTTTTCAACGTGAAATTTGTTATTTTACTCCCTATTTGAGGAAGAATGGACTATGTGCAAATCAAGTGTCGTTTACATTTCCTGCATCTTTTCAACGTGAGATTTGTTATTTTACTCCCTATTTGAGGAAGAATGGACTCTGTGCAAATCAAGTGTCGTTTACATTTCGTGTATCTTTTTAACGTGAAATTTGTTATTTTACTCCCTATTTGACGAAGAATGGACTCTGTGCAAATCAAGTGTCGTTTACATTTCCTGCATCTTTTCAACGTGAGATTTGTTATTTTACTCCCTATTTGACGAAGAATGGACTCTGTGCAAATCAAGTGTCGTTTACATTTCGTGTATCTTTCAACGTGAGATTTGTTATTTTACTCCCTATTTGAGGAAGAATGGACTCTGTTTGTTTGATGGACTTGCCACTCAAGGCCATGACTTTTTTATTATCTCATGTCACAACCATCCTAGGTCACTTTCTTTGAAAAAGCTTCGATTCTACTTTCTCATCATTCAACACCGTGACTCGGTGACAGCTTCCCAGACGCCTACGCAGTGACTCACGCGGATGGGTTGGACCGGAAAGCGCGAAGCCCGGTGATTGGTTGGACTCGTGGGGGAATCGACTATATAAGGAGAGCGTCGTCGTTCATTTCTTTACTCTTGCCTTGCCTCTGGTCGAGACTTTGTGAAAGCGATGGAGGAGAAAAAAATTTTCAAGAAGCCTTTTCCTTCCACCCGAATCACCCCAAACTCTATCGAAGTGATTGATGCCAGAAAGCTAGAAAGTTTGAAGCGAGACGTGTTTCCCTGCCAAGTTCTCGAGAGCTTTCCGGAAGAAGACCGGTTGCCCCGTCCATCGGAGTTTGCGGTGCTACCGGAGCGACACCAGATCTATCCCTATATTATATATTTAACTAGTGCTTACAAAGTGGCCTATTGTTCCGTCAAGTATGATGATGTTATCCGCAAACATTTTGTGGATACATTAAAATATCTCATGACTGCAGCCCCCTACACCTCCCGAAACTGGACAGATGCGATCCCTTTGCTACAGAAACCCATCTTAAAGACGAAGAATGTGAATCACCGTACCTGCTTCAAATTTAATATTCACTTTTTTCTCACCAAAAAGTACTTTACCTTCGGAAATAGATTAGTGGAGCCTGGGACGATGCATGTGATCCAGACTGGAAAACATCCCCTATGTATCTATACGTTGGAAAGGAAAAAAAGGGGACTCAATTTAAAAGGATTCGTCGATACAGAGCAACATAATTATAGAACTGTGATATTAGCCATCGATAGTATCTACATTATTCCCAGTGGTACGGTGTACGTCTTATACACCACAGATCGTTCCTTCTTTTCACTGCACCTCTTGAAAGAAGATGTGGTCCTCCCTTTCTCCCATGTGACTACAATCCGTAGCACTCAGGCCACTTATCGGACAGATGATATCTACCGAGTCCCTGTACAGACTCCTTGCATTGAAACTCGCACTCGGCCAGACGACAGTAGTGACAGTGAGGAAGAATTTTCGACAGATCCAGCCGATCTCCCGGAGGAGGCGCCGGCCAAGGCACCCATGACCTCAAGAGTCCCCACCCCTCCTGCTGCGACGCCTGGACAACCTCTTGTCATTATCAAAAAAGTTTATGAGAGACATTTTCCTGTCGAAAAAAATATCGTATTATTGCATACCAACCTCATACACCATTTACAGAGATTTATGTACAAAGAATATGACGACCCTCGACCCCCCATCACCTTTTATGCAACGGAAGATCCTGTGGAGGTATTAGATTTGTCACGTACCAGCCATCTAGACCAGTCTCGTGCCAGCAGTCCGGACTTGCTCATCGTGGATGAAATTTTTTCCCCTCCCCCTCCGGAAGAGTCTCCCAAAGAAATTGAGCAAAGGGACAACGAGGAGCCTGAATGGAAACGAGCTCGTCTGGAACCGACTTTTTCACCCACGTCCCCAGACGAACAATCGGCAGCCATTTCCAAAATTGTCCAAGATTTGGTGGACACGGAAACCCATTGGCGATCCACTCCCCAAGGTGTGTCGGCGGCCATTGACAACAGTGTCCAAGATTTGGTGGACACGGAAACCCATTGGCGATCCACTCCCCAAGGTGTGTCGGCGGCCATTGACAACATGGTCCGGGATTTAGAGGGCCTCGGCTCAGAGTGGAATCCACAACCCAATGAACAATCGCTGTTGCAAATAACCCCACCCAATTGGGAATCCTCCACCGATCCTGTCAACCGATATTTTCGTGAATTTTTTACGGTGAATCAAACATTTTTCGAAAAAAGTGACTAACTGGAACTGGATGGAAAAGGTGCAGCCTTTCTGTATACATTTATGTGTGATATCTTTGTAAAATGCTCCAAATGACTTTTAAACACTGCCGAGTAAATGGGCAAAAATGTAATCTCACCGATCTCAATCACCGAATGTAATGTCAATCTAACCGATCCTGTCAACCGATATTTTCGTGAATTTTTTACGGTGAATCAAACATTTTTCGAAAAACTGACTCAATGGAACTGGATGGAAAAGGTGCAGCCTTTCTGTATACATTTATGTGTGATAATTTTTTGTAAATATGCTCCAAATGACTTTTAAACACTGCCGAGTAAATGGGCAAAGTGTAATCTCTTCAATTAATTTTTAATAAAAAGAGATTGTTTATCATAGTTTGTTTTTTTGTTATGCCTTTCAAAGTATGTATTACACCTTCATTTTTAAAACCTTTTGGAAAACTCAGTAAAAGTTAAAGTTAAAATAGTACAAACATTTTTACATTTTTTACATTTTTAGTGATAAATGTGTGTTATAGAATGTATTCTTGAATAAGTGTCATTTTTTAAAATAGAGCGAAAAAAGATGTCTCCAATATTATTTAAAATGCTTAATTTACCTCCATAAAAAATTGCATTGAATTTTATATATCGGAATACAAAGATAAGAAAAAAATATTTTCTAAATATTTTTTGAAATTTTGAACATGTTTGAATCTATTTGTACATTGAGCAAACTATACATTTTACAATTATTTATTTTCCAAAAATCATGCACAGTGTTATGACCTGTAAATGAATCTAAAAAATTCAAAGCATTTTATTTCAGCTATAAAAAGAATTGGGTGGCCAGTTGTGTGTGGAAAAAACCCTAAAAATGAACCTCTTCACTTTGGATCCCGAAAATTCTGGATGGGGACAAGTTTTGGATCCTGTTTAAAGTCTTAACCCCATGCGTTCAAGACTGAGAATTTTCGCCTGGTAATACCGTAACCAACTTGAAAACTTTATGCCTCGGCTTCGCCTCATTACATAGGGTACAGAGCCTCTGTACTGGATTTGAACCCTACCGTGCTCAAAAAAATCCAACAAAACGTCTCCCCAAGTCACTCTCCATAAAAGTCGTAATAAATCAAAGATTTCAATCACACGCCAGCGTCGCATGCGCAAAGGACAATTGTGAGACACGGCGCCCAATTGGGATGAACCAAACTGCGCTACAAAGTTGGGGACCGACTCTACGTTTAAATATTTGGCAATATCGACTACTCTAAAATAAACATCCCCGCTAAAAGTCACATATCCCCACAAGCTGCCAGGAGATAGACAGAGTCGAAACGCCATCTCGCTTGATTCTTTCTATTTAAGAGTACATCATCAAATACTTGAGCCCTGTAAGCTTTTATTATAAAATATATTTAAAAGAATAAAGAAAAACTAGTAAAAAATATAGTATCTTTATCAGAACATCAGCCTCAAATGAATCAAGACCATTACTCCTTCTATGACAAAATATGAAACAACTAGCGTTTTAGGAACAAGAGCATTACAGATTTCGATGTAAGCTCCCGTTTTAGTGATAGTGGATGATGAAACAGATCCATTGCAACTTGCAATGAAAGAATTAAAAGAGAGAAACATTCCACTCATTCTAAGATATCTTCCTGATGGTACACGTGAAGACTGGAGAGTAGATGAATTAATTATTAATAATTAAGTTACACTTTATCATTACTATAAAATATATTTAGAAAAATGAAGTAAAGATAAAGTAGCAAAAAATATATTATCTTTATCAGAACATCATCCTCAAATGAAACAAGAAAAAAAATCACAACTTATATGACAAAATATGAAAGAGCTAGAGTTTTAGGGACAAGAGCTATTATAAAATACATTGAAACTATTAAAAAAAAAAAAAAAAAAAAAAAAAAAAAAAAAAAAAAAAATTTTTTTTTTTTTTTTTTTTTTTTTTTTTTTTTTTTTTTTTTTTTAAATATATTAGTATTATAAATATTTTATCTTTACATATGTTGTGTTATGAAATATGTTTGAGACTATTATAAAATGTATTACAATACAACTATTAAAAAAAAAAAAAAAAAAAAAAAAAAAAAAAAAAAAAAAAAAAAAAAAAAAAAAAATTTTTTTTTTTTTTTTTTTTTTTTTTTTTTTTTTTTTTATTGCCTTATAAAAGGCCGAGCCATCTCTCTCTTTCACTCGCCTATCGTTCCTCACGCTCCTTGTGCTTGCCTTCCTGTGGAAGCCTTTTTCTCTTATTCCATCGTTGGATCGCATGGGTTTTCCTTCTCCATGCGTCTGAAAGTATTTACTATGGGATATAAAATGTTTGAATGAATAGCCCCCTTCACAGAGTGCCCATCCACAGGAGGCTTCTTCTGCAACCTGTTTACACCCCCTATGGATGAATGGTTTTTTTTAAAACGTCACTTGTAGGATGTCCTGGTGAAACTCCCCCCACGTCCGATTGGATTGGAAGCGGAAGCGGAGGCGGAGACACGCTCTCTTATAAAAGGTCCTTTCCACCCCGGTTCCGTCTCACCATGATGCTCCAGCTGCACCTCACCGCTCAGCCTGCTTTGTGGGGATTCTTGGGAAGAGACGGCCAGCTCTTTTGGCTCGACACCTCGGCCACCCAGCTTTTAGGAAGGGCCGTGAAGGGCCAAGCCCGGGTCCAGGAGGTGGCGGACGAGGAGGCGCAGGAACTGTACCCACTGAGCTGGCTGCAACAGAAAGTCATTCCCCATTTCCAACTGATTGCCCTGCTGGAACATTTCTCGGTCAAGGAGCCTCTCCACCTCTTCGAGACGGACTTTGGTGTGAGGGTGACCCATGCCAAAGGGGTGTATAGGCTCCGACAGTCGAACGCAGCGGATGCGAGTCCATTTTGGCCCTGGATTGACCACCTCCTCCACCAGAGACCGACCTCGCCTGCCTCTTCACCCTGTCGTCCAGGCTACTCTCCCGCGTCCAGTCCAGGCGACTCTCCCGCGTCCAGTCCAGGCTACTCTCCCGCTTCACCCGTCTACACACCGGCCTCGCCTGCCCGAACAAACCCAGTCTACTCGGCCACAAGCCCCTGCTACACGCCGGCCTCGCCAGTCTACCCTGCCACAAGCCCCTGCTACACACCGGCCTCGCCAGTCTACTCTCCTTGCAGTCCCTGCTACACACCGGCCTCGCCAGTCTACTCTCCCTACAGTCCCTGCTACATGCCAGCCTCTCCGAGCTACACGCCGGCCTCTCCGAGCTACACGCCGGCCTCTCCGAGCTACACGCCGGCCTCTCCGAGCTACACGCCGGCCTCTCCGAGCTACACGCCGGCCTCTCCGAGCTACACGCCGGCCTCTCCGAGCTACACGCCGGCCTCTCCGAGCTACACGCCGGCCTCTCCGAGCTACACGCCGGCCTCCCCGAGCTACACACCCCAGCCCAACAGTTCATCCCCGTCGGTCGTCACTTGCAGCTCCAGCTCGGATTCCAGCGACACAGAGGACACTGCACCAAACTACCCGCTGGATAGTGGTATTATCATTCTAATAGACAATATACCTGCAAAAAAAGTAATTATAAAGACGAAAGGACTGACACAAACCCTTTATGCTGTATGAAAAAAGATTTTTCAATAAAGGTTGTTTGGTTGTAAAAGGTGTGTTTCTTTCCACAGCAGAAAAAGGGGGTTGAAGGAAGTTGCTGGGACAACTTCCTTCAACCCCCTTTTTTTGCGAAAAAGGTTTTGCCAATCTTGGAAACGGAAAGGGATAAAAGACTATTGAAAAATAGACACATCTACAGTTTGATATGAAATATATATTTAGAGAATTCAATGTATTATTCTATTTCAACTTTATAATAATTTTAATTCTATTATAACATTATTATAAAATATATTACAAAAAAAAAAAAAAAAAAAAAAAAAAAAAAAAAAAAAAAAAATTTTTTTTTTTTTTTTTTTTTTTTTTTTTTTTTTTTTTTTTTAATAGTAGTTATATTTTATTTTTACATTTGTTGATATGAAATATATTTAAAACATTAAGTATCTTAAATGTACTTTACTCTAATACATCTTATCTTTATTATAACTTGATTATAAAATATATTACACTACTAATAATAAAAAAAAAAAAAAAAAAAAAAAAAAAAAAAAAAAAATTTTTTTTTTTTTTTTTTTTTTTTTTTTTTTTTTTTTTTTTTTAATAGTAGTTATATTTTATTTTTACATTTGTTGATATGAAATATATTTAAAACATTAAATATCTTAAATGTACATCATTCAATACTTTACTCTAATACATCTTATCTTTATTATAACTTGATTATAAAATATATTACAAAAAAAAAAAAAAAAAAAAAAAAAAAAAAAAAAAAATAAAAAAAAAATTTTTTTTTTTTTTTTTTTTTTTTTTTTTTTTTTTTTTTTTTTTTTAATAGTAGTTATATTTTATTTTTACATTTGTTGATATGAAATATATTTAAAACATTAAGTATCTTAAATGTACTTTACTCTAATACATCTTATCTTTATTATAACTTGATTATAAAATATATTACACTACTGATAGGAAAAAAAAAAAAAAAAAAAAAAAAAAAAAAAAAAAAAAAAAAAAATTTTTTTTTTTTTTTTTTTTTTTTTTTTTTTTTTTTTTTAATAGTAGTTATATTTTATTTTTACATTTGTTGATATGAAATATATTTAAAACATTAAGTATCTTAAATGTACTTTACTCTAATACATCTTATCTTTATTATAACTTGATTATAAAATATATTACACTACTAATAGGAAAAAAAAAAAAAAAAAAAAAAAAAAAAAAAAAAAAAAAAAAATTTTTTTTTTTTTTTTTTTTTTTTTTTTTTTTTTTTTTTTTTCTAAGATATGATAGAGTAAAGTGTTGTATGGTGTCCATTTACTATAAAACTTATTCATCAATTTGTAGCCATCATTCTTCAAGAAAACACCATGAATACTAAAGATACTTTAAACGATAGCGGATTAGCAGAAGACGATCCCAACCCCCAAAACCTGCTTTTCTGCGAACAAAGGGTACCCTCCACATTTGTATCTCGGTGTCTGAAAAGTTATTTAAGAGTGGATGGCATACAAAAAAAGATTGACAATTGTCAAGCCAATATAACACTTGTTTATAAAAGATCCAACGGTATATTCAAGTCCATTCCTATTGATTGCGTCTATGAAATAGGATGGAATGTTTGGTATTTAAGAGTGTGTATATTGAATTTTAAAAAAATGTACGTCTATAAATTGTATTACGATAAGCATCAAACCAATCTTCCGGACGTTGCAGAATATCATATACTCTTTGATTTGAATGCCGCCATGGAGAAGTTGGATCCAGAAAAAACGTATGATGAAGTAGACGTGTGCGTCCTTACTTGCGACTGTACCCGAGAAGATTGTACGGGACATCCCGAAGGTTGTAAAATTTTGAAATTGGAACAAATAACGGTTCTTCGGCCGGGTTATGAAAAAGACATAAAGGAAACGGGTAAACCTGCTCGGGTACAGAGGAGAGAAGAGGACCGAAAGGACTAAAAAAAAAAAAAAAAAAAAAAAAAAAAAAAAAAAAAAAAATTTTTTACATAAAATTACATATGTACATCATAAAATGCTTTGCTCTAACTTTATAACTTTATTATAAAATATATAATACTACTACAAATGGGATAATAAAAACGTTAATCATGCTTAAAAAAAAAAAAAAAAAAAAAAAAAAAAAAAAAAAAAAAATTTTTTTTTTTTTTTTTTTTTTTTTTTTTTTTTTTTTTTTTTTTTTTTTTTTGTAAATGTATATTATTTCATTTCCTTTTTTCTTGCTTGACATTTTAGAAATTTTTGTTGAAATCTTTGGTAATTTTCTTCTACTTCTTCTTCTATTTCATCCTTAATTATGTTCATCATATCTTGTAACGTATCTCGTATCATCTCTTCCTTGATTTTTTCTTCATCTTCCCCAATTTTTGAATAGGCTGAAATGAATCTATTGTAATTTACATAGGATTTCAATATATTCTTGATTAACGGTTTACCATTATTTGCATTAAACTCCTTTCTCACAATCTTGAAAATGTTTCTCGAGCAAGCTAATTCCTGTTCATTCTTTTTCAAGACAAACCCTTCCACAAACTTTTTGGAAAAGGCACTTTGATGTTTTTCTACTATAGCATATAAATCGCTTATAGTTTGGTAATTTATATTTAAAATGGGTAGATAAGGTAATCCCACTTTTTCAAATAACGCAATAGCATCGCTGTATTTTAAATATTTTTTCTTATCTACATTACAAAGATCAAAGGCTCTGAAAAAATATTTTTCACTTCCCAAAACAGTTGCAGATGTAGGATCATAATAGTTCATCGTAGGTATTGTTTTACCAAATATTTCACCATAAATTAGAAAATTGTAGTCAAGGACATTTTTTACCTTTTCTACAATTTGTATCAATGGTTCGATGATTTCGGGTAAACCAAATGGTTTAAAATCTTTATCAATTATTACATTTCTACTCTGAAGTCGAAGCGTATCTTTGATATAACCAATTGCAAAGTTTGATCCATGAATCTTTTCAGTCACGATAAAGCCATCAGTGAACGAAAATTTATCAGTAATCAATTTACATTTAATGTGATGATATTTGATAAGATTATTTAAATTATCCATACCGAATTGCATTCTGTTTACTCCAACTAAATGTCTGCTATTTATATTCTAAAAAAAAAAAAAAAAAAAAAAAAAAAAAAAAAAAAAAAAAAATTTTTTTTTTTTTTTTTTTTTTTTTTTTTTTTTTTTTTTTTTTTGGACTAAATATTTTATTTTCCGAGAAGGGTCTGCCTTCTTCTCTCCTCTTCCCTTGGCTCCGTTACCCCGGCTCGGATCCGTGGATTCCGACCCCCTTGTCCCTTTCCAGTTGACAGCCGGCTCTGAGACAGTCGACTGCACAATGTTTCGAGCACCGGACCCTCGGCGATTCCGAACCAGACGCGGCTCGCCTCAAAGAGTGGAGTGGCCCCGTTGCGGAACGAAACCTTTGCACGAGGGGGGTGGTGGTGGTCGAGAGTATGGTTTCAAAAGACGCTTGGCTCCCAAGGGGTTGTGTAAAAAAGGCGTACAAACACTGTGTTTCAAAAAACATCTGCCTGACTAGGTGTTGTGTAAAAAAAGGCGTACTGTCAACAGACGCCAGGCTCGCAATGTGTTTGTTTAAAAAAGACGCCTGAGTTGGAGACTCCCAAGGCGTACTGTCAACAGACGCCTGGCTCCCAATGTGTTTGTTTAAAAAAGACGCCTGAGTTGGAGACTCCCAAGGCGTACTGTCAACAGACGCCTGGCTCCCAATGTGTTTGTTTAAAAAAGACGCCTGAGTTGGAGACTCCCAAGGCGTACTGTCAACAGACGCCTGGCTCCCAATGTGTTTGTTTAAAAAAGACGCCTGAGTTGGAGACTCCCAAGGCGTACTGTCAACAGACGCCTGGCTCCCAATGTGTTTGTTTAAAAAAGACGCCTGAGTTGGAGACTCCCAAGGCGTACTGTCAACAGACGCCTGGCTCCCAATGTGTTTGTTTAAAAAAGACGCCTGAGTTGGAGACTCCCAAGGCGTACTGTCAACAGACGCCTGGCTCCCAATGTGTTTGTTTAACCCTTTCAGGGGCAAGGTATTTCTGCTCCGAAAATGTTCAAATAATTGATTCACACCACAATTTAAGAACAGATTTATTTGAAAATAATCAAGAGCTGTTTTTCACGAATATTATAAAATCCAAATTGTACTAAAATTATACTGGTGCCAGTTCGAAATTGGAACAGTAATATTATGTGTTTGCACACTGCAAACACCGCCCCTGAAAGGGTTAAAAAAGACGCCTGAGTTGGAGACTCCCAAGGTGTTGGTTTAAACCAGA
>CAXHSM010000615.1:0-10428 GCA_964019185.1 Maratus speculifer
ATCAGGTACCGGCATAAAAACGGTTAAATTTAATATATATAATTTAATATCCACCAAACATTGATTTTAGAAATAATATTTTTTACAAGAAATGAATTGACATATTTATGATTTAATTTATGAATATATACATATAAAAAGTAATGAATTACTTTTTGAAGTTGGTGCCAAACTATTTGAAATATATTAAGAATTGTAGCTAAATTATGCCTAGTACCATAATTAAAATGGGGATGATCATTATCGATTGTGATTGTTTGGCACCAACTTCAAAAAGTAATTCATTACTTTTTATATGTATATATTCATAAATTAAATCATAAATATGTCAATTCATTTCTTGTAAAAAATATTATTTCTAAAATCAATGTTTGGTGGATATTAAATTATATATATTAAATTTAACCGTTTTTATGCCGGTACCTGATAACCGATGTGTGCTTATTGGATAACGCTTTGTCATTAGAGAATTTTAAAGAATTATTTAATTCTTTTTAGCGCTTTTTTGAAGTCGGTTGATATTTTTTTTACAAAAAGCTTATTTTATTAAAATTCCAATAGCAAAGTTTAAACTCTTTTCTCGCCAATTAGCGATTACCTTGTTAATATGCTAAGTACAAAATCTCTCTCCCAGAAGAAAAATATTGCACGTATATTTTGGGCCAAATATCATATATATGCCAAACATTGTAACCTTTGGCGATATCTGACAACTGATGTTATCTTGGTTCTGAAAAAAAGAACGGACACTTTTTCTCTTAGCCTGGCTCTGCTGTAACCACCAATAATTCACACTGAGCGTCCTACTCTCTCGAAAGGGCTAAAATAAAACTTTACTCTAAAGAACCTGGCTGCATACTTGTCTTTTTGTCGATCTCCTTTCACGGCATTGATGGTAATTCGTAATAAACAATATTAAATCTACTAGATACAATAATCATCCAAGATTTCCATTACAGACGTCTTATTTTGAATCTAATGAGACCTTTATGCCATAAATAACAAGTAGGTAAATCTGATCGCTGATTGCACAGAAGGTTTTCTTTAGTATCTCTTTTGAAACGCTTTATCCTTACTTGATAAATGAGAATTGTTAGTTTATAATTATTAAACTGTTACATA
This sequence comes from Maratus speculifer, assembly GCA_964019185.1. Lineage (NCBI taxonomy): Eukaryota > Metazoa > Arthropoda > Arachnida > Araneae > Salticidae > Maratus > Maratus speculifer. The sequence continues at coordinate 1,123 of CAXHSM010000615.1, forward strand.
AATGGCAGCACCATTATATTTAATTTTAAAGTAATTCAAGAAATAATTTTAGACCAAATTAAAAGTATTCAAGTAAAATAATTTTAATAAAATTGAAAACTCCGAATATTTTTAAATCCAACAACTTCAAATATTTGGAGGCGGTATAAAAAATTGTATTAAAAAATATTGTTTAAAACATACTTAAAATGCTGAAATAATTCCGAAAAAAATCCATATTAATTCTAACCCTTTCCAAACATTCACTAGATTGTTAAAATAGAATATGTTAACAGTTATTAAAATTCCAGAAAACCTTTAAAATGGCAAAAAATACGTAATTTCTTTTTAATAAGTCGATCGAATAATAAAATGTAAAAAGTTGAAATTTTCAACTTCCGCCTATAAGCTTTAAACCCTGGACAGTTAGTTTAAAAAGTTTTTGAGTACGAGTGCTGTGACGGACAAACAGAGAAGCGAGACTATCAGGGATTCGTGATCTGAACAAAACTCTTAAAAATAGCCTTTCTTTTTTGTATTAACCTAAATACCTGGCACATGCAATGAAATTAATAAATTTAGAAAAACATTATTTTATCTAGAATATATTAACAAACTAAACTTTTTTTTCTCTACAAATATCCATAATAATAATCCACTCTAAGCAAAAGATTTTGTGTAGAGTTTTGTAAATTCTTTACAATTCTCCTTTATATACAGCATTAATTAAGAAATAATACATACCTTAATTACCTTAAACAAATATCAAGGTTTTTGTGGTATCTCAATAACTTCTTTTTTTAGCATTTAAAGCATTCATTATAGTAAAAAAAAAAAAAAAAAAAAAAAAAAAAACTGAGTTTTAAAACATATTGAAGCCAGAAAAATAAACATGGTTTCCGACTGAAAAATATCCGACGAACTAAATAATGTAAAAAAACTAAATTTTCTCGCCATAGAAAAATTTTGGCACTTCGAAACACAATACATGGGTAAATGAAAACGGGAAAGTTTGAAGTTTTCTTGTTGGCTGCAAAAATAGCACGACTTTGCTCTGAAAGTATACACATCAAACAATGCAACCTCTATAAATTTACCCTAGAGCTCAGATGCTGAAAAAGAAATAATTTACATGGAGTTTGTAAAGTTTGCTAGTTCACTTTTGAAAAAAAAAAAAAAAAAAAAAGATAAAAAAAATTCAACGGTTTAGTGAAATGCATTTTTTTTTTTACTTTAAAATAAATTTTTAGCGTATGCAGTGCTATAGGATTGTTCTGTTTCAATCTTTTTTTTTAAAGTAAGGGTACTCTTTTCTTGCCAAAAAATTCAAAGATAATTTTTTTAAAGATATATTTTCGATTTGCTTTACTGATAGTAAAGGGTATTATTATATTAATAGAGCATAATGTATATATTTTTTTCCAACGAAGAATGTTTTATTTGAAAGCGGATTTTAATTTTGCAAATCTGAAAAGTTCTTTTGGCCTATGCGGGAGAAAAAAGTAGCTTTCGTATTCATTGTTTTTAAAAAATCCAGCCCTTTTTTTTTTTTTTTTTTTTTTTTTTTTTTTTTTTTTAATTTGCTCAAACATACAAAGCTGAAATTAGTGGAACTCGATTACAGAAGATTCAATATCGTATTCGTCAATATAAATGAGAAATTTGCCAAATTAGTCAGCTATATCCAAATTGTCTTCATTTAAAACGATTTATATTCTCTTATGCTAACCTACATAGAAATATTGTTTAAGAGTACACCATACCCTGGGGACACTTTTTAAGTCTTTTAGGTTGGTATAATAATAAAGGATTCAATAACGGAAAATGATTCTACCAAGAAACTGTTAGATTATCCTCGCAAAATTCGAATTTTATTTTTCTTGAAAAATATAAATAAATTTTAAAATGTATCTTCTATAAATATTGAACCTTTTGGGCTAATTTTTTTAACTATTCGTAGAAGTAGGCTGCATACTTTTGAGTGTCGGATTTATCGTAAGTTAATTTGTTTTGGAAAAAAATAAGTAAAATGTGCAAATACGTGTAAAATTACAGTAAAAAACTGAATTTATTTTACATTTTTACAAAAAAAATGTATATGTGATATTTAGTTTTATTAAATAAACCATAAGGAAAAATAGGGTATATTGAACAAAAAAGGGTTAATTGAACAATATACATGCAATAATTTTGAACATGTCTATTCGTCGGAAAAACACAAACTGAAAAAAATAAAATCGCTTTGAACTGCATTTATAATATTTGGATCTTTATAAATGTGTCACGGATAGTAAAAGCATAATTTTATAATAATTTATCATAAAGCATACTTTAAGAAAAAAAAAAACCAATAGAAAATCGATATTTTTTATCATTTTTATCCAAATGAAGGGTATCCAGCCCCCTTAAATCTCATATTGTAACTTTCATATTGTGATCCCATTTTTCTTTGAGAAGGGGGGGGGGGGGTAACCAAAATATTTTAATTTCAGTATTGAAAAAATCGTTTAAATTTTACACATTTTACAAACATTAGTTCAAATTGAATTGTTTCGTTTATAATAAAACATATTTGTTTACTATAAATGTTTTTCTTCCCAGCAGAAAATGCAAGTAAAGTATTAATTCTTTGCTAATAAGACTAAACTACTTTGAAACTATCAGTATAGTAAATTGCTTTCGATCTACTTTCACGAAAGCAATTTGATACACTGATTAGTATAAGACGAAAAAAAAAGTTTTTCAGATTTTCGGTATTACGGATTTTTTTCTTCGACATTTCACATAAAAAATAACTGAAATGGCAGCCAATTTCAATGAAAATTAGGGATTTATTTTTCTTACACATAAATGCTTTTTCGTTGCAGAAAAAAGGCTTAATTAGGAAAAATCTGATTTAGAAAAAAATATTTTTTTCTATCTTTATAGTAAAGTGATAGTATATTTTTTCCTATTGTAAATTAAATATGTTCAACGAATATATTTTAGAAGATTTTATACATGAAATTAAACCTAATTTGATGTACAGAATTCAACATAGGTGTAAAAATGTGATTTAAATTTAATAATGAATTTGAACTTGAGAAATTTATGAAGTTACTTATAAGATACTGCTCATTGAACTTTTATGTTCATCTATGATGTAAGATATATTACATAAGCAGCATAATCCGCAAAATGTAAATTTATTCTTCCCTCTAAATTTATGCTTCTCATTTATGTTCAAGCCTGATTTTTATGCATGTTTGTAACATGGGCGATTAATGTTTTCAACAAAAAACATAATTAATCTACAATAATAATAAAATAATATGAAAGAGCAATTTTAAACAGTAGTATTTAGGAATTTGAAATGGTATTTAATATACTTGGCTTTAAATCTTAGTTTTACTTTTATGAACACAAAATGCTTTAATTTAAAAATTTAATCTTCTGATTTTCAATGATTTCATTTGAACTAAAATGTGTGATGTCAGACTTCTTCTTACCTTCTCACATCCGCTTGTCACAATCTGTCATATTTTCAGGAACTCCCCCCCCCCCCCACAACATGAGATAATTTGTGGACGGCCCAAAACAAAATTCAAGCATAAATAGGTTAATGTCTATATATTTATTAGGGTTTTTTTAATTTACATATTGTGCCTTCCTCGAGATATTGCATATGTAATTTATATGTTTCAAGATATTTTCAATAATTGCAGTCACTGCATAAGCTATAACTGGGACACACAGTTGCGAGAGTATCATTTGCCGAGTAGGCTATGAAAAAATTGAAAGCGAACAAGACCTAAACTCATGTCGCCACAGTGGCGTGATCAGTAGCGGCAGTTACTGCCACACCGCTGGGGTCCTGGTTCGAATCCGGGTAAGACATGGGTGGTGTGTAATCCCTTTGTAATGATATAAAATAAGTAATGGATATGCGTAATAAAATTGGTCTGAATTGTCTCTGTGTAATGGATCATTCGAGGCGAAAGCCATAACTGCTAAAAGCCTCAAAGCAATGTCAAATCAAACCTAAACGCAGTTGTCAAAATTTTCTGGACTGATGTGTAACACTTCACACTACACAGTGATATCAACACCCAGAAATACTCATGTATAAGTGACATCTAATGCTCGCGAATACATAATAAAACCGATGTCCTTTTTTTGTTCATTTTAGATGTTTTAATAGGTAGTACTTATTTGCAAATTATTATTCGAAATACAGCGAAATGTTAAAAAAGTCATAAATATTGCTGAATAATAGAAAAATAATAAGGCACATAATGCGATAATCAATACATATATATATACATTACACAATCCTAAACATACTTTTCAATTTGTGAATTAGGAAAAAGCACGGCCAAAATTATGTAGTAACATTTCGAATAAGTCAAAATTCCAGTCAGATAATGCCTTTAAAAGTAATCGAATAAGATTGAAATATGACAAATCATTATTGTGTTGTTATTTTATCTAAAACTTGTTATCATGATAACTTTTAATGGCTTTCACTGGGCACTGTCTTGAATGAAGCGAAATATTCCAGCATTTATCTTAAAACGGAAATTAATAATAACTAAGATAAACATATTCATATTTATCTCATTAACGAATTTAATATGCTGAACTCCTTTCACTTCATTCATTTTTGAAGCTCTTAAATGCACTTTCCTTAGAATACCATAAAAACGCATTTCAAGAGCGAAATCATTTGCTTCAAAATTGCGTTTCTGAAACTTTTTTAAATTGAATAAATTAATTAAAAGAGTTGCGTTCATTTAATATACGTCAGAAGTTTTAGAATATGATGTAAAATTAACAAATTCCATTAAAGATGGATACTTTTAAAAAGTCCATCTGAAAAACAAATGACTTAAAAGGTTTTGTTAAAAATTATTAAATTATTAAATCCAAAATCTATTTTCGTCTCTAATGTAATAAACCGATACTCGCGTAAGAAACATTCTTTGAATTCTGTTTGGTATGTCTGTGTGCTTTTCTGTTGTTAGGAGACTTTTTTTTAATATGTAAAATGTAATTATTTGTCAAGATTATTTAATATTTGTTCCTGAAACTGAAAATCCATAATTAAAAACTAAGAATTTATGATTTGTTTAGGTTTTAGTAATATATTTAAACTAAGACTTAACTTCAGTTTCATTTGTGTGACACAAATTTCTTAAATATGAATATATTAAGATTTACTACCTAATTTTTAAAATTTTAGAAATTTAATTTTTATGAATTTTAAATATTTTTCATCTTTTAAACACTACAGATCATTTTATATTGAAGGGACAGTTAACGTTTTCAACAATTTTGTTTATTTTTAAAAATATGGTTAAAGTAGTAAATACAGTGCATTTAAATATTCAAATTAAAAATGGGGGTTCCACAAAATAAAACATATGAATTGTAGAGTTATAGAAATATATTATTTATTATAAATCGACTTCGATGCACCGAGTATATGGATGTTTTTTATATAGGATATGGATATATAGGAATTTTTTCCCTTGTTTTAATAAATGTTTTTCATTTTTTGGATTATTGTTATTTGACTTCCTATTAATTTTTACTTTCTTCTATCTTTACAAGAAGGAAATAGTGGATTCGTGAGAATTTTCGAATTCTGTTTTTTACGGATTTATACATTTTAGGGGCCAGAGATTATAAAAAACAAACAAACATTTAGCTATTACGGAATGTCAGCCTGTGAGACTGTTTGTTCGTCTGTCTGTATGTGACATAAATTTTGTGAGCGCTCTATCACAAGAACTAATGCACAAAAATTTAATAAACATTTATATTCTGATAGTCTCTGATATAATTTGATTTTGATAAGTTTTTGTTGTAAATCCATCAGTAAGTGGCACTGTAATGCTGCATTTTTTTACGATTTAAGCAACAGCTCTATCTCAATAACTAATGTGCGAATTTTCATCAAATGTCAGATTCAGTTAGTGCATGGCATGAATTGTTGTTGATTACATTTTGGTATAAGTTTCTCAACAGGTGGCGCAGCTCTGCTGGATTTTTCACTATTTCCGCAACAGCTCTATTTAACAACTAATGCACGGATTTTCTTCAAACTTCAGATTCAGTAAATCCGTGATGAATAAGTTCTGTTTATGTTTTGGTGGCTATCGCCCAACAGGTGGTGCTGCTATGCTGATTTTTTTTAATTTCTGCAATAGTTTTATCTTAATAAGTAATTCAAATTTTCATCAAACTTCAGATTCAGGAATAGCTTGAAAAATATTACTGCTGTTTATGTTTTGTTATAAATTACCCAACAGGCGACACTGATTTGTTGAAATACTCCCGATATCCACAATAGTTCTATTTCAAGAACTAATTCACGGAATTTCATGCCTTTAGGATCCTCATGATGAGCTTATATTGCCATCTAATTTTGGCACTGAAGGCAGTGAATTTTGAAGTGTTTAAATGCATGAGACAGAAGAAAGTTATGGGATTGCCGCATGTGACTAGTCAGTTTCTTTTCACATGCAGTGGCGCCAACTTTTAAAAAATATTGCGTTGGCTCAAAAATATTGAGTGGGCTTAAAAATATTTTTATAAAATGATGTGACCAATTTCTTTTTCTTTGAAGGGTTGACAGATGGTGAAATATGAAATTTTTTAAGACAAGCCATTATGCTTTAATAAAGTTGCAATTTTATTAAATTATATTCACATGCGTTTTTTCATATGAAGATACTGATTTTTATTGTAATGGCATGATACCAAGAACAAGGCTACAAAATGAATTAGCCGAAAATTAAACATTCGGATTTATCGGTGTCAATCAGAGAATTAAAACACACGGTCATTGACAAATTAAACTTTATTCTAAGGAGAAAAATGAATGATAAAATATTAATGAAATAAATAACTAGAACAATGAAAATTGGGTACGCTATGATTCAAAATTATTGGGTGGGCTCGAGCCAAACGAGTCCATATAAGTTGGCACCACTGTTCACGTGATCTTTTATATTTTTAATTTAATTCAGTGCATTATACGATAAGTGCTAGACTTTGGATATTCGGTAATCTATTACATGAAATAACGAATTTTTTGCGTTATGTGGATGTTCCCATCGACAGACGATTAAACATATTGTTTTTCATTTTTCAACATATTTCTTTGTTCCATTCTATGATTAAAACATTTTAGGTAGATTTCGTATGGAATACTACCTATTGCATTCTCTCCCATGTTGGAATTTCTGAAAAATTTTTGCGGATCTACACGAATCATGACTCCTAGACCCCAAAACTACCATCAGTAAAAAAGTTTATCTATCTATCTATCTATCTATCTATCTATCGGTGTATATCACTTTCTTCTAGACACGATAACTTCCATAATTACGCTCAGACCTTCTTCAAACTTTTACATAAAATCAAGGAGCTTAAAATCTCGGTCGAGTTCGTTAATGGGCAAAATCGGACCAAGGGGATAGAAATAGGGAGGGTTTTTGTGAAAACCGAAAAAACGCGATAACTCCTTAATTAAAATAGATATCGAATCAGTTTAAAGTTTATATTACTTCTAAAAAATGGGCAAAAAGTTTATGCATGACAGATTTTTTATAAAGTTAAAATGGACTCAAAGGGCGAAAAAAACATGGTTTTTGGGAGAAAAAAAATTCATAACTTCGTCAATTCTCAAGATATCAAATCCAACTAAATTTTATATAAATGTACTCAATATTATCTAAAACTTTTGTATTTACAAGTTTTTGATAGGACCAATTTTTACCGATGAAAAAAATTGAAAACGAAAAGAAAAAGGGGGGAGGAAAAAGAAAAAACCCATAACTTACTCAATTCTAAAGCAATCAAATCTAATTAAATTTATTTTACATCTTCATAATAATATCTACAACTTTTATATTGACAAGTTTTTCATAGAATCAATTCTTATAGCAAAAATAAATTAAACAAAAATAGGAGTTGGAGAAAAAACCTCAAATTCAAACTGCTTATATTCTGACTGATTTTAAAATTCATTTTTGATTTTAAACGCATCCAAATGACAGATCCTCTTATTTAGGAACTATATAATGCGACGTATTGGTCAATTTTTTGATAAAGGCAGAATATATTTTTAAAAAGGCTGCCAAAAACGGTATTTTGAACAGATTTCCCGAAGTTATCGTCATTAAAAAAATGATTAAGTATAACAAATTGCGTTTTTTCTGAGTCATTTTTAAATTCATTTTTGTTCTCAAACCCATCCAATTTACAGGTCCTATTATTTAGGAACTATATAACTTGACGTATTGGCCAGTTTTTTGATAAAAGCAGAATATATTTTTATAAAGGCTGCCAAAAAGGGTATTTTGAACAGAATTTCACGAAGTTATAGTGGTTGAAATTTGAGGAAATTTAAGAAATAGCGTTTTTACCGAGTCATTTTTAAATCTTTTTTTGTTCTCAAACGCATCCAATTTACAGGTTCTCTTATTTAGGAACTATATAATGTGACGGAGTGGCCAGTTTTTTGATAAAAGCAGAATATATTTCAAAAAAGGCTGCCAAAATGGGCACTTCGCACAAAATTTCCCAAAGCGATCATGATTAATGAACTGTGGGTATTCAAATAACAAATTGGTTATTTTATGACTCCATTTTTAAATCCAATTTTGCTCTGAAACACATTCAATTGACAGTTTTTTGTTACTTAGGAACTATATAATGTGCGTATTCGTCGATTTTTTGATAAAGGGTGAATATATATATTTTAAAAGCTGTCAAAGTAAGCACTTCGCAAAAAAAAAAAAATTCCCAAAGCGATCATGATAAAAGAACTGAGGTTGTATTAAAATAACAAATTGTTTATTTTATGACTCATTTTTAAATTCAATTTTGCTCTCAAACGCATTCAATTGACAGTTATTTGTTATTTAGGAACTGTGTAAGGTGCCGTATTGGTCAGATTTTTGATAAAGGCTAAATATATATTTAAAAAAATCTGTCAAAGTGGGCACTTCGCACAAAATTTTTCAAAGCGATCTTGATTAAAGAATTGTGGATGTATTAAAATAATAAATTGGTTATTTTATGACTCATTTTTAAATTCAATTTTGCTGTCAAACGAATTTAATTAACAGTTTTTTGTTATTTAGGAACTATATAATGAGCATATTGGTCAATTTTTTAAATAAAGTAAGAATATAATTCAAAATATGTTGCCAAAATGGGCATTTGAGTAGAATTTCGTTTAAGGTGATTTTGATAAAACCAGTTCTTACAGAAAAAATGAAATTAAAAAAAATTAAAAGCGGCTGAATAAAGTAGTTAAACTGGGATTATCTCTAA
>CAXHSM010000616.1:0-61000 GCA_964019185.1 Maratus speculifer
ATTTTAACTTTACTGACGGGCAGGACCTGGCCAATATTTTTTTCGTTCGAGTCGGGCTCGGGCCTGTAAATCTCGGCCCGTGCAGACCTCTATTATAGATTTGACATTAGGCTTCAATATTCAAGACATTAGGCTTCGATATTCTACATCAGCCATAGCAGACATATATTTTATACACATTAGATACAATAATTGTTGAACCACCCACGTATTATACGTTTCTGAAAGAATGTGGATTGAAACTTGCGTCATGTCATGAAGTTGCCTCTTTGAATTTGAGGACAAACGGCCTTAATGTTTTATAGTTTTTTGGTGAATTCTTAGTTTTATTAATTGAATGTACATTCGCGGAGCACAATCCATTTATTAGCGGGAGAACTGATGGATTGATGGCATTAATACATCGCAATAATAATGTTAATACTCAGTAGAACATTTTTTTTATCTAATCTAAATTGTATTGTTAATGAATTATTAAAAGCATCGGACAGCATTTTCAGTGACACATTAATGGAATTGATGTCTTTTTCTGTAAGACATTTACTGTACGCATTCAAATTAAATTATTATGAAAAGTAAATTACATAAAATAATAAAAAGAATATTGCCCAGTTTAACTGATGGCATAGAGCTCACAGGCTATGCACACTAATTGTGTATTATACAATTATATAATAATGCTTCAAAAAAAAAACAAATTAAGGGAGGAAATAGCCCCCCCCATTTCCTTTCTTTATATTTAATCATTGAACCCCCAAAACTAATCAGGGATACGCCTTATCATATAATAAACCTGTATCGAAAATTCGAAGCAAGTCGAATAATTCTGCATAAAAACCCATTTGTGTAATTTAAAAACAATGTACACCGTTTCCTCCTTTATACTTAACCATTAAATCTCCAGAACTGTTCAGAAGTTCAAAATATGAGAAAGAACCTACATCCAAAATTTAAAGCAAATCAGATAACTCTGCATAAAACTCAATTTAGCTAACTTATGGGGGAGGTAATCGCCCGTACCCTCCTTTATACTTATCAAAAGAACACCAAAACTAATGATGGGAGCTTCTTACCACTATGAACTTGTATCAAAAAATTGAAACAAATCTGTTAATTTTGCATGAAAAACCATTTACCTAAATTATGAAGGGTAGCATATTTATCCAATGAATTCCAAAAGGAAATCAGGGAATCGCCGTTTCAGAATGAATTTATATCCAAAATTTGAAGCAAATCCGTAAATTTTGCGTGAAAAACCCATTAACCTAAATTAAGAGGGGGGGGGGTTACTTCCGTCCCCCTTCTTAAAATTTATCCAATGAACACCCAATACTAATCACGGTGGTGCCTCATCAGATTGACCCTATAAAATTGGAACGAAATCCTATAATTCTGCATGAAAAACCTATTTGTATAAATTAAGGGGCGAGGCATTAGCCCCCGTTCCCCTTCTTATATTATCGAATGAACGCTCAAAACTAATCTGGGAAGCGCCTATCATAATAAGCCTATAATCTAAATTTCAAGTGAATCGGATATTTTTATCATGAGTTATCGCGTTACGCACGTACGCACGTACACATACACACATACAGAACGGGCGGGCACATAAGCTCAGAGGCTTTGATAGCCTGTGAGCTAAAAACTGTTTAGTAATATGCATTTTTTCCCTGTTAAGTTTTTTCTTCTTTAAATATTAATTTATAAAATTTGACTTAGAAACATACTTTATAGATCATATTTTTATTGAACATAATACAATAGGAAATCTATACGTGTGATAATGTAGCAATGGTTGCATATCGAACATTTTTTAAATTGCAATTTTCGAATGTGTTACCTGTCTAATTTTGCTCATATCTGAAAGGTCCCAAGGCGTCGAGATCACCAAGCACTCGGACTAAAAGGATTCCTTTTCTTTGCTTACAAGGAAGGTCTCCATAAAGGCATACTCGGAAAAATCTGAAAAAATTACAGAATGTTCTTCTCATATAGTTATATATGTTTATAAAAAAAATTTCGGCGGAACCTCCTTATAACGTCCGTAAAAAGATAATAAAAATTTCGTTTATTTGGCGATTTATCTCCGGTTGGCGAAAAAACGAAATTTTGAAAAATACGCTTTTACGCTTCGAATACTTTTTAAAGAAAAAACTTTCTATGTTCAGTTTATTTAACCTTCCGTCTACCAGACAAAACACCCATTTATCTACATTAAATATTGCTGTCGGGTCCAATGGACCCGTCTGGTAGTCGGAAGGTTAAATAAGTTTAGTTTAAGTAATTTTAGTTTTGCATTTTTACTTTACTTTAAGTGTAATTTTGTCATATACGTTTATATGTACTTATAACAAAATGAAATTAATATATTTTATCATTTAAAACACAATTTAAATTGATTAAAATTGTTCCAAATTGAAAAATACACTATTAAAAATCTGCTGCATTTTTTGCAACGCACTCCCTTGCTTGTATAGGAAACGGTTACTTGGCCGTGAAATGGAGCTTTCTCATTGGTTGGAATAGAGATATTATATACAAGCGGTGGAGTGCATTGCAGCAAAATGCAGCAGATTTTTAACAGTGTTGCACAAGCTACAACACCGCTAAAAATCTGTACCATTTTCTGCAGCGTCACTCCACCGCTTTTATAGCAAACGGTCAATTCACCGTGCTATGGAGCATTCTTATTGGTCAGAAGAGAGATATTCTATAAAAGTAGCGGAGTGACGTTGCAGTAAATGCTGCAGATTTTTAACAGTGAAGTCAATTACAATCAATTTTCAGATTCTTTAAAATCGTCTGCTTTTGGCGAGGAAATGCACTGCTCGCCAAATCCCGCGTCGCTTTCAGCTTTTCACGCCAATTATTCCAAACTATTTTATTTTTTTACATATCTAATAATGTAATTTCGCCGCTAATTTTCACTGATCCTTTATTACCTACATAAGTAGTTTAATTAGTATTTTTTTTTTCAAAAAATTCTGAGTATGCCCCCAATGGAGACCTTCCTTGTTAGTTGTCAAAATATTTTTTAAATCTATTCTTAATTTTATATGAAATATTAAAATTTGAATACCAATTTGTCACATTGCCCAATTTAGCACATAAACTATTAAATTTAGCATAGATTTAAAAAATATTTTGACAACTAAGAAAAAATAAGAGACATCATTCATGCTCTTTTTAAAAACATACACAAAAAGGGAAATAAAAAATATCAATGTCCTTTTCAATATAAAAATGCATCAAACGTCTATACATTACCGGAGGAAATTCGGAAACTGAGTGACGAGCAGCCTTAAGAAACGGCCAAAAAAATATAGCGTTTGGTTTCTTCTTTCTCAGGGCTACCACAAGCGACTATTTTTACATTCTGTTCTCACCAGTATTTTCTTAATACAAATTGTGAAGTATATTTCTCTTGCATACGCTGTCAAAGAGGGTATTAAGGATTTCTGTTTTTAAAAAGTGATGCCAGTTAGAATTACAAAATAGTCGCCTGGGATAGCCCCTCCTTCTATACACCCGGGAAAGAAGAAACTGAACCTGCGCGATCTTCTTAATAGCAGAAGTTGGGTTTTCAAATGCGTTATTAGTTTTCCATATTGGTTATTTAGACATCATCTTTCAGCTTAGCAAAGTGTGCAGTTTTGTTACAGTAATCTGAATGCGTTGGAAAGTATTTCATAACACTAGTTTACAAAATTAAACTTTTTGTCTGTTGCCGCAAATTCTGTGGTTGATAATGTTCAATTATGACTTGCTTATGTCAAATCTAACCTCAAAATTTTTTGAGCAGCTCGAGTTACATTGTTTTTTATTTTTATCTTTTAAACATATATATTAATCGATAACAGGCCTATTTTACTATGTTAAGATTAATTTCTCAAGTTTTTGCTTCATCAGTAGTTCAAGGAGACGCTGTTTAAACAATCCAGATATTTTTGCTATATTTGCGGAGAATATGTGTTTAACAATTGTAGAAAAGTTATATCAGAATTGGTGAAAAATACATATTTTGAGTACTTTGGGATACTTTTGGATAAAAATGAGACGTCTTGGGCTCCCAATTGTGTTTGTAAATCGTATATGAAATATTTAAGATTATGGAAAAGTGGTTAAAGAAGTGCCTTTAAGTTTGGAACACCGATTATTTGGCGAGAACTACGAAATCATCTCGAAGACTGTTATTTTTGCAGCGTGAACGTAAACGGTTTAAACACTAAAAATCGAGCTAAATGGGAGTAGCCAAGTAATAGTTGTGTTTAGTGTTCAGTGCAAAGTTCACCTGACTCTTCAGAGCCTAAAAATATATCAGAACCATTAGAACAAGACATTGAAGGTCGAAGCTCATCACAAAATTATGCTGATATTGAAGGTTGTATGTCAAATGAGCCAAAGCAGTGGCGTAGCTAGGATGGGTGACACCCGGGGCGGATGTAAATGGTGTCACCCCCCTTCCTATCCGGCAGATTTTTTCAATCACAATTCTATGTTATTATAACAAATGACTATACCATTCCTTATGTTGCTTTTGTCCTCCTGCATTTAAAAAAAAAAAAAAAAAAAAAAAAAAAAGGATCGATTTATTCTTTAACCCATAGTCTGCTTAAGTCAATATGCTGTCAATATATCGAAGAAAATTCTTTCTTTTTAAAATTTTCTTTTGCTACCCCCTCATTGGATAAGTAGATTTTTGTTTCCTGGTGTATGTCTTATTTTGGTACATCATTCTGTATAAAATTTCGCATTCTCAACGAAAAGAAAACTAACGCTATTGCGCAGTGCGCTAAAAATTTCATTTTATTTCAGAATTCCTTTCCAAAGTCTTATAAGATTATATATATATATGTTACAGGCCAAACCCGATTTTAGGCCAAACTAGTCTATCCTAACGCCCATCGGATAAACTAGTTTTGCCTAGGCCAAATTAGTCTATCCGAACGCCCATCGGATAAACCAGTTTTTCCTAGGCCAAACTAGTCTATCCGAACGCCCATCGGATAGACTAGATTTTCTTAGGCCAAACTAGTTTGGCCGAACGGTCATTAGGATGAACCAATTTAGCCTGCTATTCATTGGTTTGAACTAGATTATCCTAGGCCGGTCTAGATTGTCCTAGGCCAATTCAATTTGACGTAATTTTATTGAATCTAAAGACCGCTATGGCGACAACTTTCTAGTTTTGATCTAATTTATCCTAGGCCGATGCAATGTGACGCGATTTTAGCTCACAGACTATCAAAGCCTGAGAGCTAATGTGTTCGCAGATTCTGTGTGTGTATATAACCATGTACGTATGTATGTATGTACGAACGTATGTATGTACGAACGAACACATGCATGTACACAATGCGATAATTCCTGATAGAAATATACAATTTGCTTCAAATTTCGGACATAGATTTATCCTGATAACTAACTTCCCTGATTAGTTTCAGGAGATCATTGGATAAGAGTAAGAGGAGGGGAACAAAAGGTTAATCCTTACTTCCCTCCCCTCCTTAATTTAGTTAAGTCAGTTTTTCATGCAAATCATGTATCAGATTTTATTAAAGTTTTAGGTATAAGATCATTTTGATAAGGCACATCCATGATTAGTTGTAGGTGTTTATTGTTTACGTATAAAGAAATGAGGAATGGGAGATAATCCCCTTAATTTATGTAAATAGGTTTTTCACGGAGAATTTACCGATTTGTTTCAATTTTTCGATGTAGGTTCCTTCAGATAAGGCGTTTACCCGATTAATTTTGGGGGTTCTGAAGTTAAATATAAAGGAAGAACGGATTATTTTTTCCATCGGATAAAAACTTTTGATTTTATGAATTTTTTTTAAATTCGTAACAGATATTGGTCTTCGCACACATTACTTCACGCGAAATTGTTCATATTAAAAAACTAAATATCCGACCCCTTTTTAAAATAAGAAAAAGCTTAAATAAAGCATGACACTTGAAATTTTGGATGTGGGGGGGGGGGGTAGAGTAAGAGGACGCTAGAATTTTTTTAAAAAGCTCAGCGTTTTTTAACGTTTTAGCTGCTAATTAAATATTACCATTATTTGAAACTTTTAGAAACACAATAAAACATGATGTTAAATATTTAACAAACAGGATGCCGCGTCAAATTTCGTGCATTAGTTCTTCAAATACAGCATCTACAAAATTTATATCACAGACAGTCAGACTGAGTCAGACTCACGATTTGTAAAAACATATTTTTTGGAAACTCTGACCCCTAAAACGTGTAAATGCGTCAAAAACTGGAATTAAAAAGTTTTCACAAATCAAACAATTATTGTAAAGACAGAAGTAAGTAAAATAAATAAACGAATGAATTTTAAATGAACTTCGCTTATTTCAATACATGTGTTTGAGCTGAGCAGATTCATTTGAAATATTTTGAATTGGAGAATAAACTTGATTAAGTTTTGAGAAATTAAATTTGAGTTTGAAATAATTCCTTTTTTGTGAGCGTGCCAAACAGTGGTTGGCATCAATTACAACACGTCAAATTGAATTGGCCTAGGATAAACTAGATTGGACTAGACTAAACCAGAAAATTGGCACTGAAGCGGTTTTTGGGATCAATAAAAACACGCCAAATTCAACTGGCCTAGGATAAACTAGATCGTCTTAGGATAAACTAATTCAGACCAATAAATAGCAGGCTAAACTAGTTTATCCTAATGACCGTTCGACCAAACTAGTTTGGCCTAGGAAAATCTAGTTTATCCGATGGGCGTTAGGATAAACTAGTTTGGCCTAGGAAAATCTAGTTTATCCGATGGGCGTTAGGATAAACTAGTTTGGCCTAGGAAAATCTAGTTTATCCGATGGGCTTTCGGACAGACTAGTTTGGCTTAGGAAAATCTAGTTTATCCGATGGGCGTTAGATAGATTACTTTGGCCTAGGAAAAACTAGTTTATCCGATGGGCGTTAGGATAGACTAGTTTGGACTAGGAGAAACTAGTTTATCCGATTGGCGTTAGGATAGACTAGTTTAGCCTAGGCCAATCCATAGCTGCCAACATCTTCCGCTTTTTTGGCCCGGAAAAATTTTAAAGAAAATTTTACCATTTCAAATCGAAATATTCTGCCGATTAAATAAGTCAAAATTTTCTGTTAAATTTTTCCGGGCCAAAAAATCGGAAGAGTTGGCAGCTATGCCAGTCTAGTTTGGCCTAAAATCGGGTTTGCCCTGTAACATATATATTTGAAAATACAGATTGGGTGTCACCCCTTAGAAGGTGACACCCGGGGCGGACCGCCCCCTCCGCCCCCCGTTTGCTACGCCACTGAGCCAAAGTGCTTTTCCTAAAGTGAATTAGATGATCTTGTAAGAGATTTAAATTTTTTTAAACAAGTTTCAGAATTGTTAGCTTCAAGACTAAAGAAAAAAATTTGCTTTCCCCAGATACTAAAATGAGTTTTTATCGTGAAAAAGATACAGAATTACGGCATTAAATTTGAAAATTATATTGAACTTGTAGAAGACTTGCTACAATTAAAAAATATGAGATGCATTATGAGCATAAAATTCACTTCCTCCATAGTCACCTGGACATGTTTTCGGAAAATTTAGGAGATATGAGTGAAGAGCAGGGACAGCTTATGCATCAGGGTTTCTGGGGTACGAATATGATGTCTGACTATTGTTGGGCTCTGATATGTCATTTTCCAAATTCTACACATCTTAGAAGAGCTTTAAAACGAAGTTTTTTAGAACTCAATGATTAATTATTTTTTTTATAAGGTTTTTCTTAGTAAATACATGTTTTTTTCTCTGTTTAATACCTAAATAGCTGAAACTCAGAAACTAGAGCTGATTAAAATACACTAGAACCCCGCTAATTCGGACCCCGTTAATCCGGATCAGTTTGGTATGTTTTTTTTTTCCCCCCAAGTTTGAGAAGCGATTGGCTAATTTCCATTACATTAACTTGTTTCATCGTCGTATTCTAAATCAAAAAAACTTTTTCTGAAATCTTTTCGAAAGAATTAAGCAAAGTAAACATTTTACTGTCTGTAAATATTCGATAAGTTTAACATAAAGGTGATTTTCTGTAAGTATGCTTTATTTTATTTCATTTTATTTCTAATTCTCCGGATAATCCAGATTTTCGATAATCCGGAATGGGTCTGGTCCCAATTAATCCGTATTATCAGGGTTTTACTGTATTCTAATTATATTTTTGAAAATAGCATATCATACGTAGTTAGCAACAGGTAAAATTTTTTCGGCAACAGATGTACTGTAAACTGTGTAATCTATGCAGGACGCATGATGCTTCTTTCAAGTGATTATCTAGTATACATTATATACTGATTGCTTCTTGAATAACTTTATTTTCGTTGATTTTTAAATTGATAATTGATTTTTAAAACATCAATCGTTTTATTACTCGAACGAGCGAAACATAATGAATTTATTATGAAAAGTAAATTACATAAAATAAAAACTGTTTAGTAACATACATTTTTTTCCCTGTTAAGTTTTTCTTCTTTAAAAAATAATTTATAAAATTTGACTTGGAAACATACTTTATAGATCACTAGCAGGGGAGACCGAGCTTAGCTCGGTCAAAATTAACTTTGTGTTCAACTCGATATAGTATTTTCACTGTATCATTAACTCTGTATTATTACTGTAAAACATGTTTATAATAGTATTATTTAGAAAAACAATCAATAAGAAAACTATGTTTTTATGCGCATATTTATAAATTTTATCTTATACTACTAGGAGGGCTCCGCCCCCCTGCTCGCTACGCTCGCCAACCCCCCGCGTTTCGCGATTAAAATGTGGTAGGCTACCCCTGCTTGCTGCGCTCGCCAATACCCCATGGAATCACTTCGCGATACTTTATTTTCCATACACTCAATTTTGGTATTCCTCTCATAAACGTACACTTATTAAAATACCGAGCAATAAATATCCATAAAAACCAGGAAAATCTACCAAAATAGCATCATAGGGGGAAAAAAAGGAAGTGTACTCATTTCCAAGTCTACCCAGGAGGTAAAGTACTGGACTCGTTTTAGCCCAGGTAATGATAAAAAATGAGTTGTCACTCTAAATGTGAGCATTTTAAAAATTTTTATTTTTACCTTTACAGCTAACTGATGCAAAGTAAGGGGGTTCTCCAACTTCTGACCATTCTGAAAGAAAATCTTGATATTATTTGAAGAAATGCATTGTGATAGTGCCATATAGAACTGAACTTGTGCAAAACTTCAACAATCTTGATATTTTTACGTTACAATACTTCCTTGTATACAATGTTCTCCAACTTGTGACCATCCTTAATGAAAATCTTGATATTATTTGAAGAAGTACATCGTGATAGCGCCACATACAACTGACCATGTGCAAAAATTGGCCGGTCAATGTAAAGTCCAACTCTTTCAAATGTTTGTCCTTGGGATTTATTAATTGTCAATGCATAAGCTAGTCTAACTGGAAACTGTCTGCGATATAATACAAATGGCAGCTGGGCATGACCTCCTGATGTATCTAGTTGAATTCTTGGAATATTAACTATAGTTCCAGTTTGATCACCAGTAATAATTTTTGCAGTTAAAATCCTAGCATGAATATTTTGAACAAGTAAACGTGTTCCATTACATAATCCGTCAGCTACTGATAAATTTCGAATCAACATGACTATGCATCCGACTTTTAATTTTAACTTGTGAGGTGGCATACCACAAGGGGTGAGTGAATGCAAGTATTCATCAGGATATCTGAGTGTTGCTTCTTCTTCTCGAGTGTCAGTTCTGTCGATTCCAGTCAAAGTTGCCTTGTCAATGCTGTAGCAAATTATTTCTTTTCCAGGTATCTTATCTAAAATTTTTTCATTAACTCTGTTAACTTCATCATTTTGAGGAGACAATATAATTCTTGACTGAAGATCAATAGCAAAATCTGTGACATCTTCAAAAAACCACTGTACCAAGTTGGAACAAAAAAGAGCAGATGATGTTTCAATTTCAAGCTCATTGACATCTCCATTACCAATCTGTAGCAGCCATTTTGAAAAATTCCCTGTCTCAGTTGCTACACGCATGTTAATCTTCAGATGATGAATTTCAAACAGTTTCCAAAGGGTGGATGATTTCAAACACTGAGAAATAATTTGTGCGCGGGAAGCTTTCTTTACAACTGGTAGAACTTGTCTGAAATCCCCACCAAGTATAATTGTTTTTCCTCCAAAATGTATATCACAATTCATAACATCACGTAATGTACGATCAATAATCTCCAATGCTTTCCTTGGAATCATACTTGCTTCATCCCAAATAACTACATCAATTTCTTTTAGTCTAAGCTTGTCACGCTTCTTAAGAAAGCAAATACCATCTTCTCTAAGATCTATAGGCAAGTTGAAAAATCGGTGAGAAGTTGTCCCACCTGGTAATAAAATGGATGCAATGCCAGTCCATGCAATACATATGACTTTCTTCTGCAATGTTATAAGTTTGTGATACATCCCATTATACTGAAAAGTTTTCCCAGTTCCACCTGGTCCATCTATGAAGAAACACTGAGCTTGATTTTCACTAATGCAATGTATGATCCTGTCATAAACCTTTCTCTGATCCACATTAAATTTACTCTCAATGTCTGTGCATTTCCTTAGATGACTATCGAAAGAAAAATGATCTGGAGGATTGAGGAAAGAATGTGGTTCTGGCAATCCAAATTCCTTACAAGACCTATTATCTGCATGAAAATGAGCTTCAATCTCAAATAAAGCTTCAGATTCACTACTGTTTCGATCAGTTAGATGATGCTTGAAAGTATCCCACAGTTGCAAAGCATTAGACGGTTCATCTCCTATAACATAGTATACAAAGAACTTTCTGAACTCTCTTGGCATTAAAATAGATGCAGCTTCTTGTAACACAGCAGTAGCTTCTTCACTGGTTTCTGTTAATCCCATTGCAATTGCTGCTTCTCTATAAGTGCAATAAATTACTCCTTCATGTCTGCGAAGATCTTCAAAGCATGTCGCTCCAGCAACTCTATTTAAAATTAGCTTTAGGAAGAATCGTTCTGAATCTTTTGGGGAAACATTAACAATCCGTCCAATTACTTTATCAGCTCTCTTTCTTGGAATCCACTTTTTGCTTCCTGCATTCCAGGAATAATGTTCAGGTATGTTACAATAATGTATTTTTCTTGCAGATTCGCATTCTTTATTCAAATTGAACCATCCAAGTAACATAGTTTTGCAATCTTTATTTAGAGCTATTTGTTCTGATCCTTCTTTAAATGTGACGTACTGTTGATTCTCAAGGTGCACTGGTAGTCTTATAACAGTGTGACTTCTATCATGCAAGGGCAGTGAATTTAATCTCTAAGCTGCTTCCATGGGACTTATATATCGACTGTCAATATATTTTTGAACCTCATTAGTGTCTCCAAGCTTCATCTCCATTCTTGCACGATCATGTCCCTTATGAATGTATTTATGAATATATTTAACTGCCATAACTGAAGCGCAGTATTCCACATTTAAATGACAATCAAACTTCTTCAATAAGTATGGGTTATGTGGAACAACCATTCTGTTGTCAACATAGTGAACTTTGCCATTTACTTTGGAATGATATGCATAAAGTCTATCTGTATTGTTTCTTCTTCTGTACTTAGGAAAGCCATCTCCACTCATATCAGTCTCTTCACAGAAATTTTTTGGAAATTTTTTTGAGCATTCATTCTTCTGTTTATCCCAACAAAGAAGACCTTCTACATGAGGACCATGCATCATGTGTCTCAGTTGGTAGTAACGTAGAGAAGAGTCCTCATCAGATAATTCTGCACATACAAATCTATCTACATCCTGTGGCTGAAGAAGCTTGCAATCAGTTCTCAATGCTGCTAAGATATGGGCATGTGGAAGACCTCGTTTCTGGAATTCGATTGTATACACATATGCAACAATGGGTCCAAGCAACTGTCTTTCTACAATATCTTTAATCAATTCCTTTACTTTAGCCTGAAAAATATCTGTTACTATAGTTGGAATATCATTTACAGTTGTTCCAGGAGAAAAGTAATTTTTAAGAACGTTTGTAATCTCTGTCCATTTTGGGTTACAAGTCATTGTTATAAAAAAGTCGGGTCTTCCAACCTTTCGGCATATTGCCATGGAATCTTGATACAATTGTTGTAAACTTCGAGGAGAACCAATATAAGTTGCAGGTAGAATAACAGCATTACCAAGTCGTACTGTATTTTCCTCATTTAATACACTTCTTTCTAAGTGATCGACTAATCCCTGGTAACATTCCGATCTGAGTTGTTGCTGGTTGAATCTTATGAAATCTAAACGTTGACGTTCAACTAATACATAACAATTAATGATATACTGCTGTGTAAGTTTTCCAGCATTTAGCAAAGGATTAAATTTATTCTTCCGTAATGCTAAACGATGACCAAAATATTGTAAAGGTGTAATCTTTGTACCCTTTTTCGACAACATATTGTAAGTCCATCCTAGATCACCATGAGGAAATAATATGGGAAATGTCATGGGATCTGCATGTTGCGAGGTTTGACTGATAATGGTGGTCTCAGTGCCATTTTCTTGTTTTGAATAAACTTTAAGATCCACACATGGGATACAATTATCTTTTGACTCAATTATAAAAGCAACTTCTGAAGTTGTTGGTTTATTATACCTTCGCTGATCATCAAACTTGTAGGTTATAAAATTTAAAACGTATTCCGGTCCATCAGTTGTATTTAATTCACGTAACATTCTGTAATTTTTTGCATAAGGATTTATACGTCTGAGAAGTTTTTCAACTTTAAGATTAATTTCTGAATATTCAGAATTCATGCGCAGATTTGCTGCCTTTTCTTCATCATCATAAATATAAATCTGTCCATTTCGAGGTCGATTTCCTTTAAAGTTTTCAAGTGAAGTAGATGCATAATGATAAACCTGACCTTGAATTTTAATAAGGGGAGGACCTCTTCCTTGCACATCTTCGATATTAGCTGCAAACGTAGCAAAAGCAAACGATGAGTTGTAAGCCCTAATGTTTGCTCTAAAATGTTTTGCGTCTGGATTATTTGATGTAAGTAAATCTTTAAGTTCCGTTGGATACTCAGAAAGAGGAGCTATATTAACAACACCACCATGACAACAAGAATTAACAGTTCTTCCTTTCTGTTCTTTAAAATGAACAGCTCCACAGTGAATACATTCCATATTATATTCACCTAAAGAATGTTTTTCAACATTGCATACTGAGCAAAGACTGATATCTGCAGCAAAAAGATATTTCTTTTTAGAGACTCTGATTTTTTTTTCTTTAAGAGAAATAGCTTTGTATTCTTTATGAGAAATATTTCTGATAGAACTGTTTAACGGTTGCAATATTATAGAATTGTGTGCAGAGTGTCCAACTTTTTCTTCTAGAACATTTATTCTGTCTTGAGACTGAGCTGCTACAATAAAATTTATATTTCTTTCTTGTGTTACTACTTCAGACATTGTCTCCTCAAAATGTGAAAAATTGGTTGTTTTTTCTGTAAGATTTGTAGCATATGTTGTAGTACCCAAAATATGAAGTCTATTTACTGCTCTTGCTTTTTCCCTATTTGCAGCTAGTCGAGCCTTTGCTTCTTCAGAAGGTTCATTTTCTGCATAAATTTTCAAACCTTTATGCCTTTTTTGTACTATTTCTTCAAGAGAACTTTCAATAAACTTCGAATAAGGTTCAGTGTTGCATATTATAGAAGGACCTACTTCAGGAAAAACTGTTGTATTTCTACATGATGTGCCTGCATTTTTGAATGGCAGCAATATTATTGAATTTGAAGAATGTGAATCTTTTTCTTTTACATTTATTGACTCCTGCGATTCCACTATGCATTCTGCAGCATATATTGAAGAGGTCAAAACATGAAGTTTGTTTGCCGCTATTGTTTTTTTCCTGTTTGAAATTAATCGAGTCTTAGCCTCTTTATAAGGTTTCGTTTCAGCACTTATTTTTAAATGTTTAAATC
Source organism: Maratus speculifer (assembly GCA_964019185.1). Lineage (NCBI taxonomy): Eukaryota > Metazoa > Arthropoda > Arachnida > Araneae > Salticidae > Maratus > Maratus speculifer. The sequence goes on from CAXHSM010000616.1 coordinate 14,031, forward strand.
TTTTTTGTTCCAATTCTTTTGCAGTATTTTCTAAATAGCTAGTGTTGCACAATATTCCAGAAGGACCTACAGCACATGTTTCAGAAGGTAAAACAGAATGTCTTTTTGCTGTTGCTTTTTTCCTATTTTCTGCTAGTTGTGCCTTTGCTTCTTCAGAAGCTTCACAATCAGCAATAATTTTCATACTTGTCCATCTTTTTTGTTGTATTTCTTTTCCAGCATATTCAGTAGAATTAAAAATTTCCTGATATTCTTTATTAGAAGCATTTGTCACCGAACTGTTTAATGGATGCAGCATTGCAGAATTGTGTGTACACCCTATTTCTTCAAGAGCACCATTTCTAGAGGGACCAGCATTACACAAAATATTACTTGTACTTTCATTAGAAATCTCCACTTCTACAATATTACTTAATTTTCCAGAATGATTCTCAATAGATTGCTTGAAAGATGTGTTTTTTTTTTTTTTTTTTTTGGCAGCATACCGAGCCTGTGCTTTTCTACCTTGAGCTTGTTTTTTTTTCTAAAATATTGTGAGATATGTTCTGTACTCTTCTATTTGTACATATTGTTTCTTTAGATTTGTCAGTTAGTTTTGCCCTCCATATTTTTTTATATTCATTGTTTAATATTCTTTTTTGTTGAATCTTCCTTTCTTTTGTTATTTCCTCAGAAGAAACTGCTTCTTTAAAAACTGGAAAAGTATTTGTTTGATTTATTTTGTCTGTTTTATTTTGAAATTTTTGTTTTTCTCTCCATCTCTTTTGACGTTCACTGGATAATCTTCTTTTTCTTTGAATCTCTGTTTCATCCATTTTAAATACAATAGATAATCTAATAATTAGCTGAAATGTATAGTGGGGAAAAAAAGCTTATATACAATGAATGCATTGTGAGGAAGAACAAGAATAAGTGGGATTCCATGGTAACCAATGTCCTGTTTGATATTTTCGCCAAACTGACATAAAAAAAATCTCGCCAAACCCAGTATTGTCGGGTTGCGTGTTATTTATTTTAAACTATTAAAAAGATCATTCGTTTATATAAAATATTATAGTTACTTACAGACGTAAAAATAGCCACCTCTCTCATGGATGACTCTTTAGAACAACAAAAAATAAAAAGTCAGTTGCCATGCAAGGAAAACAACTTAAATATTAAAAGAGAAGTGCGTGCCGATAAACAAACCATGGACGCAACACCCAGTGCTTGTATCGCTTTGAGCATTTTATTTATTGATAATATCATTGTTTTATATACCATTTACTTCTTCTTGTATATAAAAATAGGTAAGTGTCTTTCTTGCGCAGAAAAAGTTGTATAAATCTTTAAAAAATAACCCCCATTGTACCAATTAGTTGTCGAATTAAGAAAAAAAAAATCAATGTCCAATTCCTGTATTGCTCCCAGGTATTCATACGTATTCCAAATTTCAAAGCTCTACAACAGGAAATTTGGTGAAAAATGAGCACAGATGTCACATAATTGGCGTGAAAATGGGATTATTTTGTCCGAAATAGTAACCCGGCTAATATTGTTTTTTCCTAATAAAATGCTTATTTATATTCATTTTTTTAATTATATAAATTATTATTTTTCTATAGTTATTAATTATATATTTTTTTATTTACTGTAAGTTCCTTTTGAAAATAATAGTAAATAATTTAAAATGTATATGCAAGCGTTATTCCACAACGACGTTTTCGCCAAATGGGCTTTACAAAATATTGCGCCAAATCTGGTGCATCTATGACAAACGTGACGAAAAATAAGTGACAAGAATTGACTTCCACACGCAAACAAAATGTAAGTTAAAACGAAACATGCACTAAAAATAAATAAAAAAAGAAAATGATGTCATAAAAAGCAATATTTTATTAAAACACGTAATTGTTTCTAATTTTCACTCGCGAAGTATAAAAAAATCTTTTAGTGATTAAAAAATGCTATTAAGAGATTACCACAAAAGCTCAAAATCAAAGTATTTTTTTTTTAAAGTAACAGATTTATTTTCCTAGTTGATTAATTTTTAAAATGTTTCATTGATCATCAGTATTACTGCGTGCGTATTTTTATTATTATTTTTTTTTATAATTACTCCATGTACTCTAATTAGGTTGTCGACCGAAAACACCAGCCAGTGAAAAATGACGCACACCAAATTTAACAACCCCTCTCCTCATTAGTCGAAGCATAGCATGACCCCCCCCCTCTTTGATTTTCAATAGATTGATTGAAAGATATGTTTTTCTTTTTTGGCAGCATACCGAGCCTGTGTTTTTTTACCTTGAGCTTTTTTTTTCTTTCTAAAATATTCTGAGATATGTTCTAAACTCTTCTACTTGTACATTATTGTTTCTTTAGATTTGTCAGTTAGTTTTGCCCTCCATGTTTTTTTATATTCATTGTTTAATATTCTTTTTTGTTGAATCTTCATTTCTTTTGTTATTTCCTCAGAAGAAACGGTTTCATTAAAAAGTGGAAAAGTATTTGTTTCATCTGTGGATGTTACACCAGATATTTCTAAAGGCAAAACATGAAATAAGTTTCTTGTTTTGTTTTCTTTCTTATTTACATGTACCTGAAGCTTTGGATCTTCCGAAGGTTCAATATGATCACTGATTTTAATACGTTCAATTGTTTTATTTTGAAATTTTTGTTTCTCCATCCATCTCTTTTGACGTTCATTGCATAATCTTCTTTTTCTATGAATCTCTGTTTCATCCATTTTAAATACAGTAGATAATCTAATAATTAGCTGAAATGTATAGTGGGAAAAAAAACTTATATACAATGAATGCATTGTGAGGAAGAACAAGAATAAGCAGGATTCAATGGTAACCAATGTCCTGTTTGATATTTTCGCCAAACTGACATAAAAAAAATCTCGCCAAACTCAGTGCTTATATCGCTTTGAGCATTCTATATACGGATAATATCATTGTTTTACATACCATTTACTTCTTCTTGTATACAAAAATAGGTAAGTGTCTTTCTTGCGCAGAAAAAGTTGTATAAATCTTTAAAAAATAACCCTCATTTTACCAATTAGGTGTCGAATTAAAAAAAATCAATGTCCAATTCCAGTATTGCTCCCAGGTATTCATACGCATTCCAAATTTCAAAGATCTACAACAGGAAATTTGGTGAAAAATGAGCACAAATATCACATAATTGGCGTGAAAGTGGCATTATTTTGTCCGAAATAGTAGCCTGGGTAATATTGTTTTTTTACTAATAAAATGTTTATTTATATTCATTTTTTTTATTATATAAGTTATTATTTTTCTAAAGTTATTAATTATATATTTTTTTATTTACTGTAAGTTCCTTTTGAAAATAATAGAAAATAATTAAAAATGTATATGCAAGCGTTATACCACAAAGACATTTTCGCCAAATGGGCTTTAGAAAATATTGCGGCAAATCTGGTGCACCTATGAAAAACGTGAACACACAAGACATCCATACAATGAATAAGCAGTTGCAGACCTTTCAAATGATATGTCACATGACTGGTTTTGTAAAGAAATAAAAAATGTTCACCCCCCTCGGGGGCAGAGTGGGGTGGTGACACACAAGACATCCATAATATGAATTAGCAGTTGCAGACCTTTCAAATGATGTGTCACACAATTGGTGTTGCAAAGAAATTAAAAATGTGCTCCCCTGTGGGGCAGAGTGGGTGGTGACACACAAGACATGCATAATATGAATAAGCAGTTGCAGATCTTTCAAATGATGTGTCACACGACTGGTGTTCTAAAGAATCAAAAATGTGCCCCCCCTGGGAGGCAGAGTGGCTGGTGACTCACAACACATCCATAATATGAATAAACAGTTGCAGACCTTTAAAATGATATGTCACATAATTGGTGTTGCAAAGAAATTAAAAAGTGCCCCCCGGGGGGCAGAGTGGGGTGGTGACACACAAGACTTCCATAATATGAATAAGCAGTTGCAGACCTTTCAAATGATGTGTCACACAATTGATGTTGTAAAGAAATTTAAAATGTGCCTCCCTGGGGGGGACAGAATGGGGAGACACAAAATACATCCATAATATGAATAAGCATTTGCAAACCTTACAAATTATGTGTCACACGACTGATGTTGTAAAGAAACTAAAAATGTGCCACCCCTGGGGGGGCAGAGGGGAGGATGACACACAACACATCCATAATATGAATAAGCAGTTGCAGACCTTTCAAATGAAGTGTCTCACGACTGGTGTTGTAAAGAAATTAAAAATGTGCCCCCCCTAGGGGGGCAGAGTGGGGGTGACACACAAGACATCCATATTATGAATAAGCAGTTGCAGACCTTTGAAATGATGTGTCACACGACTGGTGTTGTAAAGAAATTAAAAATGTGCCCCCCCCTGGGGGTGCAGACAGTGGGATGACACACAAGACATCCATAATATGAATAAGCAGTTGCAGACCTTTCAAATGATGTGTCATACGACTGGTGTTGTAAAGAAATTAAAAATGTGCCCCCCCTGGGGGTGCAGACTGGGAGATGACACACAAGACATCCATAATATGAATAAGCAGTTGCAGACTTTTCAAATGATGTGTCATCCGACTGGTGATGTAAAGAAATTAAAAATGTGCCCCCTGGGGGGACACAGTAGGAGGGGAAACACAAGACATCCAAAACATGAATAAGCAGTTGCATACCTTTCAAATGATGTGTCATGCGACTGGTGTTGTAAAGAAATTAATGTAAAATGTGTAACAGTAAAATGTGAAATAGTAAAATGTGCCCCCCCCAGGGGGGCAGGGGGTGTGAAACACAAGACATCCATAATATGATTAAGCAGTTGCAGACCTTTCAAATGATGCGTCACAGGACTGGTGTTGTAAAGAAATTAAAAATGTCTTCCCCTGGGGGGGGGGTAGAGTGGGAGGTGACACACAAGACATCCATAATATTAATAAGCAGTTGAAGACCTCTCAAATGATGTGTCACACGATTGGTGTTGTAAAGAAATTAAAAATGCCCCCCCCCCCTGGCGGGGAAGAGCGCGGGGGTGTGACACACAAGACATCCATAATATGAATAAGCAGTTGCAGACCTTTCAAATGATGTGTCACACGACTGGTGATGTAAAGAAATTAAAAATGTGCCCCCTGGGGGGACACAGTAGGGGGGGGGGGAAACACAAGACATCCAAAACATGAATAAGCAGTTGCAGACCTTTCAAATGATGTGTCACACGACTGGTGTTGTAAAGAAATTTAAAATGTGCACCCCTCTGGGGGGTAGAGTGGAGGGTGACACGCAAGACACCCATAATATGAAGAAGCATTTGCAGACCTTTCAAATGATGTGTCACACGACTGGTGTTGTAAAGAAATTAAAAATGTGCCCCCCTGGGGGTCAGAGTGGGGGATGACACACAACACATCCATAATATGAATAAGATGTTGCAGACCTTTCAAATGATGTGTCACACAACTGGTGTTGTAAAGAAATTAAAAATGTGACCCCTGGGGGGCAGAGGGGAGGTGACACACAAGACATCCATAAAATGAATAAACAGTTGCAGACCTTTCAAATGATGTGTCACACAATTGGTGCTGTAAAGAAATTAAAAATGTGCTCCCCTGGGGGGCAGAGTGGGGGATGACACACAACACATCCATAATATGAATAAGCAGTTGCAGACCTTTCAAATGATGTGTCACACAACTGGTGTTGTAAAGAAATTAAAAATGTGACCCCCTGGGGAGAGCAGAGTGTGGGGGTGACACACAAGACATCCATAATATGAATAAGCAGTTGCAGACCTTTCAAATCTTGTGTAACACGACTGGTGTTGTAAAGAAATTAAAAATGTGTCCCCCCTGGGGAGCAGAATGGGGGATAACACACAAGACATCCTTTAAATGAATAAGCAGTTGCAAACCTCTCAAATGATGTATCAAACGACTGATGTTGTAAATAAATTAAAAATTTGGCGAAATATTACAGTTATCGCCAAATTGGCGTCACTTTTGACAACTAATTTTGGTCGCCAAATTTGGCGATATATCGCCAAGTTGGCGACAAACTTGGCGATTGTTGGCGATGGTAACCTTTCCTCTCTTTATGGTAACCCATATGGCGATGCACAGACGGAGCCCTTTCCTGATTGGTCTATTCGACTCATGGAAGGAGTGGACAACCCGGATTCGTTACTTCTGGAAATCTTCCACATCAGCATCATTCCAGGAGTCATTCCTTTTAAGGCTAGTTTTTTTTTTACTATAGAAGGAGGATTAAACGTTTTAGTTAAAAAAAAAGCTCTGCGAAGAATTTACTTGTTTTGATTTCCCCTATGGTATGCATTGTGGATTTATTCAATAGACAACATTTGAATTTAGAATGTTTTTATAGATTATTTATGATTACATATTCGAAATATGATTTACTCGACCTTGATGTTTTCGAATGAGAAAACTTGATTTGAAGATAACATATATATATTTTTTTTCAGTACCAAAATACGCAAAAGCAGGCCGACTATTCTTCCATAATACTACTATCATAAGTCTATTATTACATCATTTACTCATCTCGAAGCTCAATGCCGTAGTTTTTTTCTTCTTTTTTTTCTGTCGCATTTACTCGACCTATTATGTGTTAACCTGAAACTGGTCATAAATGTGCTGAATGCAATGAATTCGCATAATTAATCTACTGTATATTGTGTAGGTCATTGTGCTTAAATGTGATGCGATTCCCCACACGTTTTTCACATTCAGGGTTTATTTCGTATTTTAATAATAATAATAAAAACATAAAAAAAAGAAAGATCCAAGCAAAAATAGATTATCATCTTTCAAATAAAATTTTTTAAAGAAATTGAATCTAACTTTAAATGATAATCTAATTTAATTTCTAATCTAAGCGAAAACGTATCGTTGTCCCTTAGGTTATGCTTGTCACAATTACATGAATTATAATCTAAATTAGATATTCAAAGATGCTCAAAGCGATAATGTATTTCATGATCATGAATGTTAGTTTATTTTAGTTTTATTAATCAATTGCTATCAGTTTTTTGAATATTTAATATTGAATTCTAATTAAACTAAATAATGAATATTTAATATTAAAAGGAAGATATTTTTAACTTTGAGAATTTATGAACGAAAAGTAACAAATGAATGAAAAATATAATGTTAATTTAACAAAACGAAATTTATCACTATGTCGTCGATACAATTTCAAAATACCCAGTATAAAAAAAATATTGGCTACTTTTTTAAAATTCTTGACTGACACCACTTTTCTGAAAGGGTAAAATTATTCTTGTTTTCGTCTTAATTGGCATGTCATTAATTAAGGGAATTTGGCGATTTTAAAAAAGTGGTCCAATCAAGAAATCTGAATTTAAAACAAGTGGGTAAGTGTGATCTCAGATCGTATAAAAGGTTTCGTTTAATATTTCTGTCGGACGTTCCCCTCAGTCCACACAACTTTGAAGAATGTCCGTGGTAGATATAGCTGCCACCACCGATATTACTAGTATAGGTGATATCGGTCACCCACTGTGAGATTGGTGTAAATGAAGACTTACGCTAGTAACCGAATTATCAGTTTATTAAGAATATATGTACACACAAAATACGCTATTTACAAATATATACAACTACAACTCGGATATAGGTGACCCGGTTCAACATTAAATTAGATACCGTAAAGATTGGTTGTGTACTATTCCAATTACACTTTCCACCTCACACTCAATACACGTTAAATTCACTTTTTTGGAGCTCAACCTTGAGTCTCCCAACACAAGTATACTGGGCCTGCACTTCTTAGCCCAGAGCACTAAACACCAGGACGTCTGTGTCCTTCGCTCACCAGAAAACGCACTCCTTACGCTCTACACACAGAGCAACCTCTAGGTACGAAACCTAGGTACCGAATCAATGATCTGAGGCAAACTTGCCCTCTCCAAATCACTGCTTTCCCCCACATAAACCCCTTTGGAGCCTCCTCATTGGACACATATTCCATTCTTTTCTTGCTTAGTGACATGCTGCTAATCTGCTCACCATCCGCATACTTCACTGACAGGTGGACATGCCTCTCAGCTATCTCTTTTCTCTAACACCCCACCTGTAAAGGATTATCTGGAAATTCCCTTTTCCACAAAGAACGAATGTCACCTTGGAAATTCTGTACACAACCATACAATAAAAAATATTCAAATAGAGAAAGAGTAGACATTACATTCCTTAGCACAGGTGCTATCAGATCCTGACAATTTCTTAAAAAATAAAAAACTTATCTTTTATTTAATAAGTCCAAATTGTTAATTTATAATTATTAAATTCTTACATCGATAATGGTAGCACCAATAAATTTAATTTTAAAATAATTATAAAAGGAAGCTATTTATTTTAATCAAATTAAAAATGTTCAAATTAAATTATTTAAAAATAATTCAAATTTTCATTTTTTTTTTTAAATCAGAAATTAGAAAAAAAATAACGGAGATATAAATAAAATTTTAAATTTCTTGAAATTAAAAAAAATGGTTAAATGAAATTTAAAATATTGAATCATTAATAAATAGAAATAATTTTTAAAATAGAAAGAAAATTGAATTCCACAAAATATTAAGAATATCAATGATAAAAAAATAATATAAATCCTTAAATTGGCAAAAAATATGAAAAGTTTTTAAATTAAATCCGTCTTAGTATGAAAGTTTCAGGTTCCAGAACCGGTGTTCTAAAAATGGGGGACTAAAACCTTCTACATGCTAGCGAAACCCTTTATCACTAATTTATTATGTCTGCATGAAAAACGTTGAAATTAAAGTTCTCTTTTTAAATTTAAATTGCAAAAAAGAACAGATGATATTGATAAAATCGATAAAATTAAAATACTGGACTTTTCTGAATTTTATGATTTGTCGTGAGTTATGAGGTATTCAACTGCAAGTACAGAAAATTTGAAGACTCTGACTTAAACAGTTTTGTGTACGGATTCTGTGACGGAGGGACAGACAGAGAACAGAGACGTCAGATGAACGAAATCTTAAAAAGTAGCATACTGACAACATTGTTTTCATATTGGATAGTTTTAGATGGTACCGAGAATATGTTCGTCAAAACTATTTCATAAGCTAAAATTTTTAAATCTAGAAAATTCCAGATACACTATAATTATTCCTTAAATTAACAATTGTTGTAATTTTGTAGCTCTTACGCTTTTCCTAATTCAAATAAACATATTTCACAGAGAAAATAAACATTTAATGAAATATTACCTGTTTCTACGCAATTATTTATTAAATTCCTTTATTTTACAAAATTTCTTCTTTAGTTGATAAGGAAAAAAAAGAAAGAAAAAGAAATTAATTAATTACAAAAATCAAGATTGGTATATAATGTTATTTTATTTCGTGAAATGTTTTGCTACATTGTTCTGGCCAAAACAAGAATCAGAAGAAATTCTGGCTTTAAAGAAAGGTTTCGTTCAGTTTGCAGCTTTAGAGCTTGAACCGTTGCAAACAGACGCCCATTAGCATATATTGTCTCTAGCAAACCGTTCCCAGAAATTTTCCATTTAGTTCAGGTTAAGACTTATAGCTGGCCAGTCCATAATATATACTTGATTTTTTATAAAACATTGCACTGTAGAGCTGGACGCATGAATGGAGTAATTGAATTGTTAATATATCCATTTGTCCATTCTTAGGAACTTTCCAAATGAATGAATGTAATTCAAGCGTTTTCTTGTGATATTCGGAACATTGACGACCTTTAAAAAGAAAAAGCAACATCGGTTGTTCCATTAGGGTCAGATAGGGTAATTATGGCTAGGAGGTAATTATGACCACCTCCATATTGGAGAAAACTGTGAACGGAGAAATTTCATTTCATGATTAGATATTGACCTCAACATGTATTTTTCATTTCAGAAATTCTTTATGACTAGTTTGAAGCTTTTTTGATATCCGAATAGCGATTTGAAACAAAGTCTACCAAAATTTTCATAAATGGATTTTTCAGTTTGGAGTTCTAATGGTCACAATTTCCTTAAAGGAATGTGAAGTATAACTAAAAAACATAGTGGTCATAATTTCCCCACGAGTGTTCTTAATTATCACAAACTTTTTTGACTGTGAGATTTTGATGCGGCAATTATACCACCCTTTTAACTAAAAAAAAAAAAAAAAAAAAAAAAAAAAAAAAAACATTTATGAGAATTTGAACTTTAAAGAGGTGTTCTTAAAATTTCAAAGTTACTTTCTTTGAACTAAAAACATCACTTTTCCAAATAAAAAAAGTAAAAAAAGTAATAACATTATTGAAAATGTACAAAGTGGTGATAATTATCACTCTTGACCCTATTTGAAAATGTTCTTCACACCACAAATGAACCTCTCCATGTTGTTTGCTAAAAAAGTTGCTGATTCTTTGCGGATATTGTGCCAATATATCCAACCATCGGAGCCATCTTCATTATTATTATTATTATTATTATTATTATTATTATTATTATTATTATTATTATTATTATTATTATTATTATTATTATAATTGAAAAGAACATTCAAGCATTCATGTGTTTATTATACTTATAATAGATTAAAGTTTTAGAGAATTCAAAGACACAAACTTTTTCTTCTTGTTCTTGTTCTTGTTCTTCTTGTTCTTGTTCTTGTTCTTGTTCTTTTTTTTTTTCTTTTTTTTTTTTTTTTTTTTTTTTTTTTTTTTTTTTTTGTTATGTTAAGGGATCTGATGTAATAAAAAGAATATTTCCCAGTTAAACTGATGGCATTGAGCTCACAGGCTACTCATATTAATTGTACATTATAGCCTTATATTTTCAAGGGTTAATTCCGTTCGAAAAAAAATTAACAAGGGGAAACAGCTCTCCCCTTCCCCCTTTTTATACTTAATCATTGAACCTACTAAAATATCAAGGACATGCTTTATCATATAAAAAAATCTATATCCAAAATTCAGAGCAAATCGGATAATTCTTAATAAAACCCATTTAGCATTTATATAATTAAGAGGAGTTGTCCCCCTCTTTTATATTTCACCATTAAACTTCCAAAACTATTCAGGGATTTGAAAGAAATCTGACAATTCTGCTTGAAAAATCCATTTATATAAATTAAGGGGAGGGGCATTAGAACCCCCGCTTCCCCTGTTTATAATTATTCAATGAACACCTAATAACAGTCACGGAATCGCCTCATCAGAATGATCCTGTATCTAAATTTTGAACGAAAACATAATTCTGCATGAAAAACCCACTTATTTCTATTAATGGGAGGGGCATGAACCCCCCGTTCAACCTCTCATACATATTGAATGAACTCCAAAAACGAATCAGGGAAGTGCCATACCTAAATACAAAATTTCATGTGGATCGGATATTTTTATCATGAGTTATCGCGTTACGCACGAACGAACATACATACAGAACGGGCGGGCACATAAGCTCTCAGGCTATGATAACCTGTGAGCTAAAAACGAAATAACAGCAACAGCAACAAAAAGCGACAAGAAATTTTAGAAATTTTAAAATCATTATACAAATTATATTCCCGTATTTATTCTTAAGCCTTATTAAAACTGAAGAAACTATCTGAATGAAACATCTTTCTATGTTGTTCTAAAAGAAATAGTATTCTAAAGAAAACATTGTTCCAAATGAAACATTATTCTAAATCAGGCATGTGAAACTTGTCGACCACCGCCGGCCAGTTTTAGCATTGTACACAAAGCCACGGGCCACATTATCGAAAATAAAGAAGCAGACTATCGCACAAAATGAAAATTGTACATTAAAAATACATCATTGTATTAAAAACCAAACAAGTAAATAAAAATACATACAAAAATTTTAAAATTATTTATATAAAAAATTAAAAACACGCACTAGAAAATGTTTAAAAATATTTATTAAGTATAAGCAAATCTGTAGTAAAAGTAGTTTATGAGAGTACTGTCAAATATAACAAAAAATAAGTTAAAATAAAAATACTAACATGCTTAAATACATATTGAACTTTTTAAAATTTAAATCGCAATCAAAATTATACAAAAATTTGTGATTAATTTTGTAATCCTAAAATCTATATTTTCTTTTATGTTGTGATTGCTACTTTTTATAAAACCAATCATTGATAGAACTCAATTATTTACAATATACTATTATGAAATAAAAACATTTCATAATTGATTAAAATATATTTGCTTTGATTATTGATCTGGAATAGGAATAATTTCCTGATTCTCCTGATATATTTTTAAGTATATATCGTATCTGCGAAAAAAAACTACCCCAGAGTAAAATTTCTTACATCGATATTTTCAAGAATTATAAAGTTAAAGGGCAAAATTAACGCTAGCCACCAGCCATGGGGCCACTATATGAGAAAAAGTCAGTTATACAGGAGTCCCTAAAATTTTCGCACTTTTCTATCAACATTTTAAATCAAAAGTCTTCAACTCAGATTCCCTTAACATCTACAATGAAATTCTACACTAAAAACTATCTTTTTAAAATTGTGGTAGGAAAGCGTGAAAATTTTTGCGACCCCTGATTATAGCAGACAGATATTGAAATTATCGATTTCATGCGACTATTGAAATTTCTGGTTATATCATGAATATTTTCAAATTGATTTAACTATTCTGGACATCCTTTATTCCAACAAGAGCGAATTCGATTTGTGTGCAAATGAATTCAATCGTTGTTTTTAAGAGCTGATGGTTTGTTTTTATTGTTTTACGAACACACTTTTTTTCAACAAAGTTTTAGTTTCAAATCTATCTATCTTTCCAAATTATTTCTAGATATTTGTGGTTTATTCGAAATATTTGTGAATAAATTCTTAGCAAATTTCGACGAAGTTTTTATATATCAAACACAATTTTTCAGCCGTTGTTTGAGTATAAAAAATTATTTCAAATTCACTTTTATGAATCTGTGGTGTTATATCTTCATCATCAAGAAAGATAAAGACCACAACAGGGGTGTTTTGCACTGATGCATTTATTAACCATTAAGAATGAAATTAATTAATGAGCTTATGAACAAAATGGTCACCTTTGACTATGCATGCTGTCGAATAATAAAAACAGGGTAACATTTTTTTGTTATTAACATTATTATTATTGCTATTACTAATATTATTTTTATTTTAAAAGACGAGAAATCGTGTCACTTTTCTTTTAAAGCTATTTATTTCTTTAATTTTTTAGAGACTTTTAATTAGAAATTAGCGTCATTTTTTAATTGATTTCCAATACATTTTAAATACCTAACAAATACCACTCATCATTATGTAATTTCAGAGTGAATCAAAGAGAGCAATAAAATAATATATTCGTTTCTATATAAAACACATAATAAACCATTAAGAATTTCTTTATAATTTTTTTTAATTTTTAGATTAAGATATGCTCTTTTTAACTTGCTTATTGATAACTTTTGCATACCTTATCTCCTGGAAACGAAATTTTAAAATGAATTAGATTTTATCATATTCAAGACAGTATGATTGCATCTTTTATGCCACAGTGGTGTTGAATCGGTGTTGTTTGCATCTTCTATGCCAAATTGTAAAAGATTTTCATCCAAAATAACAACCATCAATTTACAACATTAACCTTTTCTTTATTTAATTGCGGATCATTAAATTTAATGTATATCAATATCTGCCTATAAATCTAATGAAGATTAATAGTCCGAAATAATAAAAGATATTTTGCATAAAATTATTCTCCAATTTTGCAATGCTGCAGTATTTGCAATGCAAAGTGCATTTTCTGCACCAACTAAGAACTGAATCAAAATTCGAAAATGCCAAAGGTTTGGCGGGCCATCGAGAAGGACCTGGCGGGCCAATTGGGGCCCGCGGGCCACGTGTTTGACATGCCTGTTCTAAATGAAATTAAATCAATGCAAATATCAATTGAGGGAAACCAGTGGCGCTTTTATAGCTACTTTAAGTTTTTTGTATAAGTACTAGGAGGGCTCCGCCCTCCTGCTCGCTACGCTCGCCAACCCCCCGCGTTTCGCGATTAAAATGTGGTAGGCTACCCCTGCTTGCTGCGCTCGCCAATACCCCATGGAATCACTTCGCGATACTTTATTTTCCATACACTCAATTTTGGTATTCCTCTCATAAACGTACACTTATTAAAATACCGAGCAATAAATATCCATAAAAACCAGGAAAATCTACCAAAATAGCATCATAGGGGGAAAAAAAGGAAGTGTACTCATTTCCAAGTCTACCCAGGAGGTAAAGTACTGGACTCGTTTTAGCCCAGGTAATGATAAAAAATGAGTTGTCACTCTAAATGTGAGCATTTTAAAAATTTTTATTTTTACCTTTACAGCTAACTGATGCAAAGTAAGGGGGTTCTCCAACTTCTGACCATTCTGAAAGAAAATCTTGATATTATTTGAAGAAATGCATTGTGATAGTGCCATATAGAACTGAACTTGTGCAAAACTTCAACAATCTTGATATTTTTACGTTACAATACTTCCTTGTATACAATGTTCTCCAACTTGTGACCATCCTTAATGAAAATCTTGATATTATTTGAAGAAGTACATCGTGATAGCGCCACATACAACTGACCATGTGCAAAAATTGGCCGGTCAATGTAAAGTCCAACTCTTTCAAATGTTTGTCCTTGGGATTTATTAATTGTCAATGCATAAGCTAGTCTAACTGGAAACTGTCTGCGATATAATACAAATGGCAGCTGGGCATGACCTCCTGATGTATCTAGTTGAATTCTTGGAATATTAACTATAGTTCCAGTTTGATCACCAGTAATAATTTTTGCAGTTAAAATCCTAGCATGAATATTTTGAACAAGTAAACGTGTTCCATTACATAATCCGTCAGCTACTGATAAATTTCGAATCAACATGACTATGCATCCGACTTTTAATTTTAACTTGTGAGGTGGCATACCACAAGGGGTGAGTGAATGCAAGTATTCATCAGGATATCTGAGTGTTGCTTCTTCTTCTCGAGTGTCAGTTCTGTCGATTCCAGTCAAAGTTGCCTTGTCAATGCTGTAGCAAATTATTTCTTTTCCAGGTATCTTATCTAAAATTTTTTCATTAACTCTGTTAACTTCATCATTTTGAGGAGACAATATAATTCTTGACTGAAGATCAATAGCAAAATCTGTGACATCTTCAAAAAACCACTGTACCAAGTTGGAACAAAAAAGAGCAGATGATGTTTCAATTTCAAGCTCATTGACATCTCCATTACCAATCTGTAGCAGCCATTTTGAAAAATTCCCTGTCTCAGTTGCTACACGCATGTTAATCTTCAGATGATGAATTTCAAACAGTTTCCAAAGGGTGGATGATTTCAAACACTGAGAAATAATTTGTGCGCGGGAAGCTTTCTTTACAACTGGTAGAACTTGTCTGAAATCCCCACCAAGTATAATTGTTTTTCCTCCAAAATGTATATCACAATTCATAACATCACGTAATGTACGATCAATAATCTCCAATGCTTTCCTTGGAATCATACTTGCTTCATCCCAAATAACTACATCAATTTCTTTTAGTCTAAGCTTGTCACGCTTCTTAAGAAAGCAAATACCATCTTCTCTAAGATCTATAGGCAAGTTGAAAAATCGGTGAGAAGTTGTCCCACCTGGTAATAAAATGGATGCAATGCCAGTCCATGCAATACATATGACTTTCTTCTGCAATGTTATAAGTTTGTGATACATCCCATTATACAGAAAAGTTTTCCCAGTTCCACCTGGTCCATCTATGAAGAAACACTGAGCTTGATTTTCACTAATGCAATGTATGATCCTGTCATAAACCTTTCTCTGATCCACATTAAATTTACTCTCAATGTCTGTGCATTTCCTTAGATGACTATCGAAAGAAAAATGATCTGGAGGATTGAGGAAAGAATGTGGTTCTGGCAATCCAAATTCCTTACAAGACCTATTATCTGCATGAAAATGAGCTTCAATCTCAAATAAAGCTTCAGATTCACTACTGTTTCGATCAGTTAGATGATGCTTGAAAGTATCCCACAGTTGCAAAGCATTAGACGGATCATCTCCTATAACATAGTATACAAAGAACTTTCTGAACTCTCTTGGCATTAAAATAGATGCAGCTTCTTGTAACACAGCAGTAGCTTCTTCACTGGTTTCTGTTAATCCCATTGCAATTGCTGCTTCTCTATAAGTGCAATAAATTACTCCTTCATGTCTGCGAAGATCTTCAAAGCATGTCGCTCCAGCAACTCTATTTAAAATTAGCTTTAGGAAGAATCGTTCTGAATCTTTTGGGGAAACATTAACAATCCGTCCAATTACTTTATCAGCTCTCTTTCTTGGAATCCACTTTTTGCTTCCTGCATTCCAGGAATAATGTTCAGGTATGTTACAATAATGTATTTTTCTTGCAGATTCGCATTCTTTATTCAAATTGAACCATCCAAGTAACATAGTTTTGCAATCTTTATTTAGAGCTATTTGTTCTGATCCTTCTTTAAATGTGACGTACTGTTGATTCTCAAGGTGCACTGGTAGTCTTATAACAGTGTGACTTCTATCATGCAAGGGCAGTGAATTTAATCTCCAAGCTGCTTCCATGGGACTTATATATCGACTGTCAATATATTTTTGAACCTCATTAGTGTCTCCAAGCTTCATCTCCATTCTTGCACGATCATGTCCCTTATGAATGTATTTATGAATATATTTAACTGCCATAACTGAAGCGCAGTATTCCACATTTAAATGACAATCAAACTTCTTCAATAAGTATGGGTTATGTGGAACAACCATTCTGTTGTCAACATAGTGAACTTTGCCATTTACTTTGGAATGATATGCATAAAGTCTATCTGTATTGTTTCTTCTTCTGTACTTAGGAAAGCCATCTCCACTCATATCAGTCTCTTCACAGAAATTTTTTGGAAATTTTTTTGAGCATTCATTCTTCTGTTTATCCCAACAAAGAAGACCTTCTACATGAGGACCATGCATCATGTGTCTCAGTTGGTAGTAACGTAGAGAAGAGTCCTCATCAGATAATTCTGCACATACAAATCTATCTACATCCTGTGGCTGAAGAAGCTTGCAATCAGTTCTCAATGCTGCTAAGATATGGGCATGTGGAAGACCTCGTTTCTGGAATTCGATTGTATACACATATGCAACAATGGGTCCAAGCAACTGTCTTTCTACAATATCTTTAATCAATTCCTTTACTTTAGCCTGAAAAATATCTGTTACTATAGTTGGAATATCATTTACAGTTGTTCCAGGAGAAAAGTAATTTTTAAGAACGTTTGTAATCTCTGTCCATTTTGGGTTACAAGTCATTGTTATAAAAAAGTCGGGTCTTCCAACCTTTCGGCATATTGCCATGGAATCTTGATACAATTGTTGTAAACTTCGAGGAGAACCAATATAAGTTGCAGGTAGAATAACAGCATTACCAAGTCGTACTGTATTTTCCTCATTTAATACACTTCTTTCTAAGTGATCGACTAATCCCTGGTAACATTCCGATCTGAGTTGTTGCTGGTTGAATCTTATGAAATCTAAACGTTGACGTTCAACTAATACATAACAATTAATGATATACTGCTGTGTAAGTTTTCCAGCATTTAGCAAAGGATTAAATTTATTCTTCCGTAATGCTAAACGATGACCAAAATATTGTAAAGGTGTAATCTTTGTACCCTTTTTCGACAACATATTGTAAGTCCATCCTAGATCACCATGAGGAAATAATATGGGAAATGTCATGGGATCTGCATGTTGCGAGGTTTGACTGATAATGGTGGTCTCAGTGCCATTTTCTTGTTTTGAATAAACTTTAAGATCCACACATGGGATACAATTATCTTTTGACTCAATTATAAAAGCAACTTCTGAAGTTGTTGGTTTATTATACCTTCGCTGATCATCAAACTTGTAGGTTATAAAATTTAAAACGTATTCCGGTCCATCAGTTGTATTTAATTCACGTAACATTCTGTAATTTTTTGCATAAGGATTTATACGTCTGAGAAGTTTTTCAACTTTAAGATTAATTTCTGAATATTCAGAATTCATGCGCAGATTTGCTGCCTTTTCTTCATCATCATAAATATAAATCTGTCCATTTCGAGGTCGATTTCCTTTAAAGTTTTCAAGTGAAGTAGATGCATAATGATAAACCTGACCTTGAATTTTAATAAGGGGAGGACCTCTTCCTTGCACATCTTCGATATTAGCTGCAAACGTAGCAAAAGCAAACGATGAGTTGTAAGCCCTAATGTTTGCTCTAAAATGTTTTGCGTCTGGATTATTTGATGTAAGTAAATCTTTAAGTTCCGTTGGATACTCAGAAAGAGGAGCTATATTAACAACACCACCATGACAACAAGAATTAACAGTTCTTCCTTTCTGTTCTTTAAAATGAATAGCTCCACAGTGAATACATTCCATATTATATTCACCTAAAGAATGTTTTTCAACATTGCATACTGAGCAAAGACTGATATCTGCAGCAAAAAGATATTTCTTTTTAGAGACTCTGATTTTTTTTTCTTTAAGAGAAATAGCTTTGTATTCTTTATGAGAAATATTTCTGATAGAACTGTTTAACGGTTGCAATATTATAGAATTGTGTGCAGAGTGTCCAACTTTTTCTTCTAGAACATTTATTCTGTCTTGAGACTGAGCTGCTACAATAAAATTTATATTTCTTTCTTGTGTTACTACTTCAGACATTGTCTCCTCAAAATGTGAAAAATTGGTTGTTTTTTCTGTAAGATTTGTAGCATATGTTGTAGTACCCAAAATATGAAGTCTATTTACTGCTCTTGCTTTTTCCCTATTTGCAGCTAGTCGAGCCTTTGCTTCTTCAGAAGGTTCATTTTCTGCATAAATTTTCAAACCTTTATGCCTTTTTTGTACTATTTCTTCAAGAGAACTTTCAATAAACTTCGAATAAGGTTCAGTGTTGCATATTATAGAAGGACCTACTTCAGGAAAAACTGTTGTATTTCTACATGATGTGCCTGCATTTTTGAATGGCAGCAATATTATTGAATTTGAAGAATGTGAATCTTTTTCTTTTACATTTATTGACTCCTGCGATTCCACTATGCATTCTGCAGCACATATTGAAGAGGTCAAAACATGAAGTTTGTTTGCCGCTATTGTTTTTTTCCTGTTTGAAATTAATCGAGTCTTAGCCTCTTTATAAGGTTTCGTTTCAGCACTTATTTTTAAATGTTTAAATCTTTTTTGTTCCAATTCTTTTGCAGTATTTTCTAAATAGCTAGTGTTGCACAATATTCCAGAAGGACCTACAGCACATGTTTCAGAAGGTAAAACAGAATGTCTTTTTGCTGTTGCTTTTTTCCTATTTTCTGCTAGTTGTGCCTTTGCTTCTTCAGAAGCTTCACAATCAGCAATAATTTTCATACTTGTCCATCTTTTTTGTTATATTTCTTTTCCAGCATATTCAGTAGAATTAAAAATTTCCTGATATTCTTTATTAGAAGCATTTGTCACCGAACTGTTTAATGGATGCAGCATTGCAGAATTGTGTGTACACCCTATTTCTTCAAGAGCACCATTTCTAGAGGGACCAGCATTACACAAAATATTACTTGTACTTTCATTAGAAATCTCCACTTCTACAATATTACTTAATTTTCCAGAATGATTCTCAATAGATTGCTTGAAAGATGTGTTTTTTTTTTTGGCAGCATACCGAGCCTGTGCTTTTCTACCTTGAGCTTGTTTTTTTTTCTAAAATATTGTGAGATATGTTCTGTACTCTTCTATTTGTACATATTGTTTCTTTAGATTTGTCAGTTAGTTTTGCCCTCCATATTTTTTTATATTCATTGTTTAATATTCTTTTTTGTTGAATCTTCCTTTCTTTTGTTATTTCCTCAGAAGAAACTGCTTCTTTAAAAACTGGAAAAGTATTTGTTTGATTTATTTTGTCTGTTTTATTTTGAAATTTTTGTTTTTCTCTCCATCTCTTTTGACGTTCACTGGATAATCTTCTTTTTCTTTGAATCTCTGTTTCATCCATTTTAAATACAATAGATAATCTAATAATTAGCTGAAATGTATAGTGGGGAAAAAAAGCTTATATACAATGAATGCATTGTGAGGAAGAACAAGAATAAGTGGGATTCCATGGTAACCAATGTCCTGTTTGATATTTTCGCCAAACTGACATAAAAAAAATCTCGCCAAACCCAGTATTGTCGGGTTGCGTGTTATTTATTTTAAACTATTAAAAAGATCATTCGTTTATATAAAATATTATAGTTACTTACAGACGTAAAAATAGCCACCTCTCTCATGGATGACTCTTTAGAACAACAAAAAATAAAAAGTCAGTTGCCATGCAAGGAAAACAACTTAAATATTAAAAGAGAAGTGCGTGCCGATAAACAAACCATGGACGCAACACCCAGTGCTTGTATCGCTTTGAGCATTTTATTTATTGATAATATCATTGTTTTATATACCATTTACTTCTTCTTGTATATAAAAATAGGTAAGTGTCTTTCTTGCGCAGAAAAAGTTGTATAAATCTTTAAAAAATAACCCCCATTGTACCAATTAGTTGTCGAATTAAGAAAAAAAAAATCAATGTCCAATTCCTGTATTGCTCCCAGGTATTCATACGTATTCCAAATTTCAAAGCTCTACAGCAGGAAATTTGGTGAAAAATGAGCACAGATGTCACATAATTGGCGTGAAAATGGGATTATTTTGTCCGAAATAGTAACCCGGCTAATATTGTTTTTTCCTAATAAAATGCTTATTTATATTCATTTTTTTAATTATATAAATTATTATTTTTCTATAGTTATTAATTATATATTTTTTTATTTACTGTAAGTTCCTTTTGAAAATAATAGTAAATAATTTAAAATGTATATGCAAGCGTTATTCCACAACGACGTTTTCGCCAAATGGGCTTTACAAAATATTGCGCCAAATCTGGTGCATCTATGACAAACGTGACGAAAAATAAGTGACAAGAATTGACTTCCACAAGCAAACAAAATGTAAGTTAAAACGAAACATGCACTAAAAATAAATAAAAAAAGAAAATGATGTCATAAAAAGTAATATTTTATTAAAACACGTAATTGTTTCTAATTTTCACACGCGAAGTATAAAAAAATCTTTTAGTGATTAAAAAATGCTATTAAGAGATTACCACAAAAGCTCAAAATCAAAGTATTTTTTTTTTTACTAGGAGGGCTCCGCCCTCCTGCTCGCTACGCTCGCCAACCCCCCGCGTTTCGCGATTAAAATGTGGTAGGCTACCCCTGCTTGCTGCGCTCGCCAATACCCCATGGAATCACTTCGCGATACTTTATTTTCCATACACTCAATTTTGGTATTCCTCTCATAAACGTACACTTATTAAAATACCGAGCAATAAATATCCATAAAAACCAGGAAAATCTACCAAAATAGCATCATAGGGGGAAAAAAAGGAAGTGTACTCATTTCCAAGTCTACCCAGGAGGTAAAGTACTGGACTCGTTTTAGCCCAGGTAATGATAAAAAATGAGTTGTCACTCTAAATGTGAGCATTTTAAAAAATTTTATTTTTACCTTTACAGCTAACTGATGCAAAGTAAGGGGGTTCTCCAACTTCTGACCATTCTGAAAGAAAATCTTGATATTATTTGAAGAAATGCATTGTGATAGTGCCATATAGAACTGAACTTGTGCAAAACTTCAACAATCTTGATATTTTTACGTTACAATACTTCCTTGTATACAATGTTCTCCAACTTGTGACCATCCTTAATGAAAATCTTGATATTATTTGAAGAAGTACATCGTGATAGCGCCACATACAACTGACCATGTGCAAAAATTGGCCGGTCAATGTAAAGTCCAACTCTTTCAAATGTTTGTCCTTGGGATTTATTAATTGTCAATGCATAAGCTAGTCTAACTGGAAACTGTCTGCGATATAATACAAATGGCAGCTGGGCATGACCTCCTGATGTATCTAGTTGAATTCTTGGAATATTAACTATAGTTCCAGTTTGATCACCAGTAATAATTTTTGCAGTTAAAATCCTAGCATGAATATTTTGAACAAGTAAACGTGTTCCATTACATAATCCGTCAGCTACTGATAAATTTCGAATCAACATGACTATGCATCCGACTTTTAATTTTAACTTGTGAGGTGGCATACCACAAGGGGTGAGTGAATGCAAGTATTCATCAGGATATCTGAGTGTTGCTTCTTCTTCTCGAGTGTCAGTTCTGTCGATTCCAGTCAAAGTTGCCTTGTCAATGCTGTAGCAAATTATTTCTTTTCCAGGTATCTTATCTAAAATTTTTTCATTAACTCTGTTAACTTCATCATTTTGAGGAGACAATATAATTCTTGACTGAAGATCAATAGCAAAATCTGTGACATCTTCAAAAAACCACTGTACCAAGTTGGAACAAAAAAGAGCAGATGATGTTTCAATTTCAAGCTCATTGACATCTCCATTACCAATCTGTAGCAGCCATTTTGAAAAATTCCCTGTCTCAGTTGCTACACGCATGTTAATCTTCAGATGATGAATTTCAAACAGTTTCCAAAGGGTGGATGATTTCAAACACTGAGAAATAATTTGTGCGCGGGAAGCTTTCTTTACAACTGGTAGAACTTGTCTGAAATCCCCACCAAGTATAATTGTTTTTCCTCCAAAATGTATATCACAATTCATAACATCACGTAATGTACGATCAATAATCTCCAATGCTTTCCTTGGAATCATACTTGCTTCATCCCAAATAACTACATCAATTTCTTTTAGTCTAAGCTTGTCACGCTTCTTAAGAAAGCAAATACCATCTTCTCTAAGATCTATAGGCAAGTTGAAAAATCGGTGAGAAGTTGTCCCACCTGGTAATAAAATGGATGCAATGCCAGTCCATGCAATACATATGACTTTCTTCTGCAATGTTATAAGTTTGTGATACATCCCATTATACAGAAAAGTTTTCCCAGTTCCACCTGGTCCATCTATGAAGAAACACTGAGCTTGATTTTCACTAATGCAATGTATGATCCTGTCATAAACCTTTCTCTGATCCACATTAAATTTACTCTCAATGTCTGTGCATTTCCTTAGATGACTATCGAAAGAAAAATGATCTGGAGGATTGAGGAAAGAATGTGGTTCTGGCAATCCAAATTCCTTACAAGACCTATTATCTGCATGAAAATGAGCTTCAATCTCAAATAAAGCTTCAGATTCACTACTGTTTCGATCAGTTAGATGATGCTTGAAAGTATCCCACAGTTGCAAAGCATTAGACGGATCATCTCCTATAACATAGTATACAAAGAACTTTCTGAACTCTCTTGGCATTAAAATAGATGCAGCTTCTTGTAACACAGCAGTAGCTTCTTCACTGGTTTCTGTTAATCCCATTGCAATTGCTGCTTCTCTATAAGTGCAATAAATTACTCCTTCATGTCTGCGAAGATCTTCAAAGCATGTCGCTCCAGCAACTCTATTTAAAATTAGCTTTAGGAAGAATCGTTCTGAATCTTTTGGGGAAACATTAACAATCCGTCCAATTACTTTATCAGCTCTCTTTCTTGGAATCCACTTTTTGCTTCCTGCATTCCAGGAATAATGTTCAGGTATGTTACAATAATGTATTTTTCTTGCAGATTCGCATTCTTTATTCAAATTGAACCATCCAAGTAACATAGTTTTGCAATCTTTATTTAGAGCTATTTGTTCTGATCCTTCTTTAAATGTGACGTACTGTTGATTCTCAAGGTGCACTGGTAGTCTTATAACAGTGTGACTTCTATCATGCAAGGGCAGTGAATTTAATCTCCAAGCTGCTTCCATGGGACTTATATATCGACTGTCAATATATTTTTGAACCTCATTAGTGTCTCCAAGCTTCATCTCCATTCTTGCACGATCATGTCCCTTATGAATGTATTTATGAATATATTTAACTGCCATAACTGAAGCGCAGTATTCCACATTTAAATGACAATCAAACTTCTTCAATAAGTATGGGTTATGTGGAACAACCATTCTGTTGTCAACATAGTGAACTTTGCCATTTACTTTGGAATGATATGCATAAAGTCTATCTGTATTGTTTCTTCTTCTGTACTTAGGAAAGCCATCTCCACTCATATCAGTCTCTTCACAGAAATTTTTTGGAAATTTTTTTGAGCATTCATTCTTCTGTTTATCCCAACAAAGAAGACCTTCTACATGAGGACCATGCATCATGTGTCTCAGTTGGTAGTAACGTAGAGAAGAGTCCTCATCAGATAATTCTGCACATACAAATCTATCTACATCCTGTGGCTGAAGAAGCTTGCAATCAGTTCTCAATGCTGCTAAGATATGGGCATGTGGAAGACCTCGTTTCTGGAATTCGATTGTATACACATATGCAACAATGGGTCCAAGCAACTGTCTTTCTACAATATCTTTAATCAATTCCTTTACTTTAGCCTGAAAAATATCTGTTACTATAGTTGGAATATCATTTACAGTTGTTCCAGGAGAAAAGTAATTTTTAAGAACGTTTGTAATCTCTGTCCATTTTGGGTTACAAGTCATTGTTATAAAAAAGTCGGGTCTTCCAACCTTTCGGCATATTGCCATGGAATCTTGATACAATTGTTGTAAACTTCGAGGAGAACCAATATAAGTTGCAGGTAGAATAACAGCATTACCAAGTCGTACTGTATTTTCCTCATTTAATACACTTCTTTCTAAGTGATCGACTAATCCCTGGTAACATTCCGATCTGAGTTGTTGCTGGTTGAATCTTATGAAATCTAAACGTTGACGTTCAACTAATACATAACAATTAATGATATACTGCTGTGTAAGTTTTCCAGCATTTAGCAAAGGATTAAATTTATTCTTCCGTAATGCTAAACGATGACCAAAATATTGTAAAGGTGTAATCTTTGTACCCTTTTTCGACAACATATTGTAAGTCCATCCTAGATCACCATGAGGAAATAATATGGGAAATGTCATGGGATCTGCATGTTGCGAGGTTTGACTGATAATGGTGGTCTCAGTGCCATTTTCTTGTTTTGAATAAACTTTAAGATCCACACATGGGATACAATTATCTTTTGACTCAATTATAAAAGCAACTTCTGAAGTTGTTGGTTTATTATACCTTCGCTGATCATCAAACTTGTAGGTTATAAAATTTAAAACGTATTCCGGTCCATCAGTTGTATTTAATTCACGTAACATTCTGTAATTTTTTGCATAAGGATTTATACGTCTGAGAAGTTTTTCAACTTTAAGATTAATTTCTGAATATTCAGAATTCATGCGCAGATTTGCTGCCTTTTCTTCATCATCATAAATATAAATCTGTCCATTTCGAGGTCGATTTCCTTTAAAGTTTTCAAGTGAAGTAGATGCATAATGATAAACCTGACCTTGAATTTTAATAAGGGGAGGACCTCTTCCTTGCACATCTTCGATATTAGCTGCAAACGTAGCAAAAGCAAACGATGAGTTGTAAGCCCTAATGTTTGCTCTAAAATGTTTTGCGTCTGGATTATTTGATGTAAGTAAATCTTTAAGTTCCGTTGGATACTCAGAAAGAGGAGCTATATTAACAACACCACCATGACAACAAGAATTAACAGTTCTTCCTTTCTGTTCTTTAAAATGAATAGCTCCACAGTGAATACATTCCATATTATATTCACCTAAAGAATGTTTTTCAACATTGCATACTGAGCAAAGACTGATATCTGCAGCAAAAAGATATTTCTTTTTAGAGACTCTGATTTTTTTTTCTTTAAGAGAAATAGCTTTGTATTCTTTATGAGAAATATTTCTGATAGAACTGTTTAACGGTTGCAATATTATAGAATTGTGTGCAGAGTGTCCAACTTTTTCTTCTAGAACATTTATTCTGTCTTGAGACTGAGCTGCTACAATAAAATTTATATTTCTTTCTTGTGTTACTACTTCAGACATTGTCTCCTCAAAATGTGAAAAATTGGTTGTTTTTTCTGTAAGATTTGTAGCATATGTTGTAGTACCCAAAATATGAAGTCTATTTACTGCTCTTGCTTTTTCCCTATTTGCAGCTAGTCGAGCCTTTGCTTCTTCAGAAGGTTCATTTTCTGCATAAATTTTCAAACCTTTATGCCTTTTTTGTACTATTTCTTCAAGAGAACTTTCAATAAACTTCGAATAAGGTTCAGTGTTGCATATTATAGAAGGACCTACTTCAGGAAAAACTGTTGTATTTCTACATGATGTGCCTGCATTTTTGAATGGCAGCAATATTATTGAATTTGAAGAATGTGAATCTTTTTCTTTTACATTTATTGACTCCTGCGATTCCACTATGCATTCTGCAGCACATATTGAAGAGGTCAAAACATGAAGTTTGTTTGCCGCTATTGTTTTTTTCCTGTTTGAAATTAATCGAGTCTTAGCCTCTTTATAAGGTTTCGTTTCAGCACTTATTTTTAAATGTTTAAATCTTTTTTGTTCCAATTCTTTTGCAGTATTTTCTAAATAGCTAGTGTTGCACAATATTCCAGAAGGACCTACAGCACATGTTTCAGAAGGTGAAACAGAATGTCTTTTTGCTGTTGCTTTTTTCCTATTTTCTGCTAGTTGTGCCTTTGCTTCTTCAGAAGCTTCACAATCAGCAATAATTTTCATACTTGTCCATCTTTTTTGTTATATTTCTTTTCCAGCATATTCAGTAGAATTAAAAATTTCCTGATATTCTTTATTAGAAGCATTTGTCACCGAACTGTTTAATGGATGCAGCATTGCAGAATTGTGTGTACACCCTATTTCTTCAAGAGCACCATTTCTAGAGGGACCAGCATTACACAAAATATTACTTGTACTTTCATTAGAAATCTCCACTTCTACAATATTACTTAATTTTCCAGAATGATTCTCAATAGATTGCTTGAAAGATGTGTTTTTTTTTTTGGCAGCATACCGAGCCTGTGCTTTTCTACCTTGAGCTTGTTTTTTTTTCTAAAATATTGTGAGATATGTTCTGTACTCTTCTATTTGTACATATTGTTTCTTTAGATTTGTCAGTTAGTTTTGCCCTCCATATTTTTTTATATTCATTGTTTAATATTCTTTTTTGTTGAATCTTCCTTTCTTTTGTTATTTCCTCAGAAGAAACTGCTTCTTTAAAAACTGGAAAAGTATTTGTTTGATTTATTTTGTCTGTTTTATTTTGAAATTTTTGTTTTTCTCTCCATCTCTTTTGACGTTCACTGGATAATCTTCTTTTTCTTTGAATCTCTGTTTCATCCATTTTAAATACAATAGATAATCTAATAATTAGCTGAAATGTATAGTGGGGAAAAAAAGCTTATATACAATGAATGCATTGTGAGGAAGAACAAGAATAAGTGGGATTCCATGGTAACCAATGTCCTGTTTGATATTTTCGCCAAACTGACATAAAAAAAATCTCGCCAAACCCAGTATTGTCGGGTTGCGTGTTATTTATTTTAAACTATTAAAAAGATCATTCGTTTATATAAAATATTATAGTTACTTACAGACGTAAAAATAGCCACCTCTCTCATGGATGACTCTTTAGAACAACAAAAAATAAAAAGTCAGTTGCCATGCAAGGAAAACAACTTAAATATTAAAAGAGAAGTGCGTGCCGATAAACAAACCATGGACGCAACACCCAGTGCTTGTATCGCTTTGAGCATTTTATTTATTGATAATATCATTGTTTTATATACCATTTACTTCTTCTTGTATATAAAAATAGGTAAGTGTCTTTCTTGCGCAGAAAAAGTTGTATAAATCTTTAAAAAATAACCCCCATTGTACCAATTAGTTGTCGAATTAAGAAAAAAAAAATCAATGTCCAATTCCTGTATTGCTCCCAGGTATTCATACGTATTCCAAATTTCAAAGCTCTACAGCAGGAAATTTGGTGAAAAATGAGCACAGATGTCACATAATTGGCGTGAAAATGGGATTATTTTGTCCGAAATAGTAACCCGGCTAATATTGTTTTTTCCTAATAAAATGCTTATTTATATTCATTTTTTTAATTATATAAATTATTATTTTTCTATAGTTATTAATTATATATTTTTTTATTTACTGTAAGTTCCTTTTGAAAATAATAGTAAATAATTTAAAATGTATATGCAAGCGTTATTCCACAACGACGTTTTCGCCAAATGGGCTTTACAAAATATTGCGCCAAATCTGGTGCATCTATGACAAACGTGACGAAAAATAAGTGACAAGAATTGACTTCCACACGCAAACAAAATGTAAGTTAAAACGAAACATGCACTAAAAATAAATAAAAAAAGAAAATGATGTCATAAAAAGCAATATTTTATTAAAACACGTAATTGTTTCTAATTTTCACTCGCGAAGTATAAAAAAATCTTTTAGTGATTAAAAAATGCTATTAAGAGATTACCACAAAAGCTCAAAATCAAAGTATTTTTTTTTTAAAGTAACAGATTTATTTTCCTAGTTGATTAATTTTTAAAATGTTTCATTGATCATCAGTATTACTGCGTGCGTATTTTTATTATTATTTTTTTTTATAATTACTCCATGTACTCTAATTAGGTTGTCGACCGAAAACACCAGCCAGTGAAAAATGACGCACACCAAATTTAACAACCCCTCTCCTCATTAGTCGAAGCATAGCATAACCCCCCCCCTCTTTGATTTTCAATAGATTGATTGAAAGATATGTTTTTCTTTTTTGGCAGCATACCGAGCCTGTGTTTTTTTACCTTGAGCTTTTTTTTTTCTTTCTAAAATATTCTGAGATATGTTCTAAACTCTTCTACTTGTACATTATTGTTTCTTTAGATGGTTCTTTCTTGGTTCTCTAGATTTGTCAGTTAGTTTTGCCCTCCATGTTTTTTTATATTCATTGTTTAATATTCTTTTTTGTTGAATCTTCATTTCTTTTGTTATTTCCTCAGAAGAAACGGTTTCATTAAAAAGTGGAAAAGTATTTGTTTCATCTGTGGATGTTACACCAGATATTTCTAAAGGCAAAACATGAAATAAGTTCCTTGTTTTGTTTTCTTTCTTATTTACATGTACCTGAAGCTTTGGATCTTCCGAAGGTTCAATATGATCACTGATTTTAATACGTTCAATTGTTTTATTTTGAAATTTTTGTTTCTCCATCCATCTCTTTTGACGTTCATTGCATAATCTTCTTTTTCTATGAATCTCTGTTTCATTCATTTTAAATACAGTAGATAATCTAATAATTAGCTGAAATGTATAGTGGGAAAAAAAACTTATATACAATGAATGCATTGTGAGGAAGAACAAGAATAAGCAGGATTCAATGGTAACCAATGTCCTGTTTGATATTTTCGCCAAACTGACATAAAAAAAATCTCGCCAAACCCAGTGCTTATATCGCTTTGAGCATTCTATATACGGATAATATCATTGTTTTACATACCATTTACTTCTTCTTGTATACAAAAATAGGTAAGTGTCTTTCTTGCGCAGAAAAAGTTGTATAAATCTTTAAAAAATAACCCTCATTTTACCAATTAGGTGTCGAATTAAAAAAAATCAATGTCCAATTCCAGTATTGCTCCCAGGTATTCATACGCATTCCAAATTTCAAAGATCTACAACAGGAAATTTGGTGAAAAATGAGCACAAATGTCACATAATTGGCGTGAAAGTGGCATTATTTTGTCCGAAATAGTAGCCTGGGTAATATTGTTTTTTTACTAATAAAATGTTTATTTATATTCATTTTTTTTATTATATAAGTTATTATTTTTCTAAAGTTATTAATTATATATTTTTTTATTTACTGTAAGTTCCTTTTGAAAATAATAGAAAATAATTAAAAATGTATATGTAAGCGTTATACCACAAAGACATTTTCGCCAAATAGGCTTTAGAAAATATTGCGGCAAATCTGGTGCACCTATGAAAAACGTGAACACACAAGACATCCATACAATGAATAAGCAGTTGCAGACCTTTCAAATGATATGTCACATGACTGGTTTTGTAAAGAAATAAAAAATGTTCACCCCCCTCGGGGGCAGAGTGGGGTGGTGACACACAAGACATCCATAATATGAATTAGCAGTTGCAGACCTTTCAAATGATGTGTCACACAATTGGTGTTGCAAAGAAATTAAAAATGTGCTCCCCTGTGGGGCAGAGTGGGTGGTGCACACAAGACATGCATAATATGAATAAGCAGTTGCAGATCTTTCAAATGATGTGTCACACGACTGGTGTTCTAAAGAATCAAAAATGTGCCCCCCCTGGGAGGCAGAGTGGCTGGTGACTCACAACACATCCATAATATGAATAAACAGTTGCAGACCTTTAAAATGATATGTCACATAATTGGTGTTGCAAAGAAATTAAAAAGTGCCCCCCGGGGGGCAGAGTGGGGTGGTGACACACAAGACTTCCATAATATGAATAAGCAGTTGCAGACCTTTCAAATGATGTGTCACACAATTGATGTTGTAAAGAAATTTAAAATGTGCCTCCCTGGGGGGGACAGAATGGGGAGACACAAAATACATCCATAATATGAATAAGCATTTGCAAACCTTACAAATTATGTGTCACACGACTGATGTTGTAAAGAAACTAAAAATGTGCCACCCCTGGGGGGGCAGAGGGGAGGATGACACACAACACATCCATAATATGAATAAGCAGTTGCAGACCTTTCAAATGAAGTGTCTCACGACTGCTGTTGTAAAGAAATTAAAAATGTGCCCCCCATAGGGGGGCAGAGTGGGGGTGACACACAAGACATCCATATTATGAATAAGCAGTTGCAGACCTTTGAAATGATGTGTCACACGACTGGTGTTGTAAAGAAATTAAAAATGTGCCCCCCCCTGGGGGTGCAGACTGGGGGATGACACACAAGACATCCATAATATGAATAAGCAGTTGCAGACCTTTCAAATGATGTGTCATACGACTGGTGTTGTAAAGAAATTAAAAATGTGCCCCCCCTGGGGGTGCAGACTGGGAGATGACACACAAGACATCCATAATATGAATAAGATGTTGCAGACTTTTCAAATGATGTGTCATCCGACTGGTGATGTAAAGAAATTAAAAATGTGCCCCCTGGGGGGACACAGTAGGAGGGGAAACACAAGACATCCAAAACATGAATAAGCAGTTGCATACCTTTCAAATGATGTGTCATACGACTGGTGTTGAAAAGAAATTAATGTAAAATGTGTAACAGTAAAACGTGAAATAGTAAAATGTGCCCCCCCCAGGGGGGCAGGGGGTGTGAAACACAAGACATCCATAATATGATTAAGCAGTTGCAGACCTTTCAAATGATGCGTCACACGACTGGTGTTGTAAAGAAATTAAAAATGTCTTCCCCTGGGGGGGTAGAGTGGGAGGTGACACACAAGACATCCATAATATTAATAAGCAGTTGCAGGCCTCTCAAATGATGTGTCACACGATTGGTGTTGTAAAGAAATTAAAAATGCCCCCCCTGGCGGGGAAGAGCGCGGGGGTGTGACACACAAGACATCCATAATATGAATAAGCAGTTGCAGACCTTTCAAATGATGTGTCACACGACTGGTGATGTAAAGAAATTAAAAATGTGCCCCCTGGGGGGACACAGTAGGGGGGGGGAAACACAAGACATCCAAAACATGAATAAGCAGTTGCAGACCTTTCAAATGATGTGTCACACGACTGGTGTTGTAAAGAAATTTAAAATGTGCACCCCTCTGGGGGGTAGATTGGAGGGTGACACGCAAGACACCCATAATATGAAGAAGCATTTGCAGACCTTTCAAATGATGTGTCACACGACTGGTGTTGTAAAGAAATTAAAAATGTGCCCCCCTGGGGGTCAGAGTGGGGGATGACACACAACACATCCATAATATGAATAAGATGTTGCAGACCTTTCAAATGATGTGTCACACAACTGGTGTTGTAAAGAAATTAAAAATGTGACCCCTGGGGGGCAGAGGGGAGGTGACACACAAGACATCCATAAAATGAATAAACAGTTGCAGACCTTTCAAATGATGTGTCACACAATTGGTGTTGTAAAGAAATTAAAAATGTGCCCCCCTGGGGGGCAGAGTGGGGGATGACACACAACACATCCATAATATGAATAAGCAGTTGCAGACCTTTCAAATGATGTGTCACACAACTGGTGTTGTAAAGAAATTAAAAATGTGACCCCCTGGGGAGAGCAGAGTGTGGGGGTGACACACAAGACATCCATAATATGAATAAGCAGTTGCAGACCTTTCAAATCTTGTGTAACACGACTGGTGTTGTAAAGAAATTAAAAATGTGTCCCCCCTGGGGAGCAGAATGGGGGATAACACACAAGACATCCTTTAAATGAATAAGCAGTTGCAAACCTCTCAAATGATGTATCAAACGACTGATGTTGTAAATAAATTAAAAATTTGGCGAAATATTACAGTTATCGCCAAATTGGCGTCACTTTTGACAACTAATTTTGGTCGCCAAATTTGGCGATATATCGCCAAGTTGGCGACAAACTTGGCGATTGTTGGCGATGGTAACCTTTCCTCTCTTTATGGTAACCCATATGGCGATGCACAGACGGAGCCCTTTCCTGATTGGTCTATTCGACTCATGGAAGGAGTGGACAACCCGGATTCGTTACTTCCGGAAATCTTCCACATCAGCATCATTCCAGGAGTCATTCCTTTTAAGGCTAGTTTTTTTTTACTATAGAAGGAAAGTAACAGATTTATTTTCCTAGTTGATTAATTTTTAAAATGTTTCATTGATCATCAGTATTACTGCGTGCGTATTTTTATTATTATTTTTTTTTATAATTACTCCATGTACTCTAATTAGGTTGTCGACCGAAAACACCAGCCAGTGAAAAATGACGCACACCAAATTTAACAACCCCTCTCCTCATTAGTCGAAGCATAGCATAACCCCCCTCCTCTTTGATTTTCAATAGATTGATTGAAAGATATGTTTTTCTTTTTTGGCAGCATACCGAGCCTGTGTTTTTTTACCTTGAGCTTTTTTTTTTCTTTCTAAAATATTCTGAGATATGTTCTAAACTCTTCTACTTGTACATTATTGTTTCTTTAGATGGTTCTTTCTTGGTTCTCTAGATTTGTCAGTTAGTTTTGCCCTCCATGTTTTTTTATATTCATTGTTTAATATTCTTTTTTGTTGAATCTTCATTTCTTTTGTTATTTCCTCAGAAGAAACGGTTTCATTAAAAAGTGGAAAAGTATTTGTTTCATCTGTGGATGTTACACCAGATATTTCTAAAGGCAAAACATGAAATAAGTTCCTTGTTTTGTTTTCTTTCTTATTTACATGTACCTGAAGCTTTGGATCTTCCGAAGGTTCAATATGATCACTGATTTTAATACGTTCAATTGTTTTATTTTGAAATTTTTGTTTCTCCATCCATCTCTTTTGACGTTCATTGCATAATCTTCTTTTTCTATGAATCTCTGTTTCATCCATTTTAAATACAGTAGATAATCTAATAATTAGCTGAAATGTATAGTGGGAAAAAAAACTTATATACAATGAATGCATTGTGAGGAAGAACAAGAATAAGCAGGATTCAATGGTAACCAATGTCCTGTTTGATATTTTCGCCAAACTGACATAAAAAAAATCTCGCCAAACCCAGTGCTTATATCGCTTTGAGCATTCTATATACGGATAATATCATTGTTTTACATACCATTTACTTCTTCTTGTATACAAAAATAGGTAAGTGTCTTTCTTGCGCAGAAAAAGTTGTATAAATCTTTAAAAAATAACCCTCATTTTACCAATTAGGTGTCGAATTAAAAAAAATCAATGTCCAATTCCAGTATTGCTCCCAGGTATTCATACGCATTCCAAATTTCAAAGATCTACAACAGGAAATTTGGTGAAAAATGAGCACAAATGTCACATAATTGGCGTGAAAGTGGCATTATTTTGTCCGAAATAGTAGCCTGGGTAATATTGTTTTTTTACTAATAAAATGTTTATTTATATTCATTTTTTTTATTATATAAGTTATTATTTTTCTAAAGTTATTAATTATATATTTTTTTATTTACTGTAAGTTCCTTTTGAAAATAATAGAAAATAATTAAAAATGTATATGTAAGCGTTATACCACAAAGACATTTTCGCCAAATAGGCTTTAGAAAATATTGCGGCAAATCTGGTGCACCTATGAAAAACGTGAACACACAAGACATCCATACAATGAATAAGCAGTTGCAGACCTTTCAAATGATATGTCACATGACTGGTTTTGTAAAGAAATAAAAAATGTTCACCCCCCTCGGGGGCAGAGTGGGGTGGTGACACACAAGACATCCATAATATGAATTAGCAGTTGCAGACCTTTCAAATGATGTGTCACACAATTGGTGTTGCAAAGAAATTAAAAATGTGCTCCCCTGTGGGGCAGAGTGGGTGGTGCACACAAGACATGCATAATATGAATAAGCAGTTGCAGATCTTTCAAATGATGTGTCACACGACTGGTGTTCTAAAGAATCAAAAATGTGCCCCCCCTGGGAGGCAGAGTGGCTGGTGACTCACAACACATCCATAATATGAATAAACAGTTGCAGACCTTTAAAATGATATGTCACATAATTGGTGTTGCAAAGAAATTAAAAAGTGCCCCCCGGGGGGCAGAGTGGGGTGGTGACACACAAGACTTCCATAATATGAATAAGCAGTTGCAGACCTTTCAAATGATGTGTCACACAATTGATGTTGTAAAGAAATTTAAAATGTGCCTCCCTGGGGGGGACAGAATGGGGAGACACAAAATACATCCATAATATGAATAAGCATTTGCAAACCTTACAAATTATGTGTCACACGACTGATGTTGTAAAGAAACTAAAAATGTGCCACCCCTGGGGGGGCAGAGGGGAGGATGACACACAACACATCCATAATATGAATAAGCAGTTGCAGACCTTTCAAATGAAGTGTCTCACGACTGCTGTTGTAAAGAAATTAAAAATGTGCCCCCCCATAGGGGGGCAGAGTGGGGGTGACACACAAGACATCCATATTATGAATAAGCAGTTGCAGACCTTTGAAATGATGTGTCACACGACTGGTGTTGTAAAGAAATTAAAAATGTGCCCCCCCCCTGGGGGTGCAGACTGGGGGATGACACACAAGACATCCATAATATGAATAAGCAGTTGCAGACCTTTCAAATGATGTGTCATACGACTGGTGTTGTAAAGAAATTAAAAATGTGCCCCCCCTGGGGGTGCAGACTGGGAGATGACACACAAGACATCCATAATATGAATAAGATGTTGCAGACTTTTCAAATGATGTGTCATCCGACTGGTGATGTAAAGAAATTAAAAATGTGCCCCCTGGGGGGACACAGTAGGAGGGGAAACACAAGACATCCAAAACATGAATAAGCAGTTGCATACCTTTCAAATGATGTGTCATACGACTGGTGTTGTAAAGAAATTAATGTAAAATGTGTAACAGTAAAACGTGAAATAGTAAAATGTGCCCCCCCCAGGGGGGCAGGGGGTGTGAAACACAAGACATCCATAATATGATTAAGCAGTTGCAGACCTTTCAAATGATGCGTCACACGACTGGTGTTGTAAAGAAATTAAAAATGTCTTCCCCTGGGGGGGTAGAGTGGGAGGTTACACACAAGACATCCATAATATTAATAAGCAGTTGCAGGCCTCTCAAATGATGTGTCACACGATTGGTGTTGTAAAGAAATTAAAAATGCCCCCCCTGGCGGGGAAGAGCGCGGGGGTGTGACACACAAGACATCCATAATATGAATAAGCAGTTGCAGACCTTTCAAATGATGTGTCACACGACTGGTGATGTAAAGAAATTAAAAATGTGCCCCCTGGGGGGACACAGTAGGGGGGGGGGAAACACAAGACATCCAAAACATGAATAAGCAGTTGCAGACCTTTCAAATGATGTGTCACACGACTGGTGTTGTAAAGAAATTTAAAATGTGCACCCCTCTGGGGGGTAGATTGGAGGGTGACACGCAAGACACCCATAATATGAAGAAGCATTTGCAGACCTTTCAAATGATGTGTCACACGACTGGTGTTGTAAAGAAATTAAAAATGTGCCCCCCTGGGGGTCAGAGTGGGGGATGACACACAACACATCCATAATATGAATAAGATGTTGCAGACCTTTCAAATGATGTGTCACACAACTGGTGTTGTAAAGAAATTAAAAATGTGACCCCTGGGGGGCAGAGGGGAGGTGACACACAAGACATCCATAAAATGAATAAACAGTTGCAGACCTTTCAAATGATGTGTCACACAATTGGTGTTGTAAAGAAATTAAAAATGTGCCCCCCTGGGGGGCAGAGTGGGGGATGACACACAACACATCCATAATATGAATAAGCAGTTGCAGACCTTTCAAATGATGTGTCACACAACTGGTGTTGTAAAGAAATTAAAAATGTGACCCCCTGGGGAGAGCAGAGTGTGGGGGTGACACACAAGACATCCATAATATGAATAAGCAGTTGCAGACCTTTCAAATCTTGTGTAACACGACTGGTGTTGTAAAGAAATTAAAAATGTGTCCCCCCTGGGGAGCAGAATGGGGGATAACACACAAGACATCCTTTAAATGAATAAGCAGTTGCAAACCTCTCAAATGATGTATCAAACGACTGATGTTGTAAATAAATTAAAAATTTGGCGAAATATTACAGTTATCGCCAAATTGGCGTCACTTTTGACAACTAATTTTGGTCGCCAAATTTGGCGATATATCGCCAAGTTGGCGACAAACTTGGCGATTGTTGGCGATGGTAACCTTTCCTCTCTTTATGGTAACCCATATGGCGATGCACAGACGGAGCCCTTTCCTGATTGGTCTATTCGACTCATGGAAGGAGTGGACAACCCGGATTCGTTACTTCCGGAAATCTTCCACATCAGCATCATTCCAGGAGTCATTCCTTTTAAGGCTAGTTTTTTTTTACTATAGAAGGATAATGCGAGCAAAAATTGTGTGTGTGTGGGGGGGGGGGGGGGGTAAATTTTATCTCAAAAACGGCTCTAATGATTTTCGCAAAAATTTGGATTTTAACATTTTCGGGCACGAGAAGACCATTGGGCTAGGTCCCATGTTCGGGAAAATTCGATTACTGGGTCATTTTGGGTCACAATGGGTCAGGATCAAGCTATTTATATCTAGAGAACGGCTGGATGGATTTTAAGGCAATTTTGTATCCAGTCGTTTTTTGGCACGAGAAAACTATTGGGCTGGGTCACATGTTCGAAAAATTTCGATTAGTGGGTCATTTTGGGGTCATTATGGGTCAAGCCATTTTTTTCTAAAAAACGGCTCTAACGATTTTGACCAAATTTTATATTGTATCGCTTTGGATTACAAGAAAACCATTGGGTTAGGTAACATGTTCGAGAAAATTCGGTAAGTGGGTCATTTTTGGGGTCATTGTGGGTCATGCTCTTTTTATCTAGCGATTTTCTCACGCAATTTTGACTAAAAATTGCATTTTATGGTTTTCGGGCACGAGAAAAACATTGGGCTAGGTTACATGTTCGAGAAAAAATTTCAATGGGTCATATTGGGTCATTAAGAGTCTGGGTCAAGCTATTTATATTTAAAGAACGGCATGATGGGTTATAACGAAATTTTGTATGTAACAATTTTTTGACATGAGAAAACTAATGGGTTAAATCAAATGTTCGAGAGATTTTGACTATGAGGGTCATTTGTGAGTCATGATGGGTCATAATGGGTCATGGTCAACCTATATCTAAAGAACAGTTGGATCGATTTTAACGAAATTTTGTATGCAACATTTTTTTGGCACGATAAAATCATTATACTAGGTTACATGTTCGAAAAATTTCGTTTAATGGGTCATTTTGGGTCATTAAGAGTCTGGGTCAAGCTATTTATATTTAAAGAATGGCGTGATGGATTATAACGAAATTTTGTAACTGACAGTTTTTTGACATGAGAAAACTAATGGGCTAAATCACATGTTTGAGAGATTTCGACTATGAGGGTCATTTGTGGGTCATGATTGGTCATAATGGGTCATGGTCAAACTATATCTAAAGAACAGGTGGATCGATTTTAATGAAATTTTGTATGCAACATTTTTTTGACACGATAAAATCATTGGACTAGGTTACATGTTCGAAAAATTTTGATTAATGGGTCATTTTGGATCATAAAGGGTCTGGGTCAAGCTATGTATAATTGAAGAATGGCAGGATCAATTTTAACGAAATTCTGTATGTAACAATTTTTAGAAACAAGAAAACTAATGGACTAAGTCACGTATTCAAGAGCTTTCGATGATAAGGGTCATTTGTGGGTCTTAATGGGTCAAGGTCAAGCTATATCTAAAGAATGGGTGGGTCGATTTTAACGAAATTTTGTATGCAACATATTTTTGGCATGAGAAAAACATTGGGGTAGGTCACATGTTCGAGAAATTTCGATTAATGGGCCACTTTGGGGTCATTCTAATTTTATCTAGACAACGTTTCGCGCAATTTTGATTAAATTTTGTATTTTATCGTTTTCGGTCACAAGAAAATCATTGGGTTAGGACAGACTTTTGAGAAAATTCGATCAATGGGTCATTTAGGATTATAAGGGGTCAGGGTCAAACTAACTATATCTAAAAAACGGCTCAATCGATTTTATCTAAATTTTGTATCTAATGTTTTTCGGCATGCTAAAACTAAAGAGCTAGGCCACACGTTCGAGAGATTTCGATTATAAGGGTCATTTGTTGGTCATGATGGGTCATGCTAATTTTATATAGAAAATGGTACTCACCATTTTGACTATACTTTGTATTATATCGTTTTTGAGCAAGAGAAAACCATTTGGCTTGGACACATGCTCGCGAAAATTCTATTAGTGGGTCATTTTGGGTCTTAATGAGCTAGGGTCATTCTAATTGTATATAACAACGACTCAATCAATTTTACCTAAATTTTGAAACAAAACGTTTTTTGTCACGAGAAGACTATTGGGCTGAGTCGCATGTTAAACAAAATTATATTAGTGGGTCATTTCGCTTCATTGCTGAATGCTGCCAAGCTAATTTTACCTAAAAAAGGGCTTAAACGATTTTGATTCAATTTTATATTCTACTGTTTCTGATTACCTGAAGACGATTGAACTATGTCACATGCTTGATCAAATTTGATTAGTGGCTCATTTTGGGTAATACGCGTCAGGGTCATGAGAATATGGCAACAGCCAATAACTTGGTGATATTTGACAAAATATTGGCGACATATGGCCAAAAAATCGACTATAAAAATTACGAAAACCAAAACACGTATTTGGAGCCAAATGTAAGAATGCCTCCAAATTTGGCTATATCTAGCAAAAAATATTGTCATTGCGAATGTAAAGAATTTTTTTATACATTCTTAAGAGGATTCGAGATGCATGGTTAAACCAATCAGAGTCGAGCTAAAAAAGTGATTTAGATCTATGTCCTTTCGTTGTAAATTTTAAAATAAAGTAAAATTTATAAACATGCTCATAAAAACATAGTTTTCTTATTGATTGTTTTTCTAAATAATACTATTATAAACATGTTTTACAGTAATAATACAGAGTTAATGATACAGTGAAAATACTATATCGAGTTGAACACAAAGTTAATTTTGACCGAGCTAAGCTCGGTCTCCCCTGCTAGTTTTATTTTAAATTTTACAACGAAAGGACATCGATCTAAATCACTTTTTTAGCTCGACTCTGATTGGTTTAACCATGCATCTCGAATCCTCTTAAGAATGTATAAAAAAATTCTTTACATTCTGAAAGACAATATATTTTGCTAGATATAGCCAAATTTGGAGGCATTCTTTCATTTGGCTCCAAATACGTGTTTTGGTTTTCGTAATTTTTATAGTCGATTTTTTGGCCATATGTCGCCAATATTTTGTCAAATATCACCAAGTTATTGGCTTTTGCCATATTCTCGTGACCCTGACCCGTATTACCCAAAATGAGCCACTAATCAAATTTGATCAAGCATGTGACATAGCTCAATCGTCTTCAGGTAATCAAAAACAGTAGAATATAAAATTGAATCAAAATCGTTCAAGCCATTTTTTAGGTAAAATTAGCTTGGCAGCATTCAGCAATGAAGCGAAATGATTCACTAATATAATTTTGTTTAACATTCGACTCAGCCCAATAGTCTTCTCGTGACAAAAAACGTTTTGTTTCAAAATTTAGGTAAAATTGATTGAGTCGTTATTGTATATAATTAGAATGACCCTAGCTCATTAAGACCGAAAATGACCCACTAATAGAATTTTCGCGAGCATGTGTCCAAGCCAAATGGTTTTCTCTTGCTCAAAAACGATATAATACAAAGTATAGTCAAAATCGTGAGGACCATTTTCTATATAAAATTAGCATGACCCATCATGACCAACAAATGACCCTTATAATCGAAATCTCTTAAACGTGTGGCCTAGCTCTTTAGTTTTAGCATGCCGAAAAACATTAGATACAAAATTTAGTTAAAATCGATTGAGCTGTTTTTTAGATATAGTTGATCCTGACCCCTTATAATTCAAAATGACCCATTGATCGAATTTTCACAAAAATCTGTCCTAACCCAATGATTTTCTTGTGACCGAAAACGATAAAATACAAAATTTAATCAAAATTGCGCGAAACGTTGTCAAGATAAAATTAGAATGACCCAAAAGTGGCCCACCAATCGAAATTTCTCGAACATGTGACCTACCCCAATAATTTTCTCATGCCAAAAATATGTTGTATACAAAATTTCGTTAAAATCGACCCACCCATTCTTGAGATATAGCTTGACCTTGACCCATTAAGACCCACAAATGACCCTTATAATCGAAAGCTCTCGAATATGTGACTTAGTCCATTAGTTTTCTCGTTTCTAAAAATTGTTACATACAGAATTTCGTTAAAATTGATCCTGCCGTTCTTTAATTATACATAGCTTGACCCAGACCCTTTATGATCCAAAATGACCCATTAATCGAAATTTTTCGAACATGTAACCTAGTCCAATGATTTTATCGTGCCAAAAAAATGTTGCATACAAAATTTCATTAAAATCGATCCACCTGTTCTTTAGATATAGTTTGACCATGACCCATTATGACCCATCATGACCCACAAATGACCCTCATAGTCGAAATCTCTCAAACATGTGATTTAGCCCATTAGTTTTCTCATGTCAAAAAACTGTCACATACAAAATTTCGTTATAATCCATCACGCCGTTCTTTAAATATAAATAGCTTGACCCAGACTCTTAATGACCCAAAATGACCCATTAATGGAAATTTTTCGAACATGTAACCTAGTCCAATGATTTTATCGTGCCAAAAAAATGTTGCATACAAAATTTCGTTAAAATCGATCCACCTGTTCTTTAGATATAGGTTGACTATGACCCATTATGACCCACAAATGACCCTCATAGTCGAAATCTCTCAAACATGTGATTTAGCCCATTAGTTTTCTCATGTCAAAAAACTGTTACATACAAAATTTCGTTATAATCCATCACGCCGTTCTTTAAATATAAATAGCTTGACCCAGACTCTTAATGACCCAATATGACCCATTGAAATTTTTTCTCGAACATGTAACCTAGCCCAATGTTTTTCTCGTGCCCGAAAACCATAGAATGCAATTTTTAGTCAAAATTGCGTGAGAAAATCGCTAGATAAAAATAGCATGACCCACAATGACCCCAAGAATGACCCACTTACCGAATTTTCTCGAACATGTTACCTAACCCAATGGTCTTCTTGTAATCCAAAACGATACAATATAAAATTTGGTCAAAATCGTTAGAGCCGTTTTTTAGATAAAAATTGCTTGACCCATAATGACCCCAAAATGACCCACTAATCGAAATTTTTCGAACATGTGACCCAGCCCAATAGTTTTCTCGTGCCAAAAAACGATTGGATACAAAATTGCCTTAAAATCCATCCAGCCGTTCTCTAGATATAAATAGCTTGATCCTGACCCATTGTGACCCAAAATGACCCAGTAATCGAATTTTCCCGAACATGGGACCTAGCCCAATGGTCTTCTCGTGCCCGAAAATGGTAAAATCCAAATTTTTGCGAAAATCGTTAGAGCCGTTTTTGAGATAAAATTTACCCACACACACACACACACACACAATTTTTGCTCGCATTATAGTATAAGATATCTTTATTGAACATAATACAATAGGGAATCAATACGTGTGATAATGTAGCAATGGTTGCATATCGAACATTTCTTAAATTGCAATTTTCGAATATATTACGTGTCTAATTTTGCTCATATCTTGAAGGTCCCAAGGCTTTTCTAAAGAATCAATCGTTTTACTTAAACTAACGAAAAGCATAATGAATTTATTATCGGGAAAGAATGATGGATTGGTGATATTAATGTCATCACAGAATGTTATAAACTTTTCTATAGAAATTATATTTTTCGTGGATTACTGAATAAACGTTGAATAGCATTCATTGATGGTTATTGGAATTAAGAGCT
This sequence comes from Maratus speculifer, assembly GCA_964019185.1. Taxonomy (NCBI): domain Eukaryota; kingdom Metazoa; phylum Arthropoda; class Arachnida; order Araneae; family Salticidae; genus Maratus; species Maratus speculifer. Next base: position 56,698 of record CAXHSM010000616.1, read on the forward strand.
TATTCTGTACAAACATTTACTTTCTCTCTAAATTAAATATTTTAATAATAAAATTTGAAAAAGTGATGTCGGTCTCCTGCTTGCTCGATAGAAAAGAAAGGATCGATACGGCTATAAAACTGGACTCTGTGATATTCATGTTGATTAGTATATTATGGTGCCGTAATACATAAATGACACACAATTAAATTATTTAACAAACATTGTATACAATGTACTATAGATAATAACAAGAAAGAAAAATCATATGTATAGCATAGATTATGAAACACTTTCCAACGCATTTAGAATCTGTGACACAGTTTGCTAAGTTGAAAAATAATGCCTAAATAAACGATTTGGAAAACGCATAACGTATATGAAAAACTAATTTCTGGAATTAAGAAGATCGCGCCGACTGAGTTCCTTCTTTCACGAAAGCATAGAAAGCGGGGTTGTCACAGGCAACTATTTTGTTATTCTACCACTTTTATGAAACAGAAATCGTTAACGCTTTTTTTGACAACATTTGTAAGAAAAATATACTTTAAAATTTGCATTAGAAAATACTGGTGAGAACAGAATATAAAACTAGTCGCCTCCCTGAGAAGGGAAGAAACCAAATAGGCCAAGCGACGGCAGCACAGATAATCATCTCATTGAATTTAGGAGTGAAAATCTAGAATTAGTTAGATCTCGATTCGCATTTTAAAACGCAATCGATTTGCCAAGTCATATCTTGGTGGAAAATACCGCAAAATCCGATTTTATCAGTTGACTCATAGGTTTACCAATATGTTTTGCTGTTCCCAATCCTCCATGTTTTCATACTTTTGCGTGCAGGAAAACACAATGGTAAACCTACGAGTCAACCGCTATAAAATTGCGTTTTTGAGCGTTTTCCACCAAGATATGACTTGGCAGACTGATTGCGTCTTAGTATGCTAATCGAGATCTAACTAATTCTAGATTTTCACCCGTGAACTCGATGAGGCAATTGTCTGTGGCTGCTGCCTCCCAATCTAAAAGGATTGTGCTCGATACGGCTATAAAATTGACTCTATAATAACTAATGTTAATTTTAAAGTATATACGGTGCAGTAGTAGATAAATGAAACGCAATTAAAATTATTCAAGGAACAATCAGTATACACTAGATAATCACGAGAAAGAAACATCATTCGTCCAGCATAGATTATGAAATACTTTCCAACGCATTCAGATTACTGTAACAAAACTTCACACTTTGTTAAGCTAAAAGATGGTGTCTAAATAAACAATTTGGAAAACGGATAACGTATTTGAAAACCCGACTTCTGCTATTAAGAAGATCGCGCATGCTCAGTTTCCCCTTTCTCGAGTGTAATGAGTGTACAGAAGGAGGGGCTGTCACCAGGCGACTATTTTGTAATTCTAATTGGCACCACTTTTTTAAAACAGAAATCCTTAATACTCTTTTTGACAGCATATGCAAGAGAAATATACTTCACAATTTGTATCAGAAAAATACTGGTGAGAACAGAATATAAAAATAGTCGCTTATGGCAGCCCTGAGAAGGGAAGAAACAAGAAACCAAACGCTATATTTTTTTGGCCGTTTCTTAAGGCTGCTCGTCACTCAGTTTCCGAATTTCCTCCGGCAATGTTAAGTCTATACGTGTTTGATGCATTTTTATATTTAAAATATCTCTTCAGAATATTCTCACTTTTTATTTTATTTTTGTGTGCGTGCTTTTAAGAATAGCATAAAGGATGTTCCTTTTTCTTAGTTGTCAAAACATTTTAAAAATCTATACTTAAATTAATATTTTATGTGTTAAACGCACACAAATTGCGATTCAAATTTTAATATTTCATATAAAATTAAGAATAGATTTTAAAAATATTTTGAAAACTAAGAAAAGAAAAGAAATCATTACGACTTATGGGAAAAAAATCGTTTTCGATGTATTTTATGATTTTTCAGAATTTTAAACACAATGACATTTATATGTATCTCTGAGAGGCACACTAAGATTCTTATTATAGAATATGGTATGTATAGCATTCATCTTTCATATACAGGGAGACTGAAAATAATTCAGTGACATTAATATTAATGGACAATATTCGCTGGTAATGTGTTTTACGGTTTGGTATGCATTTTTAACTTTTTTTGCATAGTATATTTAATGTGTATAAATTCTATAGATCATGGTACATCGATCATACATGGCTGCGGAAAACATAAGAATTATATTTTCGTTTATTAGCGGAAATTGCTGAAGGTAAATTTTCAATTGTGCAGTGGGTTTTCGAATCGAGCTAAATTTTGAATACATCTCATATTCAAAATATTAGAATAATTACCTTTTTTTTAGAAATTGAAAATATCGTTCGGTAATTTAATGTCTTTTAATGAAAATATGCAAACGATATTTTTATTATGAACTTATTGTTGATTAAACTTACTTGTTATCTTAAATTTAATATCATTTTTGAAAAGATTAATTGCAAAAAAAATTATTTTGAAAAGTCAAAATATTAGAATATTTATTCAAGTGGTTCAAAATATTAGAATATTTCACATTAATTCTCCTTTAATTATTACCAATTCTTAACTGGTGGCATCATTGATTAAATTCAGACTATTTTATTTAAAATCAGTATTCTTTTTTGCAGTTTGTTTCTTTTTCGTCTTAAAATGGGCCGTGTGAGTGATATTCCTGAATCTACTAAACTTCGTATGGTTGATTTGTATCGGCACGGTAAAAATCAATGTTTTATAGCGAATTATTTACATTGTTCGCAATCGAGCGTTAGTAAAATACTAACACAATATTCAAAAATTGGAAAATTTCAAAATAATCGCCGAAATGGTGGCCGAAAACCAAAAACATCTGCTAGAGATGACAGGAAACTGAAGCGTATAGTTAAGAAAAACCGTTTTAAAAGTGTGCGATTCTTGCACCGAAAATGGAAAGAAGAAGGAGTTGAAGTTTCTACATCGACAATATTAAGAAGTCTCCATAAATTTAAATTTGAATCTCGTGTACCGAAAACAAAACCTCTCATGACTGCAAGACAAAAGCGTATAAGATTGAATTGGTGTAAATCAAGACGTTTATGGAGCAATGAAGATTGGAAAAATATATTATTTAGTGATTAAAGTATGTTTTGTGTTTCATATGGTAATCAAGGTATTCGAGTTTGGAGAATGAAGCAAGAAGCATTTGATAAAGAATGCCTTAAACGTTCCGTAAAATTTGCTGCTAGTGTCATGGTTTGGGGTTGTATGAGTGCAGAAGGACCTGGAAAGTTATGCATCGTCTACGAAAAGGTTAACTCTCTGATATATCAAGAAATTTTAGAATATTACATGATTCCATCATCAGAAGATTTATTTGAAGATGATTTCATCTTACAACAAGATTTAGCGTCCCCGCATACCTCGGTGTCAACTAAGAATTGGTTCCGCCAACGCAACATTAAGATACTTCCTTGGCCACCAAATTCACCAGATCTTAATCCCATCGAAAACTTATGGTGTATAATGAAGAAAAAACTTCAAGATAATCCTCCTTCAAGTAAAACTGAGTTAGTGGCACGTATAAAGTCTATTTGGGCTAGTATTGATAGAAATGTTTGTAAACACCTTGTATATAGTATGCAAGATCGATTGTACGCTGTTAGAAAGCTAAATGGGATGCTACAAAATATTAGCTACCATTTACTTCATATTCATAAGGTAATATTGTTGCGTAAAATAAAATATTCTAATATTTTGAACCAATCTGAATTTTATTCTAATATTCTGGTGTGTTTAAGGAAGCTGTATACCTAATTTATTGTGCTGTATTTTATATTTTACAAATGTTAAAATCTTATCTAAACATTCCAGATTTAATTTATAAGAAATTTAAATGCATTTACTTAGTATAAAAAATAAATAAATGACAAATAATTTTTTCTTATTACTTTTTCTCAATTATTCTAATATTTTGAATATGAGCTGTAGTATGAATTATAAGATTACTCAAATAGTAAATCACTACGCAAAATGTCTAGCAAGAAGCTACATTCAACCAATTTTTTAAATGTGCTCATTGACAAAAAAAAAAAAAAAAAAAAAAAAAAAAAAAAAAAAAAAGTATAAAAAGCAATTAATTTAGCTTATAGAAACAGATGAGAAATTATGTATGAATGCCAAAACCTAAAAAGAAAGAAAAAATCGAGGCTTTGGGTTTAATTTTTGTAAATAATGTACGAAACATAAATATGCAGATTGGAGTAAATGCCGTTACATGCGTTGTCTCAGGTCTGCATAATTATATTTCATACATTA